>CP136063.1:139345269-139830269 GCA_032622095.1 Siphonodentalium dalli | reverse complement strand
TCGAACTGCGTGTGGTCATTTTGTTACACAACGGTGAATGTAGTCCAACTTCGATCTATATATTTGTCAATTAAGGGCGTATCCGCACTGTGAAATTTGCCCAAATGACTATAACAGTAATATTTTGACCTATCACGATATTCACAAGTTCGGGATGACCATACAACGACTATTTCGAACTGCGTGTGGTACTTTTATTACACCACTGTCAATGTAGTCCATCTTCAACCGATGAATTTGTCAATTAAGGGCGTATCCGCACTGTAGAATTGGCACAAATAACTTTTACTATCATATTTCGACCTATGACGATATTCACAAGTTCGGGATGACCCATATAACCATTATTTCGAACTGCGTGTGGTCCTTTTATTACACAACGGTGAATGTAGTCCAACTTCGATCCATATATTTGTTGATTAAGGGCGTATCCGCACTGTGAAATTTGCCCAAATGACTATAACAGTAATATTTTGACCTATCACGATATTCACAAGTTCGGGATGACCCATATAAACACTATTTCGAACTACGTGTGGTACTTTTATTACACCACTGTCAATGTAGTCCATCTTCGACCCATGAATTTGTCAATTAAGGGCGCATCCGCACCGTAGAATTGGTTCAAATGACCATAACTATAATATTTTGACATATCACGATATTCACAAGTTCGGGATGACCCATATAACCAATATTTCGAACTGCGTGTGGTCCTTTTATTACACAACGGTGAATGTAGTCCAACTTCGATCCATATATTTGTTAATTAAGGGCGTATCCGCACGGTGAAACTTGCCCAAATGACAATAACAGTAATATGTTGACCTATCACAATATTCACAAGTTCGGGATGACCCATATAACCAATATTTCGAACTGCGTGTGGTCCTTTTATTACACAACGGTCAATGTAGTCCAACTTCAATCCATATATTTGTCAATTAAGGGCGTATCCGCACTGTGAAATTTGCCCAAATGACTATAAAAGTAATATTTTGACCTATCACGATATTCACAAGTTCGGGATGACCATACAACCACTATTTCGAACTGCGTGTGGTACTTTTATTACACCACTGTCAATGTAGTCCATCTTCAACCAATGAATTTGTCAATTAAGGGCGTATCCGCACTGTGAAATTTGCCCAAATGACTATAACAGTTATATTTTGACCTATCACGATATTCACAAGTTCGGGATGACCCATATGACCACTATTTCGAACTGCGTGTGGTACTTTTATTACACAACTGTCAATGTAGTCCATCTTCAACCCATGAATTTGTCAATTAAGGGCGTATCCGCACTGTAGAATTGGCACAAATGACTATTACTATCATATTTCGACCTATCACGATATTCACAAGTTCGGGATGACCCATATAACCAATATTTCGAACTGCGTGTGGTCCTTTTATTACACAACGGTGAATGTAGTCCAACTTCGATCCATATATTTGTCAATTAAGGGCGTATCCGCACTGTGAAATTTGCCCAAATGACTATAACAGTAATATGTTCACCTATATCGATAGTCACAAGTTCGGATTGACCCATACAACCACTATTTCGAACTGCGTGTGTTACTTTTATTACACCACTGTCAATGTAGTCCATCTTCAACCCATGAATTTGTCAATTAAGGGCGTATCCGCACTGTAGAATTGGTTCAAATGACTATTAATATCATATTTCGACATATCACGATATTCACAAGTTCGGGATGACCCATATAACCAATATTTCGAACTGCGTGTGGTCATTTTATTACACAACGGTCAATGTAGTCCAACTTCGATACATATATTTGTCAATTAAGGCCCTATCCGCACTGTGAAATTTGCCCAAATTACTATAACAGTAATATTTTGACCTATCACGATATTCACAAGTTCGGGATGATCCATATAACAACTATTTCGAACTGCGTGTGGTACTTTTATTACACCACCGTCAATGTACTCCATCTTCAACCATGAATTTGTCAATTAAGGGCGTATCCGCACTGTAAAATTGGTTCAAATGACTATAACTATCATATTTTAACATATCACGATATTCACAAGTTCGGGATGACCCATATAACCAATATTACAAACTGCGTGTGGTCCTTTTATTTCACAACGGTCAATGTAGTCCAACTTCAATCCATATATTTGTCAATTAAGGGCGTATCCGCACTGTAGAATTGGCACAAATGACTATCACTATCATATTTCGACATATCACGATATTCACAAGTTCGGGATGACCCATATAACCAATATTTCGAACTTCGTGTGGTCCTTTTATTACACAACGGTCAATGTAGTCCAACTTCAATCCATATATTTGTCAATATTGTGATAGGTCGAAATATGATAGTAATAGTTATTTGTGCCAATTCTACAGTGCGGATACGCCATTAATTGACAAATTCACGGGTTGAAGATGGACTACATTGACAGTGGTGTAATAAAAGTACCACACGCAGTTCGAAATAGTGGTTGTATGGTCATCCCGAACTTGTGAATATCGTGATAGGTCAAAATATTACTGTTATAGTCATTTGGGCAAATTTCACAGTGCGGATACGCCCTTAATTAACAAATATATGGATCGAAGTTGGACTACATTCACCGTTGTGTAATAAAAGGACCACACGCAGTTCTAAATATTGGTTATATGGGTCATTCCGAACTTGTGACTATCGTGATAGGTCAAAATATTATAGTTATGGTCATTTGAACCAATTCTACAGTGCGGATGCGCCCTTAATTGACAAATTCATGGGTCGAAGATGGACTACATTGACAGTGGTGTAATAAAAGTACCACACGTAGTTCGAAATAGTGTTTATATGGGTCATCCCGAACTTGTGAATATCGTGATAGGTCAAAATATTACTGTTATAGTTATTTGGGCAAATTTCACAGTGCGGATACGCCCTTAATTAACACATATATGGATCGAAGTTGGACTACATTCATCGTTGTGTAATAAAAGGACCACACGCAGTTCGAAATATTGGTTATATGGGTCATCCCGAACTTGTGAATATCGTCATAGGTCGAAATATGATAGTAAAAGTTATTTGTGCCAATTCTACAGTGCGGATACGCCCTTAATTGACAAATTCATTGGTTGAAGATGGACTACATTGACAGTGGGGTAATAAAAGTACCACACGCAGTTCGAAATAGTGGTTGTATGGTCATCCCGAACTTGTGAATATCGTGATAGGTCAAAATATTACTTTTATAGTCATTTGGGCAAATTTCACAGTGCGAATACATGTACGTCCTTAATTGACAAATATATAGATCGAAGTTGGACTACATTCACCGTTGTGTAACAAAAGGACCACACGCAGTTCGAAATATTGGTTATATGGGTCATCCCGAACTTGTGAATATTGTGATAGGTCAACATATTACTGTTATAGTCATTTGGGCAAATTTCACAGTGCGGATACGCCCTTAATTAACAAATATATGGATCGAAGTTGGACTACATTCACCGTTGTGTAATAAAAGGACCACACGCAGTTCGAAATATTGGTTATATGGGTCATCCCGAACTTGTGAATATCGTGATAGGTCAAAATATTATAGTTATGTTCATTTGAACCAATTCTACAATGCGGATGCGCCCTTAATTGACAAATGCATGGGTCGAAGATGGACTACATTGACAGTGGTGTAATAAAAGTACCATATGTAGTTCGAAATAGTGTTTATATGGGTCATCCCGAACTTGTGAATATCGTGATAGGTCAAAATATTACTGTTATAGTCATTTGGGCAAATTTCACAGTGCGGATACGCCCTTAATTAACAAATATATGGATCGAAGTTGGACTACATTCACCGTTGTTTAATAAAACGACCACACGCAGTTCGAAATATTAGTTATATGGGTCATCCCGAACTTGTGAATATCGTCATAGGTCGAAATATGATAGTAAAAGTTATTTGTGCCAATTCTACAGTGCGGATACGCCCTTAATTGACAAATTCATGGGTTGAAGATGGACTACATTGACAGTGGTGAATTAAAAGTGCCACACGCAGTTCGAAATAGTGGTTGTATGGTCATCCCGAACTTGTGAATATCGTGATAGGTCAAAATATTACTGTTATAGTCATTTGGGCAAATTTCACAGTGCGGATACGCCCTTAATTGACAAAGATATATATCGAAGTTGGACTAAATTCACCGTTGTGTAACAAAAGGACCACACGCAGTTCGAAATATTGGTTATATGGGTCATCCCGAACTTGTGAATATCGTGATAGGTCGAAATATGATAGTAATAGTCATATGTGCCAATTCTACAGAGCGGATACGCCCTTTATTGACAAATTCATGGGTTGAAGATGGACTATATTGACAGTGGTGTAATAAAAGTAACACACGCAGTTCGAAATAGTGGTTGTATGGGTCAATCCGAACTTGTGAATATCGTGATAGGTCAACATATTACTGTTATAGTCATTTGGGCAAATTTTACAGTGCGGATACGCCCTTAATTGACAAATATATGGATCGAAGTTGGACTACATTCACCGTTGTGTAATAAAAGGACCACAAGCAGTTCGAAATAGTGGGTATATGGGTCATCCCGACCTTGTGAATATCGTGATAGGTCAAAATATTACTGTTATAGACATTTGGGCAAATTTCACAGTGCGGATACGCCCTTAATTGACAAATATATGGATTGAAGTTGGACTAAATTGACCGTTGTGTAATAAAAGGACCACACGCAGTTCGAAATATTGGTTATATGGGTCATCCCGAACTTGTGAATATCGTGATATGTCGAAATATGATATTAATAGTCATTTGAACCAATTCTACAGTGCGGATACGCCCTTAATTGACAAATTCATGGGTTGAAGATGGACTACATTGACAGTGGTGTAATAAAAGTAACACACGCAGTTCGAAATAGTGGTTGTATGGGTCAATCCGAACTTGTGACTATCGATATAGGTGAACATATTACTGTCAATGTAGTCCATCTTCAACCCATAAATTTGTCAATTAAGGGCGTATCCGCACTGTAGAATTGGCACAAATGACAATTACTATCATATTTCGACCTATCACGATATTCACAAGTTCGGGATGACCCATATAACCAATATTTCGAACTGCGTGTGGTCCTTTAATTACACAACGGTCAATGTAGTCCAACTTCGATCATATAATTGTCAATTAAGGCCGTTTCCGCACTGTGAAATTTGCCCAAATGACTATAACAGTAATATTTTGACCTATCACGATATTCACAAGTTCGGGATGACCCATATAACCACTATTTCGAACTGTGTGTGGTACCTTTATTACACCATTGTCAATGTAGTCCATCTTCAACCATGAATTTGTCAATTAAGGGCGTATCCGCACTGTATAGTTGGTTCAAATGACTATAACTATCATATTTTGACCTATCACGATATTCACAAGTTCGGGATGACCCATATAACCAATATTTCAAACTGCGTGTGGTCCTTTTATTTCACAACGGTCAATGTAGTCCAACTTCAATCCATATATTTGTCAATTAAGGGCGTATCCGCACTGTAGAATTGGCACAAATGACTATCACTATCATATTTCGACCTATAGTGCAGTGGAACCATGGTGTCATATTGAGTTAAACGAGGTTTCCTTGACTCGTGATGACCAAGAATTTTGGAATTCGAACTGCGTGGCTTGCAATTATTGTAGAGTGGGTACATCTTAATTAGTGTGCGAAAGCTCAGTGCCCAAAGTATAGCGGAAAGTGTGCACGGGCTCTTAAGGTGGGGTCATGGGTGTAATATTGAGTTTAACGAGGTTTCAGTTACACGTGATGACCCAGAATTTGTAGTTCGAACTGCGTGGCTCGTGATTATTGTATATTGGTTATATGGGTAATCCCGAACTTTTGCTTGGCTCGTGATTATTGTAGAATGGGTACATTTTAATGAGTGTGCGAAATTTCAGTACCCATAGTGCAGTGGAAAGTGCGCACGGGCCCTTAAGGTGTGGTCATGTTGTCATATTGGGGTAAACGATGTGTCCGTGACCCGTGATGACCCAGAATATAGGAATTGGAACTGCGTGGCTCGTGATTATGGTAGAGTGGGTACATCTTAATGAGTGTGCGAAATTTCAGTGCCCAGAGTGCAGTGTAAAGTGCGCACGGTCTCTTAAGGTGGAGTCATTGTGTCATATTTGGTTAACCGAGGTTTCCGAGACTCGTGATGACCCAGAATATAGGAATTCGAGCTGCGTGGCTCGTGATTATTGTAGAGTGGGTACATCTTAATGAGTGTGCGAAATTTCAGTAACAATAGTGCAGTGGAAAGTGCGCACGGGCTCTTAAGGTGGGGTCATGGTGTCATATTGGCTTATACGAGGTTTCCGTGGCTCATGATTATTGTAGAGTCGGTACATGCCGATGACGTTGCCAAATTTCAGTTACCATAGTTGAGATGAAAGTTCGCAAGGGTTCATAATGTGGGGTCAGATTTTCATATTGCGTAAAACTAGGTATCCGTGACCCGTGGTGACCCTGAATATGGGAGTGATTATTGTAGATTTGGTATCTGTCGATGAGCATTCCAAATTTCAGGACCCACTGTGGTCCGGAAAATGCACACAATGCACATTGGGATAATATATTGATAATAAACGCTCTTTATTGCTAATAGTTAGTGCCTCTTCAGGTCATTTGATGTCAACATCACCCTGCCGTGAAATTCACTGCGTAATTTTCTTTTGTGTACCACATTGCTTGCAATTTTCTGGGCTGAATAATAAACGCTCTCTGCGTATCGTGCAATTGATTAATACCCATTTAAGTCATATGAGGTCAAATGTGCCTATTCCATAACATTACCCTTGTCAAGTGATTAATCTGTACTAACGTTTCTATATATCGTCTAAAATTATAATGCACGCTATTTATTGTTCATAGTTGCCCCTTTAAGGAGTATGAGATCAACGGAAACAACCCCATATTACCCAACGGGATAATTTATCCCAGTGTGTCAATTTTCACCTTCCAGATTGCAACAATTTTAGGTATATAATTAATTATTTAGTTAAATTAATTACTGTTGCCCTTTTAAGACATATTATATCAACGGGACCTATATAATAAGGTTACCTGAGTAAAATTACGACATTTACAAATTTTCAGCTCCGATGGTCCAGCCGTTTGTTCGCCTCTAATCAATATATATATATCATAATTCTTAGTGCCCTTTTAAGACATCCGAGGGCAACGGGACCTGCAAAATAGCGCTCCCAGGTAAAATAACATATATGACGTCAAAGTCATTAACACCAAGAAAGTACAAGCAAGGAATGATATACCCTCGCAGTTGATGATGCCTCGAGAATTAGACTTGTCATTACTTACCACGGAGCCAAGAACGGTAACTCTAGCCGCGCTTGCACGCAGCAGCCGCGCCGCGCCGCGCCACACAGAGTTGTCTATCTCAATATATATATATATATATATATATATATATATATATAATATATATATATATATATATATATATAGATATATAGATAGATAGATAGATAGATAGATATATATATATATATATATATATATATATATATATATATATACATGTATATATATAGCGCCATATATATATATATATATATATATATATATATAATATATACTAAAAACTAAGTACTACCTAGTCATGATTTATCACAATGGATAGAATTGAAATATGGGAGGCCAAATTCACATTCAATAATGAATTGCGCTTTTACGCTTAAGCGCAATCAATTTCGCTTAAGCGCAATCAATTGCGCTTAAGCATAATTGTGACTACTATCTAACCTACCCATAAACTATTTGCACGACCTGGTGTATCACCTAGCAACACAATATGAGCATTGGGCTAATTTTGACCTGTACTCAACAGTCAACTGTGAGTATGTGTTCAACAAGGAGAATCCCTAATTACATATTATCAGCATCCCTCTATCCAAAGAATTGATGTCGCCTTCCCGGAACCCTATTTTCATATTATCAGCATCCCTGTCCAAAAAATGGTGTGTTATCACTGGAGCTTTGGTGTCTCAGTCCTGGAGCTCTAGTTTTTCTTATTAAATCAGCATCTCTTGCACAAATCTATAGTATTTCCATGATCATATAGTGTGAATGTGGTGTCACCGAGGGCTTGCTTCCCTCATATGGTGTGCCTGTATACTCGAAAATTTAAGAAAATCAATGTCGCCCCGACTAATACAGAAAGTAATGCTATTGCAAGTAGCCCCAACTAATATACCGAATATAATATAATGCTATCACGAGTCGCTCCAACTAAAACAGAAGGTGATACTATTGCGAGTCAGCCATTTTGATAAAGAAGTTGGGCTAGCTCCCTACCCAATCAAACCAATGAAACCAAGAGGTGACATGTCAATAGGAGTTAATGCTAAGTTATGGAGACACCTATTTATTCACCAGGGGTGTTTTGTTACATATAACCATGAATTGCGCTTAAGCGCAATGATTGCGCTTAAGCGCAATTGATTGCGCTTAAGCACAATTGATTGCGCTTAAGCGCAATTGATTGCGCTTAAGCACAATTAATTATTAAATGTGAATTTGGCCTCCCATATTGAAATGCATTCTTATCCCACCCTTAAATGAATACATTATAAATGTACAATTATTGTTGTTACAACTATGTCCTACTCAGTTATGATTTCACAGTGGATGTAAGTGGAATGCACTTGTTGGCCTCCACCCTTAAATTAATACATTAAAAATGCCATGCATGACTAAATAAGCGAGTTGCCAATCTCGACCGGAAGTGCCGCCATTGCGTTATGACGTATTTGTCCCCCCAGGCGAAATGGTTTCTAATTGTAAACACGACTTCGACATCTCACTAATAAATGTATCTCTTTTCTCGTTTTATGTTATCCACATAGATACTTAATAGCTTAGATCGATGCACTAAAACAATGTGCATATTTATACCATGTAAGCAACAGTTGACATGCAGTAAGTTAATGAAATTACTGCACGAAACCCGATGAAACTACCGAAGAAGTGGGCGTGGCATTTTTGTTTTCCAATTTCGGTTTTGATGGCGTGCTTGTTTAGTTGTGCCCATATGCGTTCTTGGAGTGCATACTCGTTTAATTGTGCCCAACAGCAGAATATTTTTCTACTTTTTGGTCAGAAATGGCCGTTAGTTTTAAATTATCCAGTTAAAATTTTAATAACGGGTGGGAAAGGGTGCAAATAATATTTTAGGCTGGCCTGGTTCAAGTTGGTGGAGGGTGAAGTAAAAAATTCAAGGTGGACACCCCAAATGAAGCCCCTTTAGCCACGTCCATGTTCATAAGTTTCATGTTTGAAAGCATTTCAGGGGAAAAATTATAATGAAATATCAGTTATGAAAACTTAATATTGATAGCTCTCTAGATTTCACCAGAGTGCATGATGTTGTAAATGTATGTAAAGCGAGAAATTTGTCTACATATTAGCACCTCTCCAGATGAGTCTGACTGGGGACATGGCAACGTGGTGGGTGGGGGTTCTTCATCAGCTTGGTCAAATTTTTCAGCAATAAAAAAATTACATGCATAAATAACTTTACGAAATTTCACACCGGATATCGGTTGGGCTCTGATATTTCAACTTTCAAACAAAAAATTACTGTAGAATATGCTTAGACCAATGGAAATGTTTTACTACTACACTGTATTTTATTACAGGGGTGAGGGTAGATAATGGCATGCATCTCTACTCTGTCTAATGCCCATTAACAATCTTGGGTTTTGTACTGGTGGAATATGATCTCTACGGGCGTTAGAGACGACAGAGTATATATTCATGACATGATCTAGGGTGGGGGCACACAGTTGGAAATGTGAATAAAATTTTAACACCCCCCCCCCCCAGCAGCAGGATCATATAACCTTGTTTCTGCTGTCAATTGTACTTAATAGATCATGTCATGAATATCTACCCTGGACATAAATATAGCCAGAATAGAGAGTCATAACATTATCAAATAGCCATGATACTTTGTCGCCTTAATAGTATGTCAATTATAGGTTATATACGGTAGTATGTGTGCGGAACCACTGAACTAATGTGAGATATTTTATAGACATACACGACAATAGCATGTAACTGTACTGTTAACGCATAATTAAGATATTTCAGCCAGTTTAATTTCTCGAGAAAACTAGCAGTTATTAATTATACATGTATTTGATAATACCGACAAATAGTAAGCAAGTGGCAAGAAATTGGAAAACTTGCTTAAAAATCTTAATAAGATATAACCAACTCCTTGACTGTTCATTAATAAGAATCGAATCATGTTTTGCATTGTTGGATAGCTTCTGACAGGTTGATGCTCTATAAATGGACATGGGCATCATGGTGGCATTATACTACTACATTTTGTAGGGATTAATATTAAAGTGCTATACTTGGAAGTTTTAACCATTTATTTACATCACCGGTATACACGTATACAAACAAGGCACTTATCTCATGAACATACATTGTATATAACCAAGTCATAAAAAACAAGAAATACAAAATGCACAGAACAGGTGTAATGGGAGTTGTAATAAACTATATAAATTTATACCAGACACATTTGTACATGTATATATGGAAATTCAAATGCTAGATTGTGTTGCATGTGTCTGGCTTTAACTTTTACTAAATGATTTTCTTGCTATTTTGCAGTCTAGTGGACTAACAATTTACATTTGTGGCAATCTACTAATACACTGGTGGTGGGAGTTTATGCCTTTTCTCCATACATTGTGTCTTCTCTGCATGTTGACTGTATACGTCATTAATTATGCCTCGATCACAGTGTGCTGTTGCTTGTGGCAAAAATGGGACTAGAATACTCAATAATTGGCATAAAACAGTTTGTGTAATTCATAACTGCTTGCACAAAACCGAAAACTGCAAATGTGAACCACCATTCAAGTTATACCCATTCCCATCTGACCCAGACATTCTCTCAATATGGTTGAAAAATATAGGACGAAAAGACAAAATAACTGGCGAAGACTGGATACCAAATGCAAGTAGTAGAATTTGTTCTGCACACTTCATTGGATCAAAACCAACTCCAGATAACCCGAATCCAACATTAGGAATTGAGGCTGATTATTCATGGTCACAGATGAAAATACGACGTGAATTGTTCAAATTGCCACCCTCATCTCAAGAAGGGCCCCCACCAAAGAAAAAAGGGCTGGTCCCACTCCCACCTCTACAACCATTAGTAGTAGTGAGACAATGTTACCAGAGGACATCACAGTTGTTGGTTGTCCTGATTTGTTGATGCCCACACCAATTAGCTCAAGTACGCCTATAAGCTTACATGTAGATCACTCATATGACATCCCCACGATATGTCTTCGGACACCAACCTGCAATTACCCTGCCTGCATGAAGACCCCAGACAAGACCCCTGGGGTGCTATTCACCAAGCGAGACTATTTTATAAACCAGGTAGTTTATATGGTAGCGGCTGAACGCAAAGGTATCTTCGCTTTAGCGCAAACGACACACGTTGTCGATGGTGTGATTGATCCAATCTATCAGATTTGTCACTAGTCAATTGACGCCGTCTTACGACTAATTCATGAACACTCACCGGCCACAATCGGCATGTATAGCGGTATAATTTTTGGGTACAATTGTGTGGAGACTCATGCTTGCGTTTATATATCTGCAGAATGAGTTTCAATGATATTAATGAGGTTTTTTAATTAGCACAGTGTGAAAATGAAGAGCCAAGAAGATAACGTCTCAGAAGAATTATGTTTGTGTTTTGGTTCTGTTTGGATATTTCCCTGCTATTTCCAAAGAAATTTCTTTCCATGCATCATTTTTCCGGCGCTGGTGAATGGTGCCGGTTTCTTTGTTCTTTAATATTTTGATTCTCCTCTCCACAATGCCCAAAAAAGTTTTATGCTCGTCGGCAGTGGGGGGGGGGGGGTCTGGAAAACAATTGCACATATAGGGCCCAAAAAGTGTTTTTCCGACCCCGAGGGACCCACCACCCCATTTGTGCAAACTTGTTCCTCCAAATGTTAGGGACCCACCCCCTTTCTCATGTTTTTATAAAAATTTCAGAGTTTTTTAGCCGTTCTTCAATAACTGTGTTAACTGCCTTTCAATCCATTCCACTATCCTTTTTTGGTGCAATGTGTGTAAAATTAAGACTCAAGCAATAACATCCTTAATCGGTAAAGCACAGGTCAGAAAAAAAATTGCCCTAGACCGGATTATAGCCTTAATATATCGAGCGTGTTTAGTCTGACAGAGAAACACTGGCCAGTGTAAATAGTGGTAAACAGGTCAGGGTTTCTACAATTATTTGTTATATATATATATATATATATATATATATAATATATATATATATATATATATATATAGTTGTCGTCTCGAAGCCGTCCGTGCGTCCGTCCGTACAAAACATTTTGCATCATAACTCAAGAGTCGGTTGTCATATTTTGATGCTCCTATGACATGTGACGGACCAGAAATGGGGAACGAATATGCATAATATCACGGATTGTGAGTACCAATGCCTACCAGAGTTATCCATTGGACCCTGTTTATGAAATTCAATCCGTACAAAGTTTTTGCCATATAAGAGTTGTCGAATTTGAAGTGGTTTGGTATGGTGATAGACCTGAATGATGACGGGAAGGATGTAAGCAGATTATTATCTGCATATCACAGGTTTAGCCTGTCGATGCATACCAGAGCTACCAACTTGGTTCCACCCGTAAACACATTTTGCATTATATAATTCAACCATTCGTATGCATATTTGTGCACTAGAGTCTGCAGTATAGTCTCATTCAGATTTTATTCTTGATTTTAGTATGAACTTTGAAGACATTGAAGAATGTCATTTCTCAAAGCATCTGAATGCATCACATTATTTCAGTTCATCTATTTGTAAGCGATAACAGTATACAATTAGTATTGTAGTTTAGTCTTGTTGAGCAGTATTTAAGCTTCAAGATGAAGTTCGTAAATTCAAGGAGAACAGCGTCACCTTCAGTTGGGATTGTCTGAACAATAAACAGTAACGGTCATTCATCATAACCAATTCAGTTCTATTTGGATAAGTGCTTGCAAATTAACATTACTTGCAATCATTCAAGATGAGAATAACCAGAAGGAATGAATTTGATTGCATGCCAGAACAAGACAGTATTTCAGACATTAGAAATTTATGAGATACCCTTTTCCAATTCATGTTATGCAACAATCGGGTCAATGATATCTAGTCATCATTGAGTGTTCACCATGTAGTATTTGTGATACAGTATTTTTATTTTATTACTTTTATTCGGGTAATACAACTGGGTAAATACATTATTTTTGTTTTTACTAAATTACGGTTTTCCACTGAGAAGTGGGACGGGATCCTGTGAAATCCAGATGTTGCTAAATCTGAGGCTAAATAGTCACTATAGCTGTATATATAGCCGTAATGCCAACAAACGTGATACTAACATGCTTACAAACAACATTACATGGGTCAGTACTTGTAAATTGTTTGAAAAAAAAACCCATTTTGGAAAATAAATTACAAGCACGATTGTTTCGGCCTCTGGACCACCCACCCACCCCGGCCCTATATACGGATTTTATTTGTAGACCCCACCCCCCCCATGTCGTCAGTGGTATATTTTGCCCCACGTCCTTTTCCTCGGTTGCTTATTGTTGAAATGTGTACAAACGTGTACTGTTACACGCAAGCATGTTTATGTGAACGGTGGTCAATATATGATTGACGCCAATCACCTTGATTGGATAATCCTGTACCGCGTGGCGATGTCTTCCCATCGATATGTCCACCGACAGCTTCGCATTGAGCGTCGCCTCGTAAATACTACCTGGACTAAATTATAAACCCAGCCGGTGAATAGCACCCCAGGGGGTGCTATTCACCGGCTGGGTTTATAATATAGTCCAGGTAGTTTTACGAGGCGACGCTCATGCGAAGCTGTCGTGTGGAACATATCGATGGGAAGACATCGCCGCGCCCATATAGGATTATCCAATCAAGGTGATATGGCGTCAATCATAGATTGACCACCGGTCACATAAACATGCTGCGTGTAACAGTACACGTTTGTACACATTTCAACAATGAGCAACCGATGAAAAGGACGTGGGGCAAAATATACCACCGACGACATGAGGGGGTCTACCAAAAAATCCGTATATAGGGCCGGTGGGTGGGTGGTCCAGAGGCCGAAACAATCGTGCTTGTAATTGTTTCCAAATGGGTTTTTTTCAAACAATTTACAAGTACTGACCATGTAATAGTTGTTTGTAAGCATGTTAGTATCATGTTTGTTGGCATATGGCTTATAGACAGTTATAGTGACTATTTAGCCGCAGATTTAGCAACATTCTGGATTTCACAGGATCCCGTCCCACTTCTCAGTGGAAAACCGTAATTTAGTGAGAAAAAAAAATGTATTACCCAGTTGTATTTACCCGAATAAAAGTAATAAAATAATAAAACTGTATCACAAATACTACATGGTGAATACTCAATGATGACTAGATATCATTGACCCGATTGTTGCATAACATGAAATTGAAAAGTGTATCTCATAAATTTCTAATGTCTGAAATACTGTCTTGTTCTGGCATGCATTCAAATTCATTCCTTCTGGTTATTTCTTCATCTTTTTAATGATTGCAAGTAATGTTAATTTGCAGCACTTATCCAAATAAAACTGAATTTGTTATGATGAATGGCCGTTACTGTTTATTGTTCAGACAATCCCAACTGAAGGTGACGCTATTCTCCTTGAATTTACGAACTTCATCTTGAAGCTTAAATACTGCTCAACAAGACTAAACTACAATACTAATTGTATACTGTTATCGCTTACAAATAGATGAACTGAAATAATGTGATGCATTCAGATGCTTTGAAAAATTACATTCTTCAATGTCTTCAAAGTTCAAACTAAAATCAAGAATAAAATCTGACTGAGACTATACTGCAGACTCTAGTGCACAAATATACATACAAATGGTTGAGTTATAATAATACAAAATGTGTTACGGATGGAACCAAGTTGGTAGCTCTGGTATGCATCGACAGGCAAAACCTGTGATATGCAGTAATATCTGCATACATCCTTCCCGTATCATTCAGGTCTATCACCATACCATACCACTTCAAAATTCGACAACCGACACTTCAACTTCTATGGCAAAAACTTTGTACGGATTGAATTTCATAAACAGGACCCATGGTTAACTCTGGTAGGCATTGGTAACTCACAGTCCGTGATATTATGCATATTCGTTCCCCATTTCTGGTCCGTCACATGTCATATATAGAGCATCAAAATATGACAACCGACTCTTGAGTTATGATGCAAAATGTTTGTTCGGACGGACGCACGGACGGCTCGAGACGTCAACTATATACCCGCCGACTAATATCGGGGGTATAATAACCAATATATCTATGTGTATACCTAACCAAAACAATTCCCCTCCTCACCCACCCCAGTGGATAAGACTAACGAGTTCTTTGATCATGCACAAATAATTGTAGAACCCCTGACCTGTTTACCACTATTTTACACTGACCAGTGTTCTCTGTCCAGACTAAACACGCTCGATATATTAAGGCTATACTGCTGTCTAGGGCAATTTATGACATACAGTGTACCTACACAATGCTTTATTATTTTTGTTAGATACTGGAAACACCAGGAAACACCTGGAAATACAGTTTATTTTTCGTTTTTCTGACCTGTGCTTTACCGATTAAGGATGTTATTGCTTGAGTCTTAATTTTACACACTTTGCACCAAAAAACGATAGTGGAAAGGGATTGAAAGGCAGTTAACACAGTTATTGAAGAACGGCTAAAAAACTCTGAAATTTTGATAAAATCATGAGAAAGGGGGGTGGGTCCCTAACATTTGGGAGGAACAAATTTGCACAAATGGGGTGGTGGGTCCCTCGGGGTCGGAAAAACAAAATTTGGGCCCAAATGTGCAAATGTTTTCCAGAACCCACACCCCCCCCCCCCCCCCCCCCCCCCCCCCCCCCCCCCCCCCCCCCCCCCCCCCCACTGCCGACGAGCGTAAAACTTTTTGGGCATTGTGGAGAGAAGAATCAAAATATTAAAGAACAAATAAACCGGCACCATTCACCAGCGCCGGAAAAATGATGCATGGAAAGAAATTTCTTTGGAAATAGCAGGGAAATATCCAAACAGAACCAAAACACAAACAAAATTCTTCTGAGACGTTATCTTCTTGGCTCTTCATTTTCACACTGTGCTAATTAGAAAACCTCATTAATATCAATGAAACTCATTATGCAGATATATAAACGCAAGCATGAGTCTCCACACAATTATACCCAAAATGATACCGCTATACATGGCCGATTGTGGCCGGTGAGTGTTCATGAAGTGCTATTCACCGGCTGGGTTTATAATAGTAGTCCAGGTAGTTTTACGAGGCGACGCTCAGTGCGAAGCTATCGGTGGACATATCGATGGGAAGACATCGCCGCGCGGTATAGGATTATCCAAGCAAGGTGATTGGCGTCAATCATAGATTGACCATCGGTCACATAAACATGCTGCGTGTAACAGTACACGTTTGGTTCATATCAACAATGAGCAACCAAGGTAAATTACATGGCGGGGGTCTACAAAATAAAATTCCGGGGGTGCCGGGGGTGGGTGGGTGGTCCAGAGGCCGAAACAATCGTGCTTGTAAATTTTTTTCCAAAATGGGTTTATTTTTCAAACAATTTACAAGTACTGACCATGTAATGTTGTTTATAAGCATGTTAGTATCATGTTTGTTGGCATATGGCTATATAGACAGATATAGTGACTATATAGCCTCAGATTTAGCAACCTTCTGGAATTCACAGGATCCCGTCCCACTTCACAGTGGATAACCGTAATTTAGTTAAAAAAAACTAATATATTACCCAGTTGTATTACCCGAATAAAAGTAATAAAATAAAAAAAAACTGTATCACAAATACCACATGGTGAATACTCAATGATGACTAGATATCTTTAACCCGATTGTTGCATAACATGAAATTGAAAAGGGTATCTCATAAATTTCTAATGTCTGAAATACTGTTATGGCATGGCATGCATTCAAATTCATTCCTTCTGGTTATTTCTCATCTTTAATGATTGCAAGTAATGTTAATTTGCAACACTTATCCAAATAAAACTGAATTGGTTATGATGAATGACAGTTACTGTTTATTGTTCAGACAATCCCAACTGAAGGCGACGCTATTCTCCTTGATTTTACCAACTTCATCTTGAAGCTTAAATACTGCTCAACAAGACTAAACTAAAATACTAATTGTATACTGTTATCGCTTACAAATAGATGAACTGAAATAATGTGATGCATTCAGATGCTTTGAGAAATGACATTATTCAATGTCTTCAAAGTTCAAACTAAAATCAAGAATAAAATTTGACTGAGACTATACTGCAGACTCTAGTGCACAAATATACATACAAATGGTTGAGTTATAATAATGCAAAATGTGTTTACGGGTGGAACCAGGTTGGTAGCCCTGGTATGCATCGACAGGCGAAACATGTGATATGCAGTAATATCTGCATTTATTTAAACATATTTTATTGTATATCAATTATATACATGGGGATTGGGACACAAGTTTTGTCAACTTAGTGACGCCCCTCTCCCGCACAAAAGGTATAACATAACATTTAAACAAGATGGCAGGATGAAATTGTGAATATTTAAGCAGGGAAACAGATGTGAATATTTGTACAGAGTGTGCTATGAGTGGAGTTTTATTGTGTCCAGTTTTACCCTCACGTTGTCATAAGTTGTGTCTAAAAAGGCCGGGCATTTAAATTTGTAATTGTTTTCAATGACAGGTTGACATAACAGAGAAAAATATATGATCGAAGTTACCCAAAACGTTTAGTTGCATTAATGTAGGACTGTGTAATATGAAATAGCAATATATTTCTTCTGTGGTCATTTTCAGAGATTCCACAGAGAAGATGCTTAATATTTTCTATATGAAAGTTATTTGTTTCAAGTTTGAGGTAAAATATTCTTCTCTGATTGGTGAACAATGGACAGTGGAAGAAGAAATGACTAGCATCGTCCTTCGGAAAACCACATTGACAATTAGGACTATCAGCTATGTGATTATTTTGCATGTTACTCTTTAAGTCGCTACAATAGTTTCGGAGTTTACAATGGTTGACACTAACATTCCGATGACCTGTTCTATAAAATGGATAGGGTTTTGGAGCAGGGCGATTATGTTTAGGTGAGTTTTAAAATCGGATATATTTTCAGAATCTATGACAAACGAGGGGAGCTTATTCCACTCATGAGTTGTGTTTAGGAAGAATGATTTCCTATAATGTGCTGTTGTCCAGCGGTACGAGTAGAAAAAACGCGGTTGTCTAAAGTTGTACCGGTTGTTTGATACATGTGCCGCCCGGGCTGGTAGAAGAAGGGTGAGATATTCTGGAGTTTCTTCGTTAGTTATTTTAAAAAGTGTTTGTAGGTGGTGTTTCTCCCTGCGCTCCCTAAGGTTGGACCACCCCACTTCGAGTAAAACATTTGTATTGGAGACAGAGCGGGTTAACCCGGTCACTATTCTGGCGGCGTCCACGTGTATACGTTCAAGTTTGTCCATCCAGTATTGTGGTGCACAGTCCCAAACTACATCTGCATAATCCATTATTGGCTGAACGTAAGTTTTGTAAAAAAAATCTAACGTGTTTGCACTTAAGCTGTATTTGAATCTTCTTAGTTGTGAGATGCGGGACGAAACTCTCTTAATTATATTATTAATGTGATCGTTCCAGTCTAAATTTGATTGAATTTCAACACCAAGGTGTGTATGTGACGTTTCGAAAGAGATGTTTTGGTCTTGGAATACAAGTGTGTGGTTCGTTTGTTTGCCCGATAACGAGAAAGATATTGCTTTGGTTTTCGATGGATTGAAATTTACCAGCCATTTGCGCGCCCAATTTGATATTGATTCTAGGTCTTGATTTAGATCGAATTCAAGGATGGTCAGGTCGTAATGAGATGCGATAATGCATATGTCGTCGGCGTACATTCTAGTTGTTGAGATAAGGTTATCCGGGAGATCATTTATGTAGAATAGGAACAGAAGAGGTCCGAGTATTTACCCTTGAGGCACTCCAGCGGGGACCAATTCGAACTCGGAGTATGTATTATTCACCAAGACTCTTTGTTGTCTGTTAAAAAGATAGTCCTCCAACCAAATGGACAGCTGACCAGAAATTCCGTACTTGTCTAATTTATGTATCAAACCCTTATGCCAGACCCTCTCGAACGCCTTTGAGATATCACAAAAAATAGCACAGGTGTGCAAGTTGTTGTCGAGGCTCTGACATAAGTTATGATACATATCCAGAAGTTGATATGTTGTATTATGTCCTTCAGTAAAGCCGGATTGGTGTCGATATAGAAGGCAGTTCTCGTCGAAGAATACATTAATATATTTGAGTACCGTTTTTTCGAAAACTTTTCCAAGGATAGGTAGAAGTGAAATTTAGCGATAATTTAAACAGTCCGCGGGATCTCCTTTTTTGAATATAGGTATTACGTTAGCTTTCTTCCAGTTCGACGGAAATTTGCCCATATTTAGCGATTTCTTGAAGAGTAATAGAAGCGGAGTGGCAACAGCAGTTGCCGTTCCTTTCAACATTTTAGCATTAATTCCATCGTAGCCCTGAGCTTTATTTGTTTTGAGGTTTACGATTACTGTAACAATATCTGCGTGTGAAATGGGAATATCAGTGAGTTTATTGCCGCATCTGAGAGGAAAATCTGGTAGTTGATGTCCTTTATCGTTTATAGATGAATTTTGGATAAAGTTTGTGTTCAGAAGTCTAGCTTTATCGATGTCATTGCTGGCGTATGAAACTCCATTTGCTATGACTTCGCCGTTAGCCGAATAAAGTGGTGATATTTTGTTTGTTTTCTTCTTATTCAAAAGGTAATTGATGATTTGCCAAAAATCTCTAGATGATGGCGAGTCATTAACTCTTTCATCGAGATGTTCTTCGAATGTTGCTTTCTCATGTTTTTTCATGTTGTTTACTCTATTTCGTGATTTTTTGTATTTTTTCCAGTTTAGATCGGTACTACGTTTGAGTGCAATCGATCTGATTCTATTGCGTTTCCGTAGCTCGCGACGAATTTCTGAGTTGAACCAGATTTTGTCTTTAGTTCGAATAGTGACTGTCGAGGTCGGGATGGTTTCGTGCATAATTTCAAGGAATTTATCATAAAATACTGCTACAGCTGTGTCAACGTCCGTCGTTGGTCGGAGGAGACTATCCCAATTTATATCATTTATTAAGGAGGTAGCCCTACTGAAGTCGGCGTGTTTGTAGATCCAAATAGTTCTTTGGAAGGATGGGGTGGCAGAGTTGTCGTAAGAAAGAGCCGCATAGACACCATAGTGATCTGATACTTCGAAGTCTATAATATCTGCATCACGGACACTTAGATCTCCACATACAAGAATTGGGTCAAGTAAGGTCTGAGAGTCTTCGGTAACTCTTGTTGGAGTTTTAATTACATTTCTAATGGAGTAATAATCGATAATTGTGCTTAGTTTGGAATTGGGGTCCAACATATTAGAGTTAAAGTCACCAAGCATGACCATATTTGGTGTAATTTCCAGAGCTTCATGAATTGCGTTGTCGAAAAGATTCCAGTAATTTGTAGCACATAACGCATCGGACCGGTATGATAATGCCAAGATGATAGGACATCTTGCCGAGTGGATGTCGAACCACATTATGGACGAATCGAATTCTAGGACATCCCGACGGGAGTATACTAAGTGTTCTGCAAAATATATGCATATACCACCGCCATATTGATCACGATCTTCTCGGATGGGGGTTCTGAAGCCATCTATTAGTAAATTTTCAGAGGGGTATGTGACATCAAGGTGCGTTTCGGTAAAACATAGAACATCATATTCACTGATAAGATCTTTTACTTTGTCGAGTTTATTTCTAATACTTCGAATATTTTGATGGTATAATGTCAGGGTGCCCAGATCGTGGCTATTTGATTTGTTGTTTCGATTGACTTTCCTTGCACCGTCGATATGTGTTGGGCCTGGGTTGGGATGGACCGTACCGGACAGCACAAGTAGAATGGAAATAACCAATAAGATTAATGGAAGTCGTATGCTCACACCTCTTAAAGTGGTATGTCTCTGTTTATGCTTGCTCTGTGACGGCCAAATTAGTTTCTTATTTATATCAAAAAGTCCCGTGGCCGTGCGATGCTGTATAGCTGACGTACCCATTTATTTGCCGGGCACACCAAAGAACAACATCGCGCGGTCGTGGGTGATTTTGTTCCTGCATAATGACAAGAGGTGAGATGTATGGGCACAAAGAGACTCACTGACGCCGGATGAAGTGCAACTGTGGAGATTTGAAAATAAGGAGTAACAGTTGATGTTGGTGAGATAGCAATAGGTGAATAGGACTTGCAAAAACATGAGAACAACATGCAAAAATAATGAAAAACATATGTACAGGTGATGTTCGGATGGTGACATGTATGCAAACATGTATGTAATGATGATGATTTGGTTTGAATAACCAAAACTAGACTGGGGCTTCGGATTGGGAGTTCAGTTTATTCTGGGAGACGCGCGAGTTGGAATATACGACATAAACAGAAATTAGGATATACGAAAGAAATTAGGCACTACCACAAGTCGACGGAGATATACATCTGGGCAAAAAAAAAGAAACAAAAAAAAAGAAGATAATAATAATAATAAATAAATAAATAATTAATAAATAAATAAATAAATTATCCATGTGATAATGCAACCATATTTTGTTCAACAACGTGTTGTAGGAAAACATATTTTGAGAAATTTTATACTATATAATTGACAGTAGTTAGCATTATTTGTTTCAACAAATCGATTCTGATAAATAAAGCGTAGTTTGAGGAAATGTTGTTGTTGTATCTTGGTGGTGTGGGGACCGTCTGATCGGTTTGAGTATCTTTAACCATTTCTCCGTCAATCAATAATAGACATTTCCTACTGGTGTTGTATACAGCAACAATCATGTACAAGAAAACTAAGATGCATGCATCAGGTCGGCCGTGAACTATCTATACCATAGAATTGTTGTAGCTATCGATTATACATTTTGGAACACCTGTCTGTATGTATGTGTGTATGCATGAATGCATGTGTGTATGTGTTATAGACTCTAACACCGCTCGAATTTGGTATTTAACGTGTCAACTTGACCTCGCTCATAGGCATGTTTCTGGACCTTGACCGATCCGACTAAAAATTTGTGTGTAGGACTACTTCGATCCCGGGAGCAATATGGACGGGTCCAATTTCACGTGGGACCATGTTCTCGAACGTGCTGATGTAGGCATGTTTCTGGACTAATTGAACAATAGTTTGGCCAGACGCTGTATATACTGGGTACTGTCCAGATGGAGGCGATCACAAACAAAAAATCCCTAAATAGCCCGAACGAAGTCGAGTACATCAGCTAGTTTAATATATATTTTGGACATTTGTCTGTCTGTTTGTCTGTTAGCTATGGCCGGGAAAACTGCCGGACAAATTGGACGAAATTTGATACCTAGGGGAAATTATTTCCAGGGAGTATTTTGGATGGGTCAAATCTTGATCCCGACCTGACTTTGACATTCAAAAAGATCAATTCAAGGTCAAATCTGGTAAAACGGAAGTATTTCAACGAAATATAATACCTACTGTTACTTTTGTCCCAGGAGTGTTTCGGGTGGGTCAAATTATGACCCTGACCTGATCTTGACATTCAAAATTGTCAATTCAAGGTCAAATCGGGTAAAGCCGGGCGGATTTCGACGGGTACTTTTGTCGTGACTTTTGTCCGGGGAGTGTTTTGGACGGGTCAAATCGTGACCCGACATGACGTTCACCTTTAAAATGGTCAATTCAAGGTTAAATCGCGCAATTCTCCGAAAATCAGAGGGGAACATCCCGGACGAAGTAGGGTCCACCAGCTACTATTATATATTTCTAGATTTAGTTACAAACTAAATACCTGTATATTGTACAAAGAAATGTTTGACAAATATATCTGTATCAAAATTACCATACGGGTCATTAAAATAGATACGACGAAACAAATTTTGAAGGGTGCATGGTATCAGGTAAATTTTTATATTTCAAATGATGACAGGAATGCGGAAAGTTGAAGTACCTACGTAATACTGGCTATCCGAATGAAGAGATATACATGTATATAAAAACCAAAATAGAAGATGACTGCTGGCGACAATGTTTTCCAAAAAAATGCAAAGCATTCGATAGCTCCCATCTAGTTGTCAGCCCGAAGATCAATATAAAGTGTGGTGACTATCAGATGAGGGATATGACTGTACAGTTGCTAAACAATTCAGTCACGCAAAAGAGGATCAAACAGTAAGATACCAAATTGCTGCCTGTGGTAATGTTTTTTAACGAAATTCGGGAAAATTAGATTACTCTCACCCTGGTTATCCAGAAGATCATTGTGGAATCTGGTGACGATCGGACAAGGGGTGTCGTCTGTAGGATCAACCAAATTATTTAGCCATAAAATTGTAAAATTCAAGATCACCGCTGGCAGTGATGTCTTCACAAGGACAGCTTGAGAACAAAACATGGCTCACATCTAGCGGTGACCCAAACTATCCACATGAGAAAAAGTTCTCCAATAAAAGCTGGCTGCAGGGTGCGCCAATTGATTCAAATTCGAAATTTAACAGGGTGTACTGCTTGTGGCCATGTTTTCCCCGCAAATTTGATAGACTGATGGACAAAACCACTGAATCCGTTGAATCAATATACATGTATACATGGATTAATTTATATGCATTGTTATACACAGTACTGGTATATAAAGGTACTGAAAATAGCAATATTACTAGTATACACAAAATAAACCATATATCATGGCTATGGGTTCTAATATCCGAATATGACAGCTGATAACTTGGTGTGAATTGAAGAGTGGTGGTGTCTCAAGCATAGCTAACCCTCCACGTTAGAAACATGCCATTAAATGTCATAAGTATAATCTAGCTTGAGGACAGAAGTTATCCATAAAACCCCCCTTAATTCAACCAGGTCCTCGCGCGATGTATGGTCGATTACATGATGATCTAGGGGGGATTAGAATTGTTGTAAATATAAAATAAAATAGTGCTACATCTTATTACAGATTATTGCCATATATAATCAGTGACTATACAGACAGTCTGACAAAATAAAGTTTCAGTGACACTCTATCCGAAGAGGGGAATAATTCCATCTGTTACAGTCAATGGAGCAATTATGAATCTGGAAAGGTGAAATTTCTACGTAATACTAGATATCGACATGACGCGATAACATATAACGTAAATGCAATATGGCCGCTGGCGACCATTTTTTCCTATAAAATTTAAAAAATAATTGATAGCTCTCATCTGATAGATCAATATCAAGATAAATATGAAGTTTGGTGATGATCGGATGAGTGAAGTGGACTGTGCTAAACGGTTTAGTAATGCTTAAAAAGATTTTTACCTTAATATTTTTATGTTCACTTTATAAACTTCACTGAGTCATCTTTGTCATGTATTGAGTTTGATATCTTTTGTTAACAGTTTATAAATCATGTATGTCTCATGTTCGTTATTTTAATTTATGTGTTTATTATCATTAAATAAAGTTGCATTCCTTAAACAGATTCTTACCTCAATGTTTTTATGTTCACTTTATAAACTCCACTGAGTCATCTTTGTCATGTATTGAATTTGATATCTTTTGTTAACAGTTTATAAATTATGTATGTCTCGTGTTCGTTATTATATTATATACACTTTATAGTGTGTTTCAGAACGAAAAAAAAATGAATAAAATCAACAAATTTGTAAATTTAAAAACAATTCAAACGTTGTTGTATTCCATGTCCCAGCCCGGACATATACACCAAATTTCAATAATATTCATTGAGAAACAACGGACCAAACGCCATATAACACCCCGTATGCATCTTTTATCCCGAGTTGGCCTTTTATTCCGAGTTGGCACGCGTCGATTGGGGCGAGTTAGCCCTGGGGCGAGTACGCCGATTCCGACACCTTTTCTATTTGCAGCAGGTATACGTTTACGCGTAATTTAATTTACAAAGTTCCCCAATTGGTATCGTAAATAGAGCGACCTTATTTGACAGAGAATGCCTCTGTTATTGATTATAAAGTTGCTATACATTAAAAACGACAATTCACATGCTCGTTCAAGCGCAGTAGTCTATTTTCCCCATGTTAAAGGACATCCACAAATACTAAATAACGCTAACCTACTGCCGAATGTTTTACACGACAACTGTTAACATATTTGGGCTGAATTCATCTGACGCGGTATTATTCCTCAAAATAAACAACAAAAACATCGTTACTTGGAAATGTAGTTTGGGCTAACATTTACATAAATCCTCCACATCATTATTCCGACACACACGTCAGATGAAAAACACACATGAAGTAACCGGCCAAATTGGCCGAAATGACTATTAATTATTTGTCAAACTGACAGAAGAAGGAGAACTCCAATTCATACCGGATTTAAATTACTTTATAATTGCATTAATTCACTGTGGAGTCTCAGATATTAGCCACATGTAAGTTCCCATGTGAACACCGGCGCCCGAAGGCCACTATAGTCTTGTCAACATTTCCAATAGGAGAGTTTTTGGCAGTCGGTTAAAATTTGGGAACGTTTTAAATTAGAAAAACTGATGCCATGAGCGCGCATATCCTATATTTTCTTATATTCAAGTTGTTTGTTTTTGTTTTTTACTCGATCTTCATTTAAAACAACATTTAGGCCACTGTGAGACACAGCATGGTGGTCAAACATTGGCCAAAGCCTTTAACCGGGTCGTTCAGTCCTATACGGCATATATGTACATGCAAATGGCCGAAAAGCTAGCGACGTTCGTGTTTGACCTACTGAAGCGATCATTTCTATCCCCAGTCACAATATGGAATCTCCCGAAACAACTTTTGACCTACAAATTAAGTGGGCGATAGATATGGGTCAGGTATTGTACCAATATTTGATTGAAAGTTTTGTTTATGTGACAGTGCGCTAGTTTCTGCCTTGGAAAAGGATAATATGACCATATTATAAGTCTTTCAAGTTATAGTTCTTCATGTTTTGTTTTGAAGACTTTGTGTGAGTTATTCTTCGGATTATCAAAATGGTTTAATTTTGTGAAGTTATTCGAAGTAATATGAATGTGCATGGTTTCTTAGAATTTCCAGCATTGTTGCTGGCTGAGTTTACTTCTGTGAGTCGTAAACATATCTGGGATTTAATGACTCAGGAATAAAAACAAAGAGAATACTGATTACAAAGTTTCGGAAGGTTTCACCGTGAATACAGTTGTGAACTAGAAAGATGAAGGTGAGTTTGGCCTAAGTTGCTTAAGGGTCTAAGTGCTTAGGCATCAAAGTTGCTTAAGGATCAGGGTGACTTCATTTGACCTGGCCAGATTCACCACATGTTTACTACGAGGATAAACTCGAAATTAGTTGTAGCAACTGGTAGCAGAATTTATATATATTTGTGGAAAAAAAACAAAACAAAACAAAACAAAACAAAAAAACGCACATTTAGATTCACTCACCATATCAGTTATATGTTATTACTGATAATTTTGTGAAATAGCAAATTTGGAGAATAGATAACTTGTTAAGTGATACTGAACGATTTAGGCCGGTTACGATTCTAGCGGCGTCTTTATGTATTCGGTCGAGTTTTTCCAATAAGTAATCGGGTGCTGAATCCCATACGACGTCAGCATAATCCAAAATAGGAAGGATATACGCATTGTAAAAATTTTCAAGTGTCTTTCTATCGAGATCGTTTTTTAATTTCCTCAATTGTGATAGTCTAGAAGCAGCTTTGTTTGCTGTGTGTTCTATTTGTTTGTTCCATTTTAAATTTGATTGAAATTCAAGGCCAAGGTGCTTATGCGATTCGTTAAAGGCACGTGCGGCCTTAATTGTCGAAAATATTCATATTTGTTCCAAACAACGTAAACAGAAAAAACATTAAAACGCATACAGTTCCGTTCATATATACCATGACCATCGCGTAAACAGCATGTTATCATAAAGACCTACTATATTTTACCTAAGCAGGAGCCTGATTGTGTTACAGAAGACAGCACAATGCTACTGGCTAATCACACACAAATGGCATAAACGCTCTTTATTAGTTCCATATCAGGTATTCACCAACAAAGAACGCTCTTTATGTTTACCATCATAATATAAACAAACACAAGAAAAGTAACTTTTCCTGCTTTTGTTTACATAACAATGGTCAAACATATGACCATACCATACTGTTTACGCGATATTTCTTATTTGTATACGGACAAAGTATATCTACATTTTGATGTTCTTTCTGTTTGTGGTGGTTTTTGACGGGTGGAGATATTTTCAGAGGATACCCACCGCCAAGGCCAACCGTGTCTTTAAATGAAATAGTTTCGTCCTGGAATATTAAATCTGGGGAATTATCTTGAGGCACGAATGAGAAGGATATTGCCTTGGTTTTCTTGGGATTGAACGAAACTAACCAGTTGTCTGCCCATAGACTGACCCTGTTGGGGTCATCGTTTAGTTCTGATTGTAGGATGTTAAGATTGAAGTGAGAAGCTGTGAGACATGTGTCATCAGCATACATTCTAACAGTTGATGTGAGGTTATCTGGTATGTCATTAATGTATATTAAAAATAGGAAAGGCCCAAGGAATTATCCTTGGGGAACACCCGCTGTGATGGTTTCAAAATCAGAATAAGTGTTATTGATTATCCACCGGGGTGGGTGAGGAGGGGAATTGTTTTGGTTAGGTATACACATAGATATATGGTTCATAATACCCCCGATATTAGTCGGCGGGTATATAGTTGACGTCTCGAGCCGTCCATGCGTCCGTCCATACAAACAGTTTGCGTTATAACTCAAGAGTCGGTTGTCATACTTTGATGCTCTATGACATGTGACGGACCAGAAATGGGGAACGAATATGCATAATATCACGGATTGTGAGCACCAATGCCTACCAGAGTTATCCATGGGCCCTGTTTATGAAATTCAGTCCGTACAAAGTTTTTGCAATATAAGTTGAAGTATCGGTTGTCGAATTTTGAAGTGGTTTGGTATGGTGATAGACCTGAATGATAGGGGAAGGATGTATGCAGATATTACTTTATATCACAGGTTTCGCTTGTCGATGCATACCAGAGCTACCAACCTGGTTCCATCCGTAAACACATTTTGCATTATTATAACTCAACCATTTGTATGTATATTTGTGCACTAGAGTCTGCAGTATAGTCTCAGTCAGATTTTATTCTTGATTTTAGTTTGAACTTTGAAGACATTGAAGAATGTCATTTCTCAAAGCATCTGAATGCATCACATTATTTCAGTTCATCTATTTGTAAGCGATAACAGTATACAATTAGTATTTTATTACGCCACAAGGTGGTGTAAGTTGTTTTTCAGTTTTTGATATTCTGTGGAGCAGTGAGCGAATACATTGTGGGAGAATAGGTTTTTGTACCTTGCTCAATCGTACCGATAGAATCACGTAAATGCTGAAATTGTAAAGCTAACGCCACCGTAGATAATATGTTCTTGAAAATATAACTCAAACATACCGATAGAGTCAGGACAGGCTGAAATTGTAAACTTAAAGTCACCGGTGTAATAATATGTTCTTGAAAATATAAATAATCTGATTGCCCATTGGGAACCCCTGTGTATAGTGAAGTGAATTATGTGTAATTTTAATTGGAGCGCGCATGTCTGTTCTGTTGGAGACTTGGATTAACAGCCATCTTTTATTTTCTGGTCATCAAGTCAAAATTGTATCGTATACACAATGTGTTTGTACCGATGGATGTATCGCGACTCGACTCGTTTTCGTGGTCATATAGGCCCCTATATAACCTATGATCACAATAAACGAGCAGAGTCGCGATATCTGACAGAATTCCGGGAATTGTACATTCACTTCCAATAGTATAGATTCACTGCAATCTGTCGCGGAAATCCCAAAATTGTAGGCTACTTTCATTTTCAATATTATTTTCCACTTTCACTTTTACCACGCAAAGCGACCTTAGTTGACACATATATATGGCACACTGGCTGAGACCATGACAAATAGTTTATGTAGAATGCTTCTTTCGTTTAATTAAAGGTCACCTCGTTAAAACGCATGTCAATCGTATTTGTTTACAAATTGCATTGGGTGCGACGATTTGCAGTAGGTCCAGATTTGTGGAGGTCACTTTGCGGAAGTCCCCTAAAATGGGCGATATATATATATTTTAATGAGGGAACGGGTGCGTATATGTCAATTGATACGTATCTTAAACAAATAACGACACGATCATCATAATAGAGGTCTGTTCTATCAATTATATATGCGCCGAGTTCACTTGGTGCAAATCAAACGGCGATAAATATTCTCGTGTGCCAGAAGGACTCCTTAAAGTTGTGAATAAGATGAATATTTATTAGATGTTATTTAACAAGTCATTAGTTAGCGCCTATATTAGCGCTAACTAATGAATAATATTTTATATTATAATTATATTATAATTTATATTTATGGCTAATAATATGATCTTGGTGGCGATACCATTTCTGACTATGGTTTTCTTGGTTTAGTCTTGTTGAGCAGTATTTAAGCTTCAAGATCACCCCCGTGTACGTGGTATCGCCAAAACCGAGGGTATCGCCAAAACCGAGAATATGGGAAAGTCATTTTCACGTATATGATATGGGGATATGTTTGTTTCTCACCGTAATACAGACATCGAGCATCGTATGTGTATGTCCACACGAAGCATGAGTATTTATCCACCAGTTGTCAATCAGTTTTCCCAGATCAAACCATTAATTTTATTTTGGCGATTTTTTTCAATGGTGTTTTTGCTTTTGCTCACTCAAATTTTCGAGAACAACCATTCACTAGTATAGTTCCTGGACTTCCACGCTTCCAAACAAATGCCGGTATATAGTTGAATCTGTCAATGAAGCATATATAGGATTTGACAGAATTTAATAAATCCTTGTCGTTCTGAATATCCGCGCGATATGAAGGGACCACTGTCGGTCCAGAAAGATGCGAACGGCACAGATGAAGATGCGCCAAACGCCGAGTTTCTGTGCAGTAAATATGCGTATTACTTAAGGAGTTCTGATGAGTTTTCGAGTGTTTTTATGTGTATCTGAGATTGGACTGCGAATGTCAACTGAAATATGAATCCATAGCATATTCGAAATAATGTGTGCATATTATATTATGAATGTATTTCAATTGAAATTAATTGAACATCCATCTCAGCATTCAGATTTGCGATCTCAATAACGTGAATGAATGATAACGCGATGCCTTGATCACACGCACGTGAATGCTGCCGTTCGCATGCATGCTGCAGCTAATCGGATATTTGTTTACTATTAACATGCTTGGGTGCTATTCACCGGCTGGGTTTATAATATAGTCCAGGTAGTTTTACGAGGCGACGCTCAATGCGAAGCTATCGGTGGACTTATCGATGGGAAGACATAACCGCGCGGTATAGGATTATCGATCAAGGTGATTGGCGTCAATCATAGATTGACCATTGGTCACATAAACATTCTGCGTGTAACAGTACACGTTTGGTTCATTTCAACAATGAGCAACCGAGGAAGATTACGTGGGGCAAAATATACCACCGACGACATGGGGGTCTACAAACAAAATTCCGTATATAGGGCCGGGGTGGGTGGGTGGTCCAGAGGCCGAAACAATCGTGCTTGTAAATTTATAAGTACTGATCATGTAATGTTGTTTGTAAGCATGCTAATGTCATGTTTGTTGGCATATGGCTATATAGACAGCTATAGTAACTATTATAGCCTCAGATTTAGCAACCTTCTCGATTTCACAGGATCCCGTCCCACTTCACAGTGGAAAACCGTAATTTAGTAAAACAATAAATAATATATTACCCAGTTGTATTACCCGAATAAAAGTAATAAAATAAAATAAAACTGTATCACAAATACTACATGGTGAATACTCAATGATGACTAGATATCATTAACCCGATTGTTGCATAACATGAAATTGAAAAGGGTATCTCATAAATTTATAATGTCTGAAATACTGTCTTGTTCTGGCATGCAATCAAATTAATTCCTTCTGGTTATTTCTCATCTTTAATGATTGCAAGTAATGTTAATTTGCAACACTTATCCAAATAAAACTGAATTGGTTATGATGAATGACCGTTACTGTTTATTGTTCAGACAATCCCAACTGAAGGCGACGCTATTCTCCTTGAATTTACGAACTTCCTCTTGAAGCTTAAATACTGATCAACAAGACTAAACTAAAATACTAATTGTATACTGTTATCGCTTACAAATAGATGAACTGAAATAATGTGATGCATTCAGATGCTTTGAGAAATGACATTCTTCAATGTCTTCAAAGTCAAACTAAAATCAAGAATAAAATCTGACTGAGACTATACTGCAGACTCTATAGTGCACACATATACATACAAATGGTTGAGCTATAATAATGCAAAATGTGTTTACGGATGGAACCAGGTTGGAAGCTCTGGTATGCATCGACAGGCGAAACCTGTGATGTTCAGTAATATCTGCATACACCCTTCCCCTATCATTCAGGTCTATCACCATACCAAACCACTTAAAAATTCGACAACCGACACTTCAACTTATATTGCAAAAACTTTGTACGGACAGAATTTCATAAACAGGGCTCATGGATAACTATGGTAGACATTGGTGCTAACAATCCGTGATATTATGCATATTCGTTCCCCATTTCTGGTCCGTCACATGTCATAGAGCATCAACATATGACAACCGACTCTTGAATTATAACGCAAAATGTTTGTATGGACGGACGCATGGACGGCTCGAGACGTCAACTATATACCCGCCGACTAATATCGGGGGTATAATAACCATATATCTATGTGTATACCTAACCAAAACAATTCCCCTCCCCACCACCCCGGTGGATAAGACTAAAGAGTTCTTTGATCATGCACAAATAATTGTAGAACCCCTGACCTGTTTACCACTATTTACACTGGCCAGTGTTCTCTGTCAGACTAAACACGCTCGATATATTAAGGCTATAATGCGGTCTAGGGCAATTTGTGACATACAGTGTACCCACACAATGCTTTATTATTGTTGTTAGATACTGGAAAACCAGGAAACACCTGGAAATACAGTTTATTTTTCGTTTTTCTGACCTGTGATTTACCGATTAAGCATGTTATTGCTTGAGTCTTAATTTTACACAGTTTGCACCAACAAAGGAGAGTGGAATGGGATTGAAAGGCAGTTAACACAGTTATTGAAGAACGGCTGAAAAAAACTCTTGAAATTTGGATAAAAACATGAGAAAGGGGGTGGGTCCCTAACATTTGGAGGAAAAAATTTGCACAAATGGGGTGGTGGGTCCCTCGGGGTCGGAAAAAACTTTTTGGGCCCTATATGTGCAATTGTTTTCCAGACCCCCACTCCCCCCCCCCCACTGCCGACGAGCGTAAAACGTTTTTGGGCATTGTGGAGAGAAGAATCAAAATATTAAAGAACAAATAAACCGGCACCATTCACCAGCGCCGGAAAAATGATGCATGGAAAGAAATTTCGTTGAAAATGGCAAGGAAATATCCAAACAGAACCAAAACACACAAAAAAATCTTCTGAGACGTTATCTTCTCGGCTCTTCATTTTCACACTGTGCTAATTAAAAAACCTCATTAATATCAATGAAACTCATTCTGCAGATGTATAAACGCCAGCATGAGTCTCCACACAATTATACCAACAACTTATACCGCTATACATGCCGATCATGGACAAATCGAGACTACTCGGAAAGAAAGTTCTCATTATGTAAAGCAGAGTTAGGAGATGAATTCCACGCTATCTTGAAGTGTGAAAAATTAAAGGGTTTGAGAGTAAGATACATCAACCCATACTATTTCAATAGACCAAACACTTTGAAGTTGAACCAATTATTCAATCAAAATAGCGAGCGCAAAACAAAAAACCTTTCGATATTTATTAAAAAGATTTTGGAAATTTTCAGAAACTCCTGAGGCTTACGCGCATGTGTGCGCGTTCACATTTGTAGGTACTCGTGTACCTTTAGTACATATAAATTCGTTGATACACGCCATATACCATACGGTATATTAGTAAATATATTATCTGACTATATGATGAGTAAACAAGTACACATCCATTAAACGCGACATCGATGTATTATTTATCCTAATTATTTTCTGTGTATGTATACATGTACATGATGTATTGATGATACGTAATTGTGTCATATGTATTGTATCTGTAATGTCTACTATGATGACCAGAGTTACTATTAAAATTGAAATAAAAATTGAATTGATTGTGGCCGGTGAGTGTTCATGAATTAGTCGTGAGACGGCGTCAATTGACAAGTGACAAATCTGATAGATTGGATCAATTACACCATCGACAGCGTGTGTCGTTTGCGCTGAAGCAAAGATACCTTTGCGTTCAGCCGCTACCAAATAAACTACCTGGTTTATAAAATAGTCTCGCTTGGTGAATAGCACCCCTGGAGTTTGTATATAGGCCACACATGCCAGACGACACGCTACGTCGTATCAACGATTTGTTATAATCATGTTTATTATACAGACTCGTTGCCACTCGAGTAGACCGTTACGCGACAATGAAACCGAATCATCTTATCGAATATACATAATTATATCGTATTGCTCCAAATTATGCAATTCTGGCTTTTTAAAGAGTCATTAGATAAAATAGAAATTACAGCAACGTCCAGCGCTATATGACCACGCCTATAAAAAGTGTGCCTAAAATGTACATGATAAGTCTTCCTAAGATATAAAAGGGAATCCACTTGTTGCATCATCGTTGCTTCGGGTAGTACTGCCCTGACAATACCAAGTAACAAGTATCATAAGTACCAAGATATTTCAACACGTGAATATTATTGAAATTGAAACCAACAACTCGTGATACAGTCGAAATAAACAAAACCACGTGTTGCAAATGTTGATCAATTGAACAGTGCGTGCATACAGGTTCACTGGCCAATCAACCTCGACGAACTTATGACGTTATTTGATTGAACGATAATGTGATTGTTTTGAGTGACAACGTGTCACAACGGCTGTATATGACTTGGTTGTCGGAAATAATATCAAACTTTTGCGGTCTTTTTAATTGTACTGTCTACTTTGGCGGTTCTCTTGTGAAATAACGCGTGGCATTATAAGAAATAAATATTCATATTAAGCCTATGCAGTTATAAGACAAATTTACCATATAACCGGCTGTGCGTTGTATAATTTGTTTTCAAACTTTTCGGTTATAACTGCAGACCATTAATCGAAACAAGAGTCATTTCTGACCTCGTTAAACTAAGAATGATAACGTTAAAATATTGAATATGGAGATTTATGCATAATTTCATTTAGATTGTTGTGTGCAAATCTTAGCTATATTACTTTTTTCAAAATAAGTGAAAAAGAATAATTCTAGAACTTAACAAGCCGAAAACTAAATCTGCGAACAATACGAATTGAAAGTCCCACCCACCACCCCATCCCGCCACCCATAGTATCTTATGCGCCACAGGCGCCCGTATAGAGGCTACTGCCCACATAAATAAGTAGTATAATGAGATCCCACCCACCACCCTATCCCGCCACCCATAGTATCTTATGCGCCACAGGCGCCCGTATAGAGGCTACTGCCCACATAAATAAGTAGTATAATGAGATCCCACCCACCACCCCATCCCGCCACCCATAGTATCTTATGCGCCACAGACGCCCGTATAGAGGCTACTGCCCACATAAATAAGTAGTATAATGAGATCCCACCCACCACCCCATCCCGCCACCCATAGTATCTTATGCGCCACAGGCGCCCGTATAGAGGCTACTGCCCACATAAATAAGTAGTATAATGAGATCCCACCCACCACCCCATCCCGCCACCCATAGTATCTTATGCGCCACAGGCGCCCGTATAGAGGCTACTGACGGCGTATGCGGCTGCGTGAGTTTTTTTTATGATAGACCGGACCGCGATGAACCCGACAAGCTCGACCCAAGGGAGAGATTTAAGTTGAAGAAGGAGAGCGTTTGGACACCGAAACCAGGACGTGATGTAGCACTGGATAATTATATTACTCTGGTGAAGAATGATGTCATGTCTAGCATTAAAACAAGAGCAGAGTCGAACATTACGTCGGATGAGAGAAGTGCACTTGGGGAGCTAATGAGGAATGATAATCTTATTATTCGACCAGCTGATAAGGGTTCTGGAATTGTGGTACATGACAAGGAACAGTATAAGACTAAACTGTGTGATGAGATCGAGCAGAGTTCATCTTATTCTACAGTGGAGGAAGACCTAACCATCAGGTCCACTAAACGTGTGAAAAAACTTATAAATCGTATGGGCAGAACCGGAGCTATTTCTGGTGACTTGAAGAAATATATGATGCCGAGGTACCCCACGTCTGGTAGGTTAAAGGGGAATCCGAAACTCCACAAGAAGGGTGCTCCTTGTCGAGCTATTTTCAGTGGAATGAATACCCCAACTGAAAAGATCGCAGAGGTAGCTGAATATGAGTTGGAGCAGTTTGTTCGTAGCACTCCGAGTTATATACGCGACACTACTGACTTTATTAACAAACTCAATGATATGAAAGGGAATATACCTCCTGGAGCGCTAGTCTTCTGCTTCGACGTACGGAAACTGTACCCATCAATACCGCGAGAGGAAGGAATCGAGGCGTGCAGAGAAGCTTTGGGGGCGAGAACTGATGAACTGATTCCAACGGAGCATGCGATAATAATGATAGAAACAGTTTTGGACAATAACAACTTCAGCTTTGGTGATAAACACTTTATCCAAAAGAACGGTGTGGCCATCGGTTCGCGATTAGGGCGGAATTTTGCATGCTGTTATATGCGGAAATGGGACGAGGAATTGATGAGAAGTGATAAGAAACCATTGTTCTATAAACGTTTCATTGGTGATGGATTTGGTGTTTGGACTCATGGCGTTGAGAGTTTACAGGAGTTCGCAAACCATGCTAATTCGATACACCCTAATATCCAGGTCGATTTGAGATTGAGCTCGGAATGTATCGAGTTCCTAGATACGTATGTTAAAGTCGGTGACAATGGTGATTTGTACACAGACTTATATGTGAAACCGACAGACAAAATGCTTTACCTAAATAGTAAATCGGATCACCCGGTGCATGTGAAACGTTCAGTTGTATATGGAATGGGAATCAGGATCAGGCGTATATGTGAAAAGGATGATGATTACAGAAGGAACAGGAGAATGTTGAAGATCCAGTTTAGGAAAAGAGGATATAGCGGAAAGTTTATAGAGAAGCAGTTAGTGAAGGTGGACAGAATGGAGCGAGATGATCTTCTGAAGCAGAAGAGGGTTGGCAGAGTTGCGAGGAGTGACAGAGTTCCGATTGTCACCACATATTCTGCGTTGCTGCCTGATATAGGAGGGATCACAAGGAAATACATGAATGTCCCACATGACTCAGAGAAGATGAAGTCGGTATTTGTGGATCCACCACTGGTTTCTCACAGGCGAGATAGCAATCTAGGTGACATGCTTGTCCACAGGAAAACCGCGAGGGTCGTGAATTCTCCGACTGTGTTGTGCACTGAAGAATGTGAATCGTGTGATATCACAACACTCGACAACATTAAAAGTACATCGGGATCTAAGGAATTCAGTGTAAAATGGAATGTCAATTGCCAGAGTAGGAACTTAATATATGCATTGGCATGTGAAGCGTGTGATACGGCCGTATATGTCGGTGAAACTGGACGATCTCTGAGTGAACGCGTCGCAGAACATTTGAGAGATATTAGATTACACTCGAACATGCCAATATACCACCACTTTCGAGCTCATGGACACAGAGGTGTGAAGGACTTGAAGGTTTCTGTGGTTGAGTTCGTCAATCGGAACGGCGGGAAGCGAGAGAGACTAGTTAGGGAAGATATGTGGATACGGAAGTTGGAAACGCGGGAAGGCAATGGTAATGGGTTCAACACAAAAACAAGTCATTCAACACCGATATTCTGAGTTCTGAATTATAAATTTCCAGATGCTACGTTACCATGGACCCACAACGTCACGGTGCGGTTTAACGGAAGTTGGTTGATCCACTGACTCATTTTGTGAAAGTATGCCAAACGTACAACATGTGATTGTGTTTTAACATTTGATATTGTCCTGAGGAAGGTCCAAATAGGGCCGAAAGCTTGATAAAAATAGAGCATTACAAATGATTCGGATGATAATAATAGTTCTGAAGAGAAAAATTGAACAATTGAAGTCCAAAAAAATGATAAATCTTTCAAAATATTCACCAGGAAAATAAAAAAAATCAGCTTAAAAGTATGTTAACAATCATCATGAAGAACAACAAAAGTATTCAATTCTACACAGGTATCCCCAACAAATCAACTCTGAACCTATTGTTCAATTATATCAAGCCAAAAGTTGAGAAAATGGTTCAGTGGCGTGCAAAACCTAAATGTGCCGTTTCTACTATTGTTAATTAAACGTGACTTCAGAAGAACACCAAAAAATATTGGCAGGAGTGCAGTTATGTCGCTGAAAGAACAGTTCATGATGGTGTTGATGAAACTGAGACTGGGATTAATGGCTAAAGACCTTGCCGGGAGGTTCAATGTATCATCAACATCAATAAGCTGGACTTTCTGTTCATGGTTTAAAGCTCTTTCCGAAATTCTTAAGCCATTAATACACTTCCCACCAAGAGAAAATGTTCAAGCTAACATGCCCACACAATTTAGAAAGCTCTATCCACGATGCAGAGGAATTCTCGACTGCACTGAAATATTCATTGACCGACCGAGAGACCTAAAAATTCAAGCTCAATCTTGGTCTGATTATAAAAAACACAACACAGTTAAATATCTGGTTTGCATCACACCCAGGGGGTGTATTAGTTTCCTCTCCAAAGGTTGGGGTGGACGAGCATCTGACCAACATATCGTAAGAAATATTGGGTTTCTGCAACTTGTGGAACCATTTTATCTCTATATGGCCGACAAAGGATTCCCCATTGCAGAAGATCTTCTCCTTCATAGTGCTAACCTTGCTGTACCACCAGGTGTCCGTGGGAGGGAGCAAATGACTGAAGTCGAAAGTAAAAAAACAAAGGAAATTGCTAACTTGCGAATACATTTAGAGAGAGCAATAGGAAGAATGAAAGGCTATAACATTCTTAAAATTGTTCTACTTTTAACAATGCTGACTTATATTGATGATATTACAACAGTATGTGCTGCATTGTGTAACCTACAAGGACCCCTTGTTGTATGAGAAACATGAATCCATAGAATGATATAACAGCCATTAACGTAGGCGTTCACAATGGGAGCTGTGATGGTGCAGCATCAACCATTCCATGACGGGAGCAGCGTAGGTTGCAGCATTTAAGATAATGTGCCAGTGCATTCTCTTATATATGCGAGTGTCACATAGGGAGCTTCGTATATACAATGTATATGTATATATAATAGAATGCGGTGGTTTACAAGGTCAAGGCAACTATTGTAGTTGCTTATATAATCGAGACTCCATGTGAGAGACTTGCATATACCCGGTTTGAGATAATGTATTGGCACAGGGTTTTCACAAAATTTCAGAAAGCTCCAGTCATGGAAGGGTTATATAGCATGTGGCAGTGTATTCTCTTATATATGCGAGCCCCATATAGGAAGCCTCACATATATAAGAGTATACACTGTCTTAGAATGTCAAGGTTATATATTTGTGTTCTCTTGTGTATGCGAATCACTACTAATTCTCTAGTGACTAACATTTATTTTGTAGCTATCCCTCCATCCAATTAAGCAAAAGGTGTGATCTTTGTATGTTTTGCAAAGTTATATATTGCATAAACGCCATATCTCTGTGCTCACTTTGTTTCGTTGTAAATATGTTTATTTTTGCGTAATCCTACCAATATTTCATTATTAACCTTTCATTACGGTAGCTGTGTTGGTGTAGCATTAAAGATCCTGTGCCAGTGCATTCTCTTATATATGCAGAGCCTCGCATGTTTAACTTTAAGAGAAACCACTGGCATACATGGTGTAGGATATATTGTTGGACCAATGCATTCTCTTTTATATATATACGCAAGGCTCCATTTTGGGAAACATGCATACTAGTATATAAGAGAATGCTTTGACACATGGTTTTTGCCAACTTTAAGGAAGCTATACCCATGGAACGGTTAATATACTGGCACAAGGATATGTACTAGTATATTAATTTAAATACCTAAAAATAAGTTGAACATATACAAATTTCCATTGTTGTATGTATCCAGTGGAATTAATCACTACATTTAAACTGTTGAAAGGCGCAGATACTAGAAGTTATCCTGAAGTTTAACATCTCAGAAATATATAACTCTGCTAAACAAAAAGGATGTATAACATTATAAATATAACACATTTAGCTAAAATCAACCATGATGTTTTTGCAACATTTCAGGCATTAAAATACATTAGCTATACACATGTACCTACCGGTATAAATGTACATGTTCAAAATACACTTAATTCACACCTAAGGATTTATGAACTAATGGTGTCAGTTGTTTATTAATAGACCAAATCCTATTGGGCTATTCCATTCGGTATGTGGCATGAACACTGATTTTTAAAATAACATATCTCTTACCGGTACTTATGTTTGTATACAATGTATGTCCAATTTTCATAAAACAGGCAAGACCTGGTCACAAATTAATTGTTTTTATAATATTAGAATAGCCCAATTGCAACCGAAACTATGCAGATTTTATACAAATACATGTTCATACCGGTATATCCAAATCTTTTGGACAATTAGAACATCCAATAAAAATCAGTATTTGTCGCTTCTAATCATCAAATATTGTCCAAAAAACAAGGTTCTAGAACCGATTTGACTTGGAATTAGTAACATGCAGTGGTGTTCTTTGAACATGTACTGTTATATGCATACATGTATAGTAGTCTACACAGCAGGTGGGATGCAACCAGACCAGATATTATGTTTAATATTGACCTGTTTACTATCAGATCTTAACTCCCTGACTTGTATTTTATAATTATGCAACACAAATAATCTAGTCTGGCCATCCTGGATGATGTCAAAAACATATCTAAACTAGAATGCACTCACTGGAGCTGCCTATACTTGCGCCCATCACACATTTGACATGTTTTGTGGTGTCTTACCAACAACAGTTTGAACCACGGGTGCTGGCCCCTCGTTTGAGAGAGATCGATAACAAAACTCTAGATATCAAATCTCAGTTCATCCATCGCTGAAATAGTTGTGTGTACGGACAGAATATCTCTGTTATCTCAAGTTGATCTATTACACCAATGCTAGTCTTAGTAATACGTACAAGTTGTTTGACATATTTGTAGAATATAGACATCTTTCATATAAAGGGTGTGAACACGACTGGTTGCCGATGATGTTATATACCAATTGGGCTAAATTACTAGTTTGACTTGAATGACATAATTACAAATACCGACACAATTAAATAAAATACACGCGACCATTGGCTAGTCTTTGATTAACATTGTGTCAATGAGAACATTCCCTCATTAGCGACTGATCTACAATCTTCGGGAAGTTACCATCAAAATGTCTATTGCGTTGAGAATGAGAAAGCTTGTTTTCCCAGTTAATTAATAAGGCATTTTAATAATCCATGTTTCCACATTCACATTTTTCAGTGCAATTGTTTTTCAATTGAACCACGCGCTCGACTGTTTGGCCGGACATGATTTATATGCACCAGGATCTTTCGAAAATATGTTCGCACCTCACACTCACACGCATTGTTTCGACTTGATCTCAACTCATTTCCTCGAGTTTCAAGTTACATAAAATAGGCTTTTAATGGGCAGTACTATTGCCCACTTTTGTTTTCATGCAGTAAATATATATATGTTTATAATGATAAAACACGAAGTTGTTGGCATGCAGATGGAATGGTTTAGCCAGTCCGTGTAATACGAGTCTCATCTGTCTGGACATCGACGCATTCATGTCTGGTATTTTGCGCGCCCATGTAGCCCGTGACGTCCTGATGTGCGTCGTGACGTCATGGCGTCTCGATCGGTTTCCAGACAGAAATTATTCAATATTGTTCATTTATGTACGATTTATTTCCAAAATAAAACCAGATAACGATGCAAATTAAATATATATCTGGATTTAAATTACAATTGATGCAACCATTTCATAATTAGCCTGTGCATTACCAGGGAACGTATTCTATAATCTATGTTCCCTGGCATTACTTACAGTAGGTACTTCCGGTATGACGTAACATGTTCGCGGAAGGACAGACAGATATCCGGGCCGAAAACATTACTTGCGTCCAGCATGGACTGGCGCAAGTAATAAAAATAAGCGTACCACTTTAACAAACACACCGCTAATGATATTGTATAATACGTTATGTATTATATCATTAGTGATGTGTTAGTTAAAGTGCCGCACTGGTTTTTAATTTATAATTTTTTAATTAACTTTTTACTTGTTTTTAACAACACGTCCCTGTGAAACAATTATGTACTGTTACATCAATCCTTTTCGCATAACTTTGGAGCAATATAACGTCTAAAGACAATTAATGACTGCAACAAAGCATCCCATCTTTCAGCATTGAATGATATTTTATCGATAAGGTAGCCATGGTGTGAATACACAAAAAATTTACAGAAATCCCTGTTGGTCACTCCCATCTGGCCTTGAACCTGGTCATAATATCTGTGTCCGTGGCGTAGTTTAGGCATTCCACCTTCATCAAATTCCATGAAACTTAAACGCTCCACTGATGGGGGCACATCTGAGACACTTATAGGACATTTAATTTCGACAATACCACGTCCGTGGCAAGAGCAGGAAACTAGACCATCTGGGCTTGCACCAATGAATTGACATTTATGGTCAACAAAAAGTCCACACTCCTCGAGAATAAATTTTTCATGTCCCACATCCTTCTGAACGCATCGGAATTTTTCAAAAGCAAGTAGCTCCATCCTTCTGCCATACTTTAAGGCTGGTAATTCAGAAGGTGTCTGAATCCGCCAAAGAACACGATTCACTAAATTGGAACAATCAGTTTCAGGATGTTTATCTGCTGTCTGCATTCTTGCGTAGATATCATGAAACTTTGAAGCTGTTAGACGGCCTTTGCGCTGTGAGAATCATGCTGGGTTCAGGCTCTGTCCCCGGTTCATAAACTCGATGGTTGCAATTTCATCCACAACCACAGGGGTGAAAATACTTTCCATGAACACCTCAATAGAACTTGAACTGTGGGCTAACTCAGCAACTGCTTTTGGAAGCACTTGTATACATGTAGTAATATCATCTACAACGTTTTGTTCATACAGTGGATTAGCCACATAATCCCTCTCCGCTAATGTCACAGCCATAGGGTTAACCTCAGCAAGATCGTGCAGGAATTCGCTGAAGGTCTTTCCTTTGGAAATGTCGTGCGCCTTGAAAACCTTCTTTGGCGTTGGATTTAGTCTTATGGCCAAACCGGGACCTGTGAATATTGACAAATAATCATTCAAAAATGTACACATGTTACATGTATACATATAGATAAATAATCACATGTAGATAAATAATCTGAAAGGTTCATACCTAAATTACGAAACATTTACTGAACTACATGTATAAATGCACTAATTGTTATAGATTCATAATACTGTAACATCAATAGAATATCAGGTTATCCATAAATGTACTAAAGAGTGTTACTTGGCTTCACAAAACAAGTAAACTGTTACAAATCACCATGTTTTAGTGTTTGTATATTATTATTACATTTTATTCAACTTTTTCACTTTTTCTGTCCAAATATAAATTGTATCCACACACCACAGAATCAGAATGTGGAATTATACGGTCAGAATGTCTGAGCACGGTGTCATGACATCATCTGTTTGTGATGAATGGTATCCCTGCATATTATTTTACTTGAAAGATAAAGTTTAGCTGTACATACTGGTATAATTTTGGTAAGTTACAACCTAACCAAGTGTTTCATTTTGGTTTTGGCAGTAAATATATAAACACAACAGTGAACTTTTCATATTATAGTGCAGAATGTTTCTAATTTAATGTGATGCAATGATCTGGATCTCTATTGAGGAGAAAAGTTATTGTAGAGTCTGGGCTATAGTATATATAGAGTAGTCATCTAATTGCCAATACGTATTGAAAAGGCATCAACAGTTTTCATTCACGCACTGTGTATTTAGCAAATGTCATGATGTGACCTACATGTACATGTACCGACAGGGTGTCACCCCCCTAATCATAATTGTATATTAAATATCAAAATTGACAACAAGCACCAGCATTCTTATTTATTAATTAAATACAGTGACTCTCCATTGCGATATAATTTTCGTTGCAGATACATGTAGATGCGTCGTAAATCGAGAAGTAAATATTTACAATTGTGCATAGTTCTGGCAGATGATGTTTTATTTGGGCTGGAAAATAATCAAATTTTATGAAATGCTGTGCTATAAAAGCTGCATATCAGCCTTCTTGTTTAATCCAGAATACCGGTTAAGATGGACACATGAATCCCAAATACCAGTTAACAGGGGTGTGAATCCTGCGTGTAGCCTGCAAAAAGCCAGAATCCCAAGTACCGTACAAAAAGATGGGGGGACACCCTCATCAGTCATGAGGCAGAACCTGGAAGAACTAAAGATTGAACTGTTGAGTACATAAGTACCTGCTAGCTAGTATGTAATATTGTTTGTGTGTATTACTTAGTCAGTCTATGTGTATCAGCATGTTGATCAATACTACAGGTTAAATAAATTTATAAGGTATATTTTGCATATCACTTTTTATGACACCATACTAGTAAATGATTCATCGAACCAGAATGACCATCTAAGTTAAACTACATTTCAGGTAAAACTTACGTGAGGTTATAAGCCGCAAGACTACCTGAGTAGTAACACATGTACAGTAACGCCCTAAGTAATTGACCTCTTAACCACAGCAGAATTATGGGTAACTTTTCAGGATTTAGTCGGAAATATGGCTTGTTGCCATTCATCGGAAAGCTCTCATCTCCTCTGCTGTGGTTAAGAGGTCGATTACTTAGGGCGTTACTGTAATCGTCAATTAGTATGAAATCATAACATTATTTTTTAATAATTAATATTAACTCGCCAATAACGAGATTCGCCAAAGCTTGATACAAATTTGTTTCTAAACATTGGACAGGGTCGAAGTAATTAAATATACGATTTTTAGAAGCTGCATGTTTTTGAGACCGTGCACTGCATTTTTTTGGGGCATTTGGTGAGATTCGAATCCCGGCCCATTTCAAAAAGTTTTTTTTTAATTTGCACTGTCTCAAAAACACATGCAGCTTCTATATTTGATCTTACTACGCGATAAGCGATGTTTATTGAAAAATCACTGTTTACATAATAAAGGTTTCAACACAATAAATTTCGTTATCTGAGAACTATGTACATGTAGAGTACATGTATAACAATTTGTTTTCTCATCGTTTTTTCTCATATTTTTACTGACTTTCAAATGTTTTGCTAATTGCGCACTGCGAACACATTCAGTCCCTTTAATACAGGGTTTGGCATTACAGATCCTGTGCCAGTGCATTATCTTATATATGCGAGTCTCCCAATGTCCCATAGGGAGGCTCGCATACACTGAAGAGAATGCACTGGCTTACTAGGTCAAGATAAATATTGTTAGGTCAAAGATTTCTCTTTATATACGCGAGACTCCCTATGGGAGACTCACATAATCAGGTATAAGAGAATGCATTAGCTCAGAATTTTAAAAAAATTTCAGGAAGCTCCAGTCATGGAAGGATTAAGGAAATTTAAGATTAAAGAAATTACTAACGTTTTCTCTCTGCTCTTGGTTTCTTTATTTCCATGTCACAAATTTGGCTTGGAACCACTGAACCTGTTGCCTTATTGTCCCATGAGCATGGCTTTGAAGTCACGGAAGGCTGTATGTGGCCATATTGCCAACATAAATCAACTTTGAGGAGTAAGGCAGCAATGTGATTGCACGATTGGCTCAACATGGAAAAAACATTATGAATATTATGATACCGGTATAAACTCAATAAAAGCAATACAAGTCCAATATCACCTGCTTCGGTTATTCCAATAGCCAAGATTTCCCTCTAGAAGGTTACAGTTCGTGCATTCTCTTATATATGCGAGTCACCCATAGGTATTAGCCTAGTAGGTAGCCTCGCATATACAAGAGAAGGCACTGGCACTACTCTGTTTTTCTATTTTATACTACTAGTACCGGTACATGTATTTTTTCAAGGATATCAATAAATTATACCATGAAGTGAGAATATGTTTTATGTAGTCAAAATGAATACCCTCGGTTCGATATCAGTATTAAGTTTCAATCCAATATATAATTGATCAAAGCATAAATGTACTGGTACATGTATACCGCTATACTATAAATTTTGGTACCAGTACCAGTAATAATGTAGATATTGGGAATAGTACATAAAGGTACTGTACATGGACCATACATGTATATATGTACATGTTACATGTATACAGGTATGTACATATATACATTGTATACCGGTATGACATACATGTACATCAAGCTCCCCTTTTCATCAGCCAGTGACATCAAGATTCTGACAGTGGATGTACCAGTACATGTACATGGATACAATGGTATTGTTAGAGAGCTGGTAAAATATCATACACATTTTATGTATGTACATGCACCGTTCCCAGCAGTCAATGGAAGTACCGGTACCAAGCATGCTATCAAATATAGTACATATAGCAGAGCTGGTAAACTGGGTCATGCAAATAAAGTACATGTATATTATATACCTGTAGTTCGTATTATAATATGTATTGTACTGCACATACATGTACATACTTGTAGAACATGAACACTTTGATAATTAATCGATGATTATATTTGTTACTGTAACATCGATGAAAACAGATGGAACTTTTTCAAGTTAAAAAATGTGTATTCATGGATTCCTGTTTATCATCCATTGGCGGAAGTTGGAGTATTAAAGTCAATCGTATAAAAATGGGAATTTTGACAAATTGTTCAAACGGATGGCACAAACAATTGGCCTATAATGCCATTGTCTAAAATGCTTTTTAAAGCTCTAAAGACACTGCCGATACTATATTGTGTACCAGTATATACCCACCTCTCTCTCTACACACTGGTGGTAGCGAGAGAGAAGCATATAACTGGTATGCAGAAATGAGTGGGGGATTCCTGTGTACTGACTACCGGTACTTCATATGTGGCTGTATGTACTATATGTGAGAAATTATTTTGGAGCATGGTTTACTGCGTTTAGCCCATGCAACTTCTTTCAGTGAAAAAATAATATACGTAAGAACTTACCCTGCAATGCAGCTACAGTTGGCTCTCTGTATTTCGCCGCTTGTCTTTTCGACACAAACCCAGATGACATGGGTTGGGTCATTTACCCTCTGCGAAGGCTTACAAAAAACCTTGTCCTTTCAAAAAAACAGAACTTTGACGAATCTGTTATCGGGTGATATTCAATGCCCTTCACTAGAAAATTTGCCTGGAAATAACTATATGCCTTCTGCTCCTTATAGTCACAAAGAAGTCTTTTTGTTAGCGATGCTTTCTCAATGTCTGTTTCGTGGATCGCCAAGTAGACACTGATATCTTGTATCATTGGCGGGGGCCACCTACTCATTGCACTTTCCTCCGACATCCATCCTGACAGTTCAGTCAATGGGTCTGGAAGGGTGTCTCCGTCAACTACTAGCAATTTCCTATAAGTTGTGGCCTTTTCTACTAACTTTTCTACCACCGTCTGTTGAACTGGCGTTTGCATTTTCCATGCCGCGAATGCTCGAGCGACGAGTGTTTCTTTGTTCCCGGTGAGATTGAGACCTCTTTAAACTCTTTTCCTAAAAAAATCCTTCAAAACAGTCACTGTCCACCGCTTGAACGTGTCAATTGTCGAATAATGGTCTAATTCTACTGACGACATGACTTACAACACCATTAAACATTAACAAACTATTATTATCAGCGATAAACTAGCGATAAAACAAAGAGATTTCGAGCAACAATATTAGATAAACAATCGGGGACAAATACGTCATAACGCAATGGCGGCACTTCCGGTCGAGATTGGCAACTCGCTTATTAATATGATTACGTCAGTACGTATAGACAACCCAAAACACGTACTTCGATCTATAAAATGGTAAATGTATGTTTCATGGGAGTGCCTGTATTTCCGGCCAACTTGGGTCAATACGTCAGTACGTATGGACAGAGACATGTCTCTATTCCGAAGGTTCGCTATTCCGAATATTCACTATTCTATTCCGAATATGTGAATACTAGCGTAATAGCATTTTTCATTCCTCGTGTGGTTTTTATGGGGGGGGGGGTGCACATGGGGCTGCAAATTTCAATTCATTTCTGTTTAAATACGCCCAGAATAGAAAACCTTCAGAATAACGAATCTTCGGAATAACGAACATTTGGAATAGCGAACCTTCGGAATAATTAATCTTCGGAATATGGAACCTTCGGAATAATGAACCATATCCTGTATGAACATACCACGACACGTTCATGAATAAATGTATAAATGTTTCATGGGACTGTTTATATATATACATATAGGACTGGAGTAAAGTTGACACCAACTCGTCTTTGTTAATTTTGGTGCCCGGATTTCAACGAAATTTGGTGTGGTGACTCAGGGTGCCCTGGCAGAGTGTATAATGGCGTTAGTTTTTCTAAATTTTGATTTAAACAAATTTAAATGAATAAAAAATATGAACCTATGTGAATATTTAGGTACAATATAAACCTATGTGCACGAGAAAGGGGAATGTTGGCCACAGTTAGACATGGGTCAGAGGGGTCGGGGTCGATTCGGTCCAGGGCTGTTTCGGCTGGGCTTGTTCGGCCGGGCTTGTTCGGCCCATGGTTTGGGCCGAACAGTCTCACCTAAAAATGTTTTTATCAGTAGGATATTTGGATGCTTATATATATTTTTCTTTTGTATGTTATTTTATTATTATAATAAAGCGTTTAATATTTTGATTAAAGTGTATAAAAGGGTAGCATTGCTCTAATTTATATTATATATATATTGATCTTATGATTTGATTTAATATTCTTACCTGTGATTTGTCTGTGAGAAAGATGGTAATATATATATGTTACTTTATAGATTGGTACATGTATCTACCTTTTTACACTCAGAACGGCTTCTTGCATGTTTGTTTGGACAAGATAAAACGGTGATTGATCTGAGTTGAGAAACACTCAGTTGGTGAGTTGAGACTTGTTCATGCAATCACAACATGTTTGTTTAAGTGAGGCTTGTTCATGCCTATCACAACATTGTTCCATCTATTTAAGGGTAGTGTGTATGCCCCAACACCATATCCCATTAGTTCTTCAATTTGATTAACAATGAGCCGACGATACAGTTTACGAGTATTACCAACCAGCACCGACCTGAACGGTACTTTTCTGGTTAGTGACATTTTATAATTTAATACATTTTAATGGTACTAGTAAAATTTGTTGCAGTGTTAATACTATGTGTGTATACCCATTACTATGGTTGCGAATAAAACGTTAATTACAAACATAAATCTCCATTGTCATCAAAAGAACGGTCCCAAATCAAAGGCAATTAACATGCCGTCCAATTAACACCCAACACTACCTAATTACCCGAATTGAATAGGGGCCGAACAAGCCCGGCCGAACGAGCCCGGCCGAAAGATCCCTGGACCGAAAAGTCCAAGACCGAAAGAGCCCTGGACCGAATCGACCCGCTCCCGGTCAGGGTGAGACATTGACTCTAACATTTCTCTAATTTCCAGACCAATATCAATGGGGCCAGTCCAGAGATATTAGCCATATAACACATGTTATTATATGTGTTCAAAATGCTATCATCAGGTGAAGGTTGACTCTGGCCCAGCCACCAATTTTCAAGGCAAAATCAATTAATTTAATTTTTGCAATTTCAAGGGAAAAATATGCTTATTGGATAAATTTACATATAATACTGAATACATTTTTGTGATGTGGAAAACAGGGATTTGTTACATATTTCACATAGCCACATCTGATTTATTTATAGACGTTTATGTATGCTTGACTTTCATCGAGTTACACGGGTGGGGGCACAATGACTCAATGGGACACAATTTCTGGCCTGTGGTAGGATTCACCTTCGGTAGATGATAGGCACTTAAAAAGGAATGACATAATTTGCCAAATGACTATTGTTTTGGGGCTGGAGTGGATAAATAATTTAGATCAAACAAACTGATGTCATTGTGCAATAGTGGCATGTGCGGGGCGTTTCATATACGATTACTACTAATTAATCAAACGTGCATATATGCACGTTTACTGAGTTCACCTTAAAAGACCATCGAACCACAAAAAATACTAGATAATGTCATGAATCTCTACACTAGATATGACCGTACTATAGACCATATTACACCAATTGCACTGTACACAAACCTGGGAACTATGTTATGTTCTGACAGCGAAATTTATAACAATGAATGATCAAGAAGGGAATATATTTTCCTTTATTGTTAATACTTGTTCCTCGATAATCTACTTCACAGTAGGGGTGGTCCCAGCTCGAGATTGATTGCTTGTTTGTGACTTTTGTGAGATTATATCGTACTCTCAGGTGTCCCATCAGTGTGATGGTCAATAATATTGATAGTGGAGACTGAAATTAATAATAGTGATGGAAATTTTATTTTATTTTATTCTATTTTAATTTAATTCTATATATGTTTCTATGCCAAATAATTTAATGATCGTTGAGAATTTTATAATTGCCCGGGAGGAATTACAATGGTGTAAGGGACGCAAAGCAAAATCAACCACAAAGTCACTTAAATCTTGCAATTTCAAAGTTAGACCTTCACATTCTATGACACACATTATTAAGGAACAGGTATTTCATAATTTATTACCTGTACTGTTTTTTCATTGTTACAAACTTCCCTATCGCAACAATTAAAAACTTTGTACTGGTGGAATATATCATTCTCGACGGGCATAGATACATAGAGATTCATGGCATGGTCTAAGAAAATGCTATCAGATTAAACATTTATATGACCATCTGCGATTGCCCCATGAATCACGTAGAACTAAAAGGTCATGGCAGTTGGAACATCTTGGCCTGGAATTATTATGTTTAGCATACAGATTATTCCAATCCCAATGTGTCAGGTCGACAATATCAAGTACGCAGGGCTATATTTAATAATTTTTCCACAAATAGCCACTAGTATATATGCTAGCCATGCTGGCCGAGCTCCCGGTTAATGCTTAAGGTTTAAACCGAGAACACAGTGTTAAAATCATGAAATATTTAATATGTGAGAATGCTGAAACAAATCACCTTTAACTTAATGGCGTTATTAACGGTGCATTATTATTATAATTATTATATTTAACTTGATATGTCCATCACAGGAAACAGAATTCTTAGATGGAAAGTTGAAAGCATATCCTCTCACCAGTCACTGCACTCTGCAGGTCTTCCATCTCATGCTTTATTGTCTTCATATCTATATCTGGGATGTTTCCTTTAGGTTCCCGTGTGAATACTTCGGAGAAGAAATCTGCTAACACTTCTGCTTTCTCCTTATCGCTTGTTGTTACACTTCCATCTGCTTTCTCTAGGTTTGCTATCCCTGTCTTCGTCTTCGTACGTCTCGATACATAGTCCCAGAATTGTTTGGGGTTATCTTTGGTGTAAACATATTTATTTCTCTAAATCATGCACATTAATTAACAGAGTTGTATAATATACATAAAGACAATTATTTTAGAGAATGGGATTTGGCAGAAAGTGTGATGCTTATATTAGCCATTTCCCCATCTTTGTCATACACATGTGGTGGTGTCTTTATTGCTTTTTCATAATGTTCTTTTCCCAGTTAGATCTTGTTTTTGTTTAAATTTTACTATCTTATTATTATCATTGTCAGCCGTCTGGGGCATAGACTGTCCAACAGTAACCCATAATAATGGGTCACTGTTGGGCAGTCCACGCATCAGTTGAACTGAATTGTTACTACCTGTTTGTTTGTTTGTGACCTGACCATTGACCCCACTCGGTCAGTTTACAATAAGCATAGTATAATTAACGTTTCACGATCGATACGACAAGAGTGATGCATTGTATGTATATACTTATTACGAGCAACTCTAGGTTGTCATGCCCGAAGACAGAATAGGAAATAAGAGATATTTTCTAGTTTTCTGAGTTGTGCTGTATATTTAGTCACTTCTATGTGATAATGGAAGTGACTAAATATACAGCTTGGTCAGCAATATCTCGTTCGTGATTTTTCTGCTTCTTCCTTGTCAAATTTCTCACTTGGTTCCTATATTTTGTATATATGTTAAAGTTTTGTTGTGTCCTGTTTTCCATATAGCGAGTCCAAGCTCTATGCTTCTTCCTCACCACCCTCTTGTTTTTGCATCTAGCGGCATTCTATTTTTTTTGCTGGATGTATTTCTTTCTGGTATGTGTTTGTCTGTAGCTTCTTCGAGTACTAGGCAGAATCTCTTCCACTGGATGTTGATGTCGTTATTACAGTCCTCAAATACTCCTTTCCAATCTATCTTCCCAACTTCTTCCCTCATTTTGTCATAGTTTCCTGCAGCATATTGTTTCTTCTTCATTCCTTGTTTTTTTACGCTATAGCATTTATAGTAGAAACTAATGGAGCCGTGATCACTCTTCCCTAGGGGGTTCCCAATCTCCAGATTTTGAACCATATTTGCTTCGTTGGTTAGGACTAGATCCAGTACATTTGCTTTCTGTCCATGTCTATATCTTGTTGCCTCTTTTACGTGTTGTGTTAGGTAGCATTTGTCAACTGTCTTCAGGAATACTTCTCCTTTCTTGTCTGATGACGTATGTTTTTCCCAGTTGATAGTTGGGTGGTTCAGGTCTCCCATTATCAGTATATGGGTGTTCTTCTTATCATTGCATATCTTCTTCAGCACCCTTTTTAGTATTTTGTCCTTTTCCTCAGTGCTATTATTTGGGCTTCTCTATACTGTGCCAATGACAAGTTTGTCTTTATTTTGTAGTGGAACTTCAACCCATACTGTCTCACTGTATTCTTCTATATTTGATAACTCCTCTGCTTTGATTTCTTCTTTTATATATATAATCACCCCTCTCCCTTCCTTTGAAGTAAGATTCATGTGGAACATCAGATTTTTTGGCTTTGCTTCGGTGATGCTAATTATGTCGTACTTTTCTTCCTCAATTATGTGTCGCAGCTCATTTAGTTTGTTGAGAACACTGTCTGCATTTAAGAGTAAAATCTTCAGTCCCTCCACCTTGTGCATTTTGTGCTTTGTGCTTTGCAATAACGTATTTACATTTTGTCTTCTCTGTGGCTTCACTCCGATTCCTTCTTGTTCACTTTTTTCAGTGTCCATGGAGGGCCCCGGACTTGGAAGAACCATTCTGGTGATTCCGATGTTCTTTTCTTGGCCTCCTCGATACACTTTTTCCTTTCTTCTCTATCTGCTTTGCACAGATCATTTGTGAATGTTGCCCTCTCCTTCTTCTCCTTCAACTTTGCTCCAGCTTTCAGTGCTCTATCTTTCACTGTTTGCTCTTTGTATGTCACTCTGAGTGGGCGTGGATTTTCCTTTTCTTGGCTTTTCTTTCCCAGTCGGATAATCTGTTTTATATCATCCACTGTGTGTGCCTCTACTTCTATTCGTTCGCAGAGATCACTGTATTTCACCAAATCCTCCTCTCTTGCTCTTGTACTATCCTCGGCTTCAGATTCTTCAATATTGAAGACGATTATATTCTTCTTCCTCAACTGCCCAGATAGCACACGTACGTTGGGCCAACGTTGGAATAATTACGTTGGCTCAACGTCGGCTTTTGTGGTTGGTACGACGATGGCCCGACGTCGACTTGCGTTGGAATAATTACGTTGGCCCAACGTCAGCTTTTGTGGTTGGTACGACGATGGCCCAACGTCGACTTGCGTTGGAATAATTACGTTGGCCCAACGTCGGCTTTTGTGGTTGGTACGACGATGGCCCAACGTCGACTTGTTGGAATAATTACGTTGGCGCAACGTCGGATTTTGTGGTTGGTACAACGATGGCACAACGTCGACATGCGTCAGATTTTGCACGTTTCAAACATGGCTACGTGTGCCCGACGTTGGACAACCAACGTTGGTTTTACCGCTGGTTTAACGTTGGCCCGACGTTGAAAACGTAACGCACTAGGCGATATGTGAGGTTAGTAGGTGCGTTAGATGTCGACGTTGGACCAACGATGGCCCGACGTTGGACCAACGATGGCCCAACGTTTGTCATAGTGTGGAGAAATCGGTCGATTACGTCGTAGCGTCATTTTAACGTCATTCTTAACTGGTCGCGTGTTTCTTTTTCAAATAACGCTTTGGTTTATTGACTGAACTTGCATTTGTGTTCTGAGTGATCTTCTCGGTTTAATGGATTATTATTTGGATAATGCACCACGGAACACCATCACCAGCTATAGGGACCCGAAGAAGTACCGGTAAGTACTTTAGTTGAGAATATCATGCCGAATAACTTGGAATTTCAACGATGAGCGTGCGTCGTGGGATTCATTTCCACAGCCAACTTAAAGTTTGAATTTGAAGTTTAACCCTTCAATTGTCAGAAACGAAAACAAATAAATTTATGTCAGTTTCGTGTGATGGCATCCGACTGTATAAGGAAGAAAATATCATTCTAATTACTATCTAAATTTCACGATCCATGTGTGATAATGCATGGATTTAGGGACATTGCGGCAGGGGTGTTGCACGTGTGTCTCGCATCCCCCATCCCACCACAACTTTGGTCAAAATTGTCAACAGTTGGATATTTCATACATGACACAACATTAATTGGAACTTTCGCACGGTCACATCAACAATATTATAGGTTGAGATTGTTCTCGTAGTTTGATTTTAATATTAATTGTTTATGGAACATCATTTGCACATTGTCCTACTTTTGGTAAACAAAATTGACTGAAAATTTGAAATGGCATCAGTTGGAAATTTTACGACCTTAGGGTGGGGGAGGGGGTCTCAGGTTGGAAATTTCCAACAATTGGAATTCTTGAGGCCAGTCTAGATGTTAGGAGTTTGCTATTTTCAGGTTCGGATCTCAAAATGTTCTCAGTGTATTCCGTTCCTCTTCTGGTTGTGGCAACAATACTTCTGATCCATTTAGAATAATGCTAACATCCAGGCTGTGAGGGGCCAGTAACTTTTGAGGAAATAAAACCCCAAAGGGGGGGGGGTGCAGTTGAAAATTCCAAGGTGGATGCACCCCTCCCCAACGCTGAAACCCATCTAGCCACGTCCCTGTCATGGATTTCCATGGATAATTAAGTTCAGCCAACGGCAGTGGATACCGTTCCACTTTCAGTCGTATACCCTATAATAGGCTATTATGCTTATAGCTGTTGGGGGGGGTGTACTACCAGAATAGGAATTTACGATTGCACCACCCGTTTCGTTGTATAAAATGCTCAAGCTGCAAACCAGAGTTCAGTCCCATCGCTACGGTGTCTGACGCCCTGTTATGTAGGAGATTGATTTATGCATGGAGTTCGAACAACCTCCCCTTAATTCGGTATTTTCCAACCGGTACCTTAAATCCACTTTAAATCCACTCCAAAATACACCTAATAATATTCTCTTGTGAATTGTTTCCCGTGTCGAAATAGGTCGATAAATACATGTCACAAAAAGATGCATTGAAGTCATAACAAATACAAGTTTGAACACAATGTTTGGGTCCCAACCAAAAATCAGCTATTTACACGGAGCGTTCCGTGTTAGTCTATATATTCCTGATATATGTTATAAATAAAGAGCGTTCGTTTCACTTCTCTGCGAAAAATTTAAAACAGCTGGAAAATTACAATGGAAAGTACTTACCAGACCATATGGCGCCAATGTATCAATATTCTGTCAACCAGGCCATTCTTGTGTGATTAATACCATGCAGTACATACTTAATCGGAGGGGGGCTTATATTGACGTGTGAAAGGGTCTATCTGCTCTTTCGAGTATGATTCCCGGGGAAGTTTTTAGTTTCTGAATCAGTGACGTGGCTACATGGTCTTTGTTATGGTGTGTCAACGTTGAATTTCCTCTTGAACCAGACACCAAACTCCTTCGCGAGTTTCAATTTGCACCCCCCGCTTTGCATTGAAACTTTCCAACCGGCACCCAGGCTTTTCAACTGTTGGCAATTTCCAAACTGAATAAGACTGGAACATTTCCAAAATGGTGTTCATGTCAGACAACAATTTTTACTAAAGTCTAACAGTTTTAAAAATATGATACTGGAGGTGTAAACAAAAATATTCCTACTGATTGTTGGAAAATCAGACAATGAAAATACGTACTTAAAGTTACCAAGTAATGATGTGTCAGACATGAAATTTTCAACTTGTTTCTACAATGACTCACGTCACATGGGTTTGAAACGCGATCCGCTGCCCAGCAATTGTCATACACCCATAGTTGCAAAATAATAATTTCATTTTACAAACTTTACATTACGTGCGTATCATTTTACATTGTTTACGTCAAAGAATCACGTCATATTGATACATTGTGTCAATGTTCACATGACAGGAGCTGTTGGAAGGAAGTTATTACGTTGTCACACTGTGGCACAATAATTATTTCAGCTGTAGTGTGGGCCTATAGTCGTAACGTTGAGTAATATTAGGATTTATGTATTTGGTTGGGGTCAATTTGTGTATTGATGCATCCCCCACAAACGACCAATGACTACATAATGGACGTTGTCACTGTATTAAATGCCGCGTGTCCCTAAAACATAAATTTGAACCCCCCCCCCCCAATAATAGACATGATTAGATATTATTGGGCGGGTAATTTAACTTTTTGGGGATATGTGGGACGTGACGGCATGCAGGGGGTGGCGACATTTTGGCGATACATATGGGGCATTTTTTACCAATAAACAAATATTACCCATCCCATATTTTGTCTGAGGTATTCATATCAATTAATTACTTGGCTTGGGGCTCACCAAGCTACCAACTGAATTAGTTTGTTGTTCTAACCAGTAGGCCTACATTTAGAGCAGTTTGGCAGAAAGGCGGTCTGCTATCAACATGCTGTTGTCAAGCCCCCACCCCCGTTGTCCTCACGCCCCTGACAGTAAGAATTTAATATCTGTGACAATGTCCCAGATAGCACACCCACGTTGGGCCAACGTTGGGCCAACGTCATTTCTATCGTTGGGCCAACGTTGGAATCCAACGTTGGCCCAACTATGGCTGTTGCCGCTGGCTCGGCGTCGGCTCGACGTCGGATCCCGTCGTCGACACGACGGTGGTTCGACGTCGAGCCGACGTTGGTGCACCGTCGGGCACCCGACGTTGAAACGACGTCGAACCAACGGTGAATTCCACTAATAATACGACGTTGGGCCAACGTCATTTCTATCAACATTGGAATCCAACGTTGGGCCAACTATGGCTGTTGCCGCTGGCTCGGCGTCGGCTTGACGTCGGATCCCGTCGTCGACTCGACGGTGGTTCGACGTCGAGCCGACGCTGGTGCGCCCTCGGGCACCCGACGTTGAAACGACGTCGAATCAACGGTGAATTCCACTAAGAATACGACGTTGGGGCAACGTTGGGCCAACGTTGTGTTTGGGCATTGACAGGGACGGATCGAGGCTCCATTCGTAGGGTCGATTCCCCTCACATTAGGGCGTCCTTATAAAATTAACATCCGATGAGATACAACATACCAATAAATTTAAAGTCCCACATAATGTTTGCAACTTCAAAGTATTATAATTGGAAACAACATTCAATTTCACAAATATGAAACCATAATAAAATGAAACATATAGAAAAAAAAGTGTATGCCGATTTAAATAAAGACAAAATGACATGTCATTAGTTGTTGATTTTAAGAATCTGACCATCTACTCACTCTAAAGAAAAATATTTTTTATTGGTCTCCTGAATAAAGTTATCGAAAATGCTACATATTTTTGTTAGCTTATATATCCCTTTACCATACAAAAGAAATGTCTTTATTTCAGCTTAATTTGCGATTTTGTGCTCTCGATAATGTTGGGAACAAAATATTCAAACATTATGTGGCTTTAAACTTTGGTCAGGTTACATCTTCTTCGAACATCTTGAGGGTGATCTGATGTAGACGTGCAAAATTTGAAACGGCTGAAAGTACATATGATTAAATTAAACCTAGTAATTGCTCATTTACGTACCAGTGCTATTCTTAGAGGGAACTCTGTGCATGGTGATATACAATGTCACATAAGAAAGAATATCGCGTTTTTGCAATCCGTTATCTAATTAGTCCATGATACTGTAGATTCTGATTATATAAATTCAATACATGCATATACAGCAATTAATTTTATCTGTTGACATATTATGAAATGAGCAATTACTAAGCTTATTTGTATCTATACACAAATGTATGCCACTTGTTGCATATGTTGGAATGATTTATCTGGGAGAAATTAAACCCATGGATCCATAAAGATTAATTTATGTATACAAAACCCAACATATTATATGAAATATAATATTTTCATCATTCCATGATCTGTCATGAACTGGATTCAGTGTACTCGTGGCTCATGCATATATGTATGCAGGAACTTGGCTTGTATGAAGCAACTGTTTTGTAGGACATTGATTGACAATTCTTCTGAAGAAATCATATCACGAGAGAAACCATTTTATATTCACCTCCTTGAATATCTGGAATTTACCATTTTCATAGGTTATCATTACGTTATTAATAACTGATGTATCAGATGTATAACTGCCACAACAAGATGAACACACATCATCCTTTCAGTGCCGATTATCGATACACCGATGAATGCCGAGTTTTTTTGCATCTGATTGAATGCACAACACAGGACAAGTAAGAATTTCCATCCAAGTGAATAACCATAAACTGACGAATTCACGTCGTATATGGTGTTATGTCGGTCGCGCTGGTGTCTGTCGTGCAATAATATTCACAATATAACGATGGGCAACACGATATAGACCATGCTGGAATACTGGTACATGTAAGTTCATATCCCCAAGCCGTTGATGGTTTCGACAGACGAGTAAACTTTGATCGAATCCGCTTGTATAGTATCGTAGCTTATACACAAAATATCCAGATCCAGGAACAGGATAGCAAGTAAATAAGTCCTGAAAGAAACAGAGAATAACGTTATCCCAATGCATTTTCTGTGTGCAGCTTGACATTGTCACACACTGTACACATCTTGATATATACGAACCAGACCAATCCGGGAAATTCCTACATGCATTTGCAATTTGCATGCACGAGAGTACTTTAATTATTTGACCGGTTGCCAATAATATATATAAAATATGTATGCATATGGTACTTTAATTAATCGAACGGTTCCCGGTAGTATATATAGGTACCATACCTTTGCAATTGGTACGTAATCGTTACATATACTGGTCTCGAGGAATTCGTGAGTTGGAAGGACTTGAGCACGTGCTGATGACACCGACGCCGGTAGGCGGAGGTGTTATGCGCGCGCGAAGTTTTTCTCAACTCATGAATATCTCTTAGAACAGCAGGTAATTGTCTTATATACCCAATACCCAGGATCGTCTCAATCAACCAATTGGTCACGGATTCTCAAAACTCGCTAAGCCTACGTACTGCTCACTCTCGTCGGTGTCAATTTCGAGCAAAACTGTCAATCAGTTCATTAATAAAATTGCACAGATCCCACAAGAGCCAGCGCATGGTAAGTTTCTGCTCATTGGAAATTTTCACCAGCAAATATGAGACCGAACATATTAGTAAATTCGCAAGATATCGAGTAATTATTTTAGCATGTTTTGAATTGTTGTCAGCCGTATCATCAACGATAAAGAGTGTTTGTGTTTCAATGCCCATTTAGTAGTACGATGAATATTAAACAGCGTTTTGAAAACTTGCTTTATAAAAAATCTCAGCATTTGGTGACGAATTGGAATGGATATGAAGAACGGGGTTTGAGAACGGGGGGGGGGTAATATGTCAGAGACTTTGACAGAAGCCTTCCTTTTTTTGAGGGGTTAAATTGCAACCACCCGTGAACCAATTTGTTTTCCCAACTTGACCAAGTTTCATCTGGTCTCCCATTCGATGCTGAGTTTGAAATCCAACACACTACAATTTAATAGCTATAACATAGTCTTTGTAGAAAATAATATAATGTACTCTAAATATTACATATCTGTTGGGAACCGAAACTATCCAGACTATCTCAGAAAGATTTTGCCTGAAATTCAACTTATGATATTGAAAATTCCAAATCTTGAAATTAGCTCACCGCATAATAATGACCAAAACGATACTCATTAGAAATTTGGAAATGTAAACTATCGAAATGATCTCAAACAGATTTTGCCTAAGATGTTCAACTTATAAAGTTATTGAAAATTTAAAATGTTGAAATTATCTGGATGGGGGGGGGGGTAATACCTCGACCTCTATCGCCACATCCATGTTGCGATCACCCTAATTATTTGTTCTAACCCACAACCTCATAGAGTGGGCAATCTTACTGTCAGGTCAGGGACAATACGGGTAAGGTTGTCCCGCCCCATTAACTTTGACCAAAATGTTCAACAGTTAGGCATTTCATGACTGACACGACATTAATTTAAGTTATTGAAAATTCCAAAATGTTGAAAAGTTTGACAAAAATTGGGGAGGGGTGGTAACACCTCAATGTTCAAACCCCCGTCGCCACATCCATTTTTGCACACATTACCATATTTATTCCAACCCACATTGGCACAGATATTAAATTCTTACTGTCAGGGGCGTGCGGACAACGGGGGTGGGGGCTTGACAACAGCATGTTGATAGCAGACCGCCTTTCTGCCAAACTGCTCTAAATGTAGGCCTACTGGTTAGAACAACAAACTATTTCAGTTGGTAGCTTGGTGAGCCCCAAGCCAAGTAATTAATTGATATGAATACCTCAGACAAAATATGGGATGGGTAATATTTGTTTATTGGTAAAAAATGCCCCATATATGTATCGCCAAAATTATTAAAAATGTCCAAAAGTTGTGCATATCGCCACCACGTCCCACATATCCCCAAAAAGTTAAATTACCCGCCCAATAATATCTAATCATGTCTATTATTGGGGGAGGGGGTGTTCAAATTTATGTTTTAGGGACTCGCGGCATTTAATACAGTGATAACGTCCATTATGTAGTCATTGGTCGTTTGTGCATCAATACACAAATTGACCCCAACCAAATACATAAATCATAATATAATACTCAACGTTACGACTATAGGCCCACACTACAGCTGAAATATTATGGTGACACAGTGTGACAACGTAATAACTTCCTTCCAACAGCTCCAGTCATGTGAACATTGACACAACGTATCAATATGACGTGATTCTTTGACGTAAACAATGTAAAATGATACGCACGTAATGTAAAGTTTGTAAAATGAAATTATTTTTTTGCAACTATGGGTGTATGCCAATTGCTGGGCAGCGGATCGCGTTTCAAACCCCTGTGACGTGAGTCATTGTAGAAAAAAGTTGAAAATTTCATGTCTGACACATCATTACTAACTTTAAGTACGTGTTTTCATTGTCTGATTTTCCAACAATCAGTAGGAATATTTTTGTTTACACCTCCGGTATCATATTTTTTAAACTTTTAGAATTTAGTAAAAATTGTTGTCTGACATGAACACCATTTTGGAAATGTTCCAGTCTTATTCAGTTTGGAAATTGCCAACAGTTGAAAAGCCTGGGTGCCGGTTGGAAAGTTTCAATGCAAAGCGGGGGGGGGGGGTGCAAATTGGAACTCGCGAAGGAGTTTGGTGTCTGGTTCAAGAGGAAATTCAACGTTGACACACCATAACAAAGACCACGTAGCCACGTCACTGATTCGGAGACCATAAATAGGTACATGTACATATTTCAGAAACTAAAAACTTCCCCGGGAATCATACTCGAAAGAGCAGATAGACCCCTCAATATAAGCCCCCCCCCCCCCTCCGATTAAGTATGTACTGCAAGGTAATCACACAAGCATGGCCTGGTTGACAGAATATTGATACATTGGCGCCATATGGTCTGGTAAGTACTTTCCATTGTCATTTTCCAGCTGTTTTAAATTTTTCGCAGAAAAGTGAAACGAACGCTCTTTATTTATAACATATATCAGGAATATATAGACTAACACGGAACGCTCCGTGTAAATAGCTGATTTTTGGTTGGGACCCAAACATCGTGTTCAAACTTGTATTTGTTATGACTCCAATGCATCTTTTTGTGACATGTATTTATCGACCTATTTCGACACGGGAAACAATTCACAAGAGAATATTATTAGGTGTATTTTGGAGCGCAAACCGACAAGTGGATTTAAGGTACCGGTTGGAAAATACCGAATTAAGGGGAGGTTGTTTAAACTCCATGCATAAATCAATCTCCTACATAACAGGGCGTCAGACACCGTAGCGAGGGGACTGAACTCTGGTTTGCATCTTGAGCATTTTATACAACGAAAGGGGGTGGTGCAATCGTAAATTCCTATTCTGGTAGTACACCCCCAACAGCTATAAGCATAATAGCCTATTATAGGGTATACAACTGAAAGTGGAATGGTATCCACTGTCGTAGGCTGAACTTAATTATCCATGGAAATCCATGACAGGGACGTGGCTAGATGGGTTTCAGCATTGGGGAGGGGTGCATCCACCTTGGAATTTTCAACTGCACCCCCCCCCCCCGCCCTTTGGGGTTTGATTTTCCCAAAAGTTACTGGCCCCTCACAGCCTGGATGTTAGCATTATTCTAAATGGATCAGTAGTAATGTTGCCACAACCAGAAGAGGAACGGAATAAACTGAGAACATTTTGAGACCCGAACCTGAAAATAGCAAACTCCTAACATCTAGACTGGCCTCAAGAATTCCAATTGTTGGAAATTTCCAACCTGAGACCCCCCCCCTAAGGTCGTAAAATTTCCAACTGATGCCATTTCAGTCATTTTTTTTAACAAAAGTAGAACAATGTGCAAATGATGTTCCATAAACAATTAATAATTGTTGGAAAATCAAACTACGAGAACAATCTCAACCTATAATATTGTTGATGTGACCGTGCGAAAGTTCCAATTAATGTTGTGTCATGTATGAAATATCCAACTGTTGACAATTTTGACCAAAGTTGTGGTGGGGTGGGGGATGCGAGACACACGTGCAACACCCCTGCCGCCATGTCCCTAAATCCATGCATTATCACACATGGATCGTGAAATTTAGATAGTAATTAGAATGACATTTTCTTCCTCATACAGTCGGATGCCATCACACGAAACTGACATAAATTTATTTGTTTTCGTTTCTGACAATTGAAGGGTTAAACTTCAAATTCAAACTTTAAGTTTGTTGTGGAGGAAATGAATCCGACGACGCACGCTTATCGTTGAAATTCCAAGTTATTCGGCATGATATTCTCAACTAAAGTACTTACCGGCACTTCTTCGGGTCCCTGTACTAGCTGTAGCTGGTGATGGTGTTCCGTGGGGCATTATCCAAATAATAATCCATTAAACCGAAAAGCTCACTCAGAACACAAATGCAAGTTCAGTCAATAAACCAAAGCGTTATTTGAAAAAGAAACACGCGACCAGTTAAGAATGACGTTAAAATGACGCTACGACGTAATCGACCGATTTCTCCACACTATGACCAACGTTGGGCCATCGTTGGTACAACGTCGACATCTAACGCACATACTAACCTCACATATCGCCTAGTGCGTTACGTTTTCAACGTCGTGCCAACGTTAAACCAGCGGTAAAACCAACGTTGCCCCAACGTTGGTTGTCCAACGTCGGGCCAACGTAGCCATGTTTGAAACGTGCAAAATCTGACGCATGTCGACGTTGCGCCATCGTTATACCAACCACAAAATCCGACGTTGCGCCAACGTAATTATTCCAACAAGTCGACGTTGGGCCATCGTCGTGCCAACCACAAAAGCCGACGTTGGGCCAACGTAATTATTCCAACGCAAGTCGACGTCGGGCCATCGTCGTACCAACCACAAAAGCCGACGTTGGGCCAACGTAATTATTCCAACGTTGGCCCAACGTACGTGTGCTATCTGGGATGGGTTGGAATAAATATGGTAATGTGTGCAAAAATGGATGTGGCGACAGGGGTTTGAACATTGAGGTGTTACCACCCCTCCCCAATTTTTGTCAAACTTTTCAACATTTTGGAATTTTCAATAACTTAAATTAATGTCGTGTCAGTCATGAAATGCCTAACATTTTGGTCAAAGTTAATGGGGCGGGACAACCTTACCCGTATTGTCCCTGACCTGACAGTAAGATTGCCCACTCTAGGAGGTTGTGGGTTATAACAAATAATTAGGGTGATCGCAACATGGATGTGGCGATAGAAGTCGATGTATTACCCCCCCCCCCCAGATAATTTCAACATTTTAAATTTTCAATAACTTTATAAGTTGAACATCTTAGGCAAAATCTGTTTGAGATCATTTCGATAGTTTACATTTCCAAATTTCTAATGAGTATCGTTTTGGTCATTATTATGCGGCGAGCTAATTTCAACATTTCTGAGATCGTCTGGATAGTTTCGGTTCCCAACAGATATGTAATATTTAGAGTACATTATATTATTTTCTACAAAGACTATATTATAGCTATTAAATGGTAGTGTGTTGGATTTCAAACTCAGCATCGAATGGGAGACCAGATGAAACTTGGTCAAGTTGGGAAAACAGATTGGTTCACGGGTGGTTGCAATTTAACCCCTCAAAAAAGGAAGGCTTCTGTCAAAGTCCCTGACATATTACCCCCCCCCCCCCCCCCCGTTCTCAAACCCCGTTCTTCATATCCATTCCGATTTGTCACCAAATGCTGAGATTTTTTATAAAGCAAGTTTTCAAACCGCTGTTTAATATTAATCGTACTAGTAAATGGGCATTGAAAAACCAACACTCTTTATCGTTGATGATACGGCTGACAACAATTCAAAACATGCTAAAATAATTACTCGATATCTTGCAAATTTACTAATATGTTCGGTCTCATATTTGCTGGGGAAAATTTCCAATGAGCAGAAACTTACCATGCGCTGGCTCTTGTGGGATCTGTGCAATTTTATTAATGAACTCATTGACAGTTTTGCTAGAAATTGACACCGACGAGAGTGAGCAGCACGTAGGCTAATAGCGAGTTTTGAGAATCCGTGACCAATTGGTTGATTGAGACGATCCTGGGTATTGGGTATATAAGATAATTACCTGCTGTTCTCAGAGATATTCATGAGTTGAGAAAAACTTCGCGCGCGCATAACACCTCCGCCTACCGGCGTCGGTGTCATCAGCACGTGCTCAAGTCCTTCCAACTCACGAATTCCTCGAGACCAGCATATGTAACGATTACGTACCACGTGCAAAGGTATGGTACCTATATATACTATCGTGAACCGTTCGATTAATTAAAGTACCATATGCATACATATTTTATATATATTATTGGCAACCGGTCAAATAATTAAAGTACTCTCGTGCATGCAAATGCATGTAGGAATTTCCCGGATTGGTCTGGTTCTTATATATCAAGATGTGTACAGTGTGTGACAATGTCAAGCTGCACACAGAAAATGCATTGGGCTAACGTTATTCTCTGTTTCTTTCAGGACTTATTTACTTGCTATCCTGTTTCTGGATCTGGATATTTTGTGTATAAGCTACGGTACTATACAAGCGGATTCGATCAAAGTTTACTCGGCTGTCGAAACCATCAACGGCTTGGGGATATGAACTTACATGTACCAGTATTCCAGCATGGTCTATATCGTGTTGCACATCGTTGTATTGTGAATATTATTGCACGACTGACACCAGCGCGACCGACATAACACCATGTACGACATGAATTCGTCAGTTTATGGTTATTCACTTGGATGGAAATTCTTACTTGTCCCGTGTTGTGCATTCAATCAGATGCAAAAAAAAAACTCGGCATTCATCGGTGTATCGATAATCGGCACTGAAAGGATGATGTGTGTTCATCTTGGTGTGGCAGTTATACATCTGATACATCAGTTATTAATAACGTAATGATAACCTATGAAAATGGTAAATTCCAGATATTCAAGGAGGTGAATATAAAATGGTTTCTCTCGCGATATGATTTCTTCAGAAGAATTGTCAATCAATGTCCTACAAAACAGTTGCTTCATACAAACCAAGTTCCTGCATGCATATATGCATGAGCCATGAGTACACTGAATCCAGTTCATGACAGATCATGGAATGATGAAAATATTATATTTCATATAATATGTTGGGTTTTGTATACATAAATTAATCTTTATGGATCCATGGGTTTAATTTCTCCCAGATAAATCATTCCAACATATGCAACAAGTGGCATACATATGTACATAGATACAAATAAGCTTAGTAATTTCTCATTTCATAATATGTCAACAGATAAAATTAATTGCTGTACATGCATGTATTGAATTTATATAATCAGAATCTACAGTATCATGGACTAATTAGAAAACGGATTGCAAAAACGCGATATTCTTTCTTATGTGACATTGTATATCACCATGCACAGAGTTCCCTCTATGTAATAGCACTGGTACGTAAATGAGCAATTACTAGGTTTAATTTAATCATATGTACTTTGAGCCGTTTCAAATTTTGCACATCTACATCAGATCACCCTCCAGAATAATGATGTTCGAAGAAGATGTAACCTGACCAAAGTTTAAAGCCACATAATGTTTGAATATTTTGTTCCCAACATTATCGAGAGCACAAAATCGCAAATTAAGACATTTCTTTTGTATGGTAAAGGGATATATAAGCTAACAAAAATATGTAGCATTTTCGATAACTTTATTCAGGAGACCAATAAAAAATATTTTTCTTTAGAGTGAGTAGATGGTCAAGATTCTTAAAATCAACAACTAATGACATGTCATTTTGTCTTTATTTAAATCGGCATACACTTTTTTTTCTATATGTTTCATTTTATTCTGGTTTCATATTTGTGAAATTGAATGTTGTTTCCAATTATAATACTTTGAAGTTGCAAACATTATGTGGGACTTTAAATTTATTGGTATGTTGTATCTCATCGGATGTTAATTTTATAAGGACGCCCTAATGTGAGGGGAATCGACCCTACGAATGGAGCCTCGATCCGTCCCTGTCAATGCCCAAACACAACGTTGGCCCAACGTTGCCCCAACGTCGTATTCTTAGTGGAATTCACCGTTGATTCGACGTCGTTTCAACGTCGGGTGCCCGAGGGCGCACCAGCGTCGGCTCGACGTCGAACCACCGTCGAGTCGACGACGGGATCCGACGTCAAGCCGACGCCGAGCCAGCGGCAACAGCCATAGTTGGCCCAACGTTGGATTCCAATGTTGATAGAAATGACGTTGGCCCAACGTCGTATTATTAGTGGAATTCACCGTTGGTTCGACGTCATTTCAACGTCGGGTGCCCGACGGTGCACCAACGTCGGCTCGACGTCGAACCACCGTCGTGTCGACGACGGGATCCGACGTCGAGCCGACGCCGAGCCAGCGGCAACAGCCATAGTTGGCCCAACGTTGGATTCCAACGTTGATAGAAATGACGTTGGCCCAACGTTGGCTCAACGTCGTATTATTAGTGGAATTCACCGTTGGTTCGACGTCGTTTCAACGTCGGGTGCCCGAGGGCGCACCAGCGTCGGCTCGACGTCGAACCACCGTCGAGTCGACGACGGGATCCGACGTCGAGCCGACGCCGAGCCAGCGGCAACAGCCATAGTTGGCCCAACGTTGGATTCCAACGTTGATAGAAATGACGTTGGCCCAACGTTGGCTCAACGTCGTATTATTAGTGGAATTCACCGTTGGTTCGACGTCGTTTCAACGTCGGGTGCCCGACGGCGCACCAACGTCGGCTCGACGTCGAACCACCGTCGAGTCGACGACGGGATCCGACGTCGAGCCGACGCCGAGCCAGCGGCAACAGCCATAGTTGGGCCAACGTTGGATTCCAACGTTGGCCCAACGATAGAAATGACGTTGGCCCAACGTTGGCCCAACGTGGGTCTGCTATCTGGGTGGTTGTCTGCTTCGAACTTCCTATGTTCTTTAATTGCCTCATTTATTTCCTTCCTTACAGTTTCTGTTGAGGTAGTTTTAGCAGCTTCTGCTCCATCTTGTACTTCTCCAGATTTTTCTCTGTCATTTTCTTTTTCTTCTATCCGGCTCATTCTTTGCTGTATATCTGACATATCTTCTTCAATAACGTCTTGTCTTTTTTCCATTTTAATCATTCTTCCTAATATCTTCTGTGTTCCTTTGTTACAGCTCTTGCAATACCAATGGATAGTGGAATTTTCTTCTGAGCTTTGGCTTTCTAGGAAAGCCAGCACTTCTTTCGGCACCTGTTGACATTTGGCGTGAAACCACAAGTCACAGATATGGCATCCTAGACCATGATCCTTCCCATCTTCTGCAACTGGCTTATTACAGCTTCCGCACTTGGCTAATACTGTACTATTATCCGTATCTTTCTTTCCCCGGACCATTTTGTTCCGTCTTCTGGTTTATAGCTTATTATATCTTTGTACGGGGAGGCAGAGCAATCCCTATCTCAACCGTATACTCCTTCAGAAAAAAACTAAATCTTCTACCTTCAAATAGTTATTTGGTCTAAGGGGAGGCAGAGCAATCCCTATCTCACCCTTCTTTCTCTGCTAGTAGATTTAGATTTTACTGGTGAATCCTCATAATAAACTTGTGAAGACGCAACAACCACAGTCTGTTTGTATCTTTGCTCGGGTGAATTCCATCAATTGTAGTATTCCGATACTCGATTTTCTTCCTAATCCTGCCTTTGTGTTTTGTGCTGAAGACCTGGTCTTGACTAATCTTGGGTAATATTTCACGGTTGATGTATCCAATTTCAGTGTTCAGCTGTTCGATTTTTCCCTCGAGGATTTTGTCCGTTTCTTTATCACCTTCTTCTTTTCTTCTATATTTGGTATTCCATATGCTGGTTGAGTAAAATGGACATTCTAGGAAGAAAACTCTTGCATATACATACATTGTATATATCATTTTCTTGTGTCCCATTATAATTAGGGTGGATACACACATGCATGTAATTTATGTATGTAAAATACATGTATTTTACATGGCCACACCAATAATTGACAACATTAATCATCTGCGCGCGTGCGGTTCATTGTTAACAGGCCAGACAAGTGAGCAGTGCTAAGCGAAGTAAAATTGTCTTCTATCAGTACATTTAAGGCCAGTCCAAAACATGTCTTCTCTCACGGGTGCGGAAATTAGTCAAGTCTGTGTGATATCTGGCATTTTATTAATGCACGACCACCAGAAGCCATACGTCTGGCATATACAGGCTTGATGTAGAACATTTTCAACCATGATGCTTCTTTGGTGGGGTATCGAAAGCTTCAAATAGCTAAGGGACTTAGTTGAATGTATCGGTCGGAATAATCTGGGCAAGCAGGTACAATATGATATGTTTTACTTGAATAGCTCAGAGTTAGCCACCCCCGCCTGGTAGCTTTCGGGGTCATATATAGCCCCTGCATGCGTCGGGGAAATCCTGATCCACCACTGCTATAAATAAGAGAGGACTGGTAATTATTTAAATAGAAAGTCCACCATATGGGTTATCACACGAACAATTATTTTAAGTGGCCTGGCGACTCGGTACAAGATAACGGCTTATCTACATTCCGACTTTATTGGAACTAGAACTCAGTGCGTTCAACGCGTAGGCAATGATCGGATTGTCAGTGGACACATATTACATCGTCTGTTTGATCCATGTAAAACGCCAAATACACGATAATTACAGAGATTACATAACATAACACAACATTTTTATTGACATAATATAATAAGTCAAGACAATTTCATATAAAATATATATATAACATGTATTTGTAACTCAACACTATATTCTCAATTATTTGCGGAAAACTGCCGAACCATGTTACAGATCAGATTGCAAATGCTCGGGTGTTCAGCCTTCATGAGGAATATGAACTTTTCTATTTCATCAAAGTTTACGAAAATTGGTGTATCCACCCTTAGGGTTTATCATCAAATCCTTCTATAAAGATAACAATTCATCCGACAATCCCATGAACAGTAACATGTCAGCGGGCGCAAATTACGTTTACGTACATGATCATATTATATTATTACTGCATATATGATCATATAGACTACATTAATCTATTATATATTTTGGAAGATCTGTCTGTGTGAGGGTGGGTGTGTGTGTCTGTGTGTGTGTTCGCGATGAACTCGAAAACGGCCGAGCCGATTTCTATGAAACTTGGTATGTGGGGTATTTTCGGCCGGGGGGTGGCATGGGCCTATTAATTTGTCCGTGCGATGTGACCTTGACATCGGGTCATTTCAAGGTCAAACGCCCGAATATCACGTGATTTCGATGAAACTTGGTATGTGGGGGTACCTTCGGCCGGGGAGTGGCATAGGCATATTAATTTGCCCGTGCGACGTGACCTTGACCTTGAAATCGGGTCATTTCAAAGTCAAACGCCCGAATATCACGGGATTTCGATGAAACTTGGTGTGGGGGTACTTTCGTATGCGGAGTCTCATAAGCATATTCATTTGCCCATGCGACGTGACATTGACCTTGAAATCGGGTCAATTCAAGGTCAAATCGCCAATTTTGATGGGATTTCGACGAAATGTTATACATAGGTTACTTTTGTCCACTGAGTGTTTTGGACGGGTCAAATCGTGACCCCGACCTGACCTTGACCTTCAAAATGATCAATTCAAGGTCAAATCGGGTAAAACCGGATGGATTTCGACGGGCACGTTTGTCGGGTACTTTTGTCAGGGCAGTGTTTTGGACCACACTTGACATTGACCTTCAAAATGGACAATTCAAGGTCAAAGCCCGGACGAATTCGGGTCACATTCTAGTATATATATATACGGTATATATATATATATATATATATAGTTTTAATGTGTTGGTTAACTCACCCTATACCAACCTCTTGTTAATATTTCTTAATATGAGCTATAGCTCTAGTCGTTAATATATAATAGATTAATTCGAGGGTATGTTTGATTTACGTTTATCTAGGGCTTCTTTCATGAAATTACTTATTTGCTTTGTTGCAGAGAAGGTTTTTGGATTCAGCAGCATCCTGGGGTTGTTAATATTTTCCCCCAGTTCAAATATGTCATATTTTCTTCTTCATGTAGTTTTAACGTTTCTTGTCTCATTTCTCGTTTGTCTGTCACTTGATAAAGTTTATGTTAGACGAAAGCTCGTGAGAAAAAATTATACAATAGGTCTTAAAGGTACTTACGTGGCAGTCCAAGAATGATGTAAGGCTCTGCTCCATTTATTTCAACCCAACTATCAATCAGACCTATTCGGCTACACTACTTTACCTACAAGATGACTACCAACACAAAGAACAGCCGACCAGACTGGAGATTATTGAGACTCAAGAAACGTTATGCACAAATCAACAGCGATTTGTTCTTCACCAAGGAATGCAAGAAGAATCAACTCATCCCGAATGGCTTGAAGATTAAAAACCCACTTGCTAACACTCATCGGACTAAGTATTCGGATGACATATGCAACTGTTCTAGCGAGAAAATTCGAAATCACCTGGTGGATGTGTTGAACAGTAAAAAGGCGACCATCGAGCAGAGCCTTACATCATTCTTGGACTCCCACGTAAGTGCCAATTCCCAAACAGCACATGACTTTTACAACAAAACTCTTCATGATTTACTCCTAACCAAGCGTAAAAAAACTAACTAAATTGAAAGAACAGTCCGCCAAATCACAATGTGTAGAACCGGAGAAGTTATATATACGGGAACATGTCTCTATTCCGAAGGTTCGCTATTCCGAAGGTTCACTATTCCGAAGGTTCACTATTCCGAAGGTTCGCTATTCCGAAGGTTCGCTATTCCGAAGATTTTTGTTATTTTAAAGGTTAATTCTATATTCTAAAGTATTGAGAGGGTTCTTTATCACGAAGACTCTTTTTCTGAAGGAAATAACTTAAAACATTCAAACAATAAATGTGACCGATTTTCTTCTTCGCGGGTTTCCTTGAGATTAAATGTTATTACGTATGACGTTATTTAACAAAACATATTCACGTCAGGCAGCCCACACAATTGCTATGTTTCCATACGATTTAATGTCATCACGTATGACGTTATATCTCAATTATCTTAGAGGCAAGAATACGCCAGCTAAAGGCTAGCTAATTTTCGAGTCACCGACTATTTTTGTTATAGTGCCTTGATATCAGGTTTTAATAACAATATATGCCATCAAATATGATTAAAACACTATAGTTCATCACCATTTGAAACGTCTGTATCTGAAGATGTCAATAGATAAATAGAAAACAGCTTAAATCATAAAAAGATACCCCCCGTTATGGCCCCTAGAATGCAACATAAGTGTGTTCGAAAATTAAGTGGGCCTTTAATGTTGATGTTTCTTTCAAATACAGATAACCAGTTCGGAAAAACTATATCTCTTACATGCATGTAGTTTATTTCAGTCATCGTGTTTTCAACTTTCCATAATAAACGATAAACTGATACTGTCTTCTTGCTATTAATAACGGACATCTGGAACAATTTGCGAATTAGAAGTGAGTGTATATATGTACTATATGTGAATACTAGCGTAATAGTATTTTTCATTCCTCGTGTGTTTTTTGTGGTGGGGTGCAAATTTTCATTAATTTCTGGTTAAATACGCCCAGAATAGAAAACCTTCGGAATAGCGAACCTTCGGAATAGCGAACCTTCGGAATAATGAACCTTCGGAATAATGAACCTTCGGAATAGCGAACCTTCGGAATAGTGAACCTTCGGAATAGAGAACCCTACCCATATCATATCTACAGTGGTTAATTTATCGAATTACAACCCTAGTGATACGGAACTTTCTGTTCTACAGAAAGGATTGTCGTTTTGTCCAAGCAAACAGTTAGACTAAGTTCAATTTTGTGATGATTTTGATGCTTATTTTCGTCGTCTTCGAATATTTCTATGACAGAGACCAACCGAATGAATATTGTTCAAATCCTCAAAAGCGTTCAACTTGGACACCCCAGGCTGGTCGTAATTTGAAACTGGACCATTATATTGATACTGTGCGAAGTAGAGTTAAATCGGAAATCACGTCACATAACCACAAACTGCTAACTAATTTGAAACCTTCTGAGAAACAAGCCATTTCAAGCTTAAAAGCTAATCGTGATATCACCATTAAACCGAGTGACAAGGGTGGTGCGGTTGTTATTCAGAACACTAATGACTACATAGCAGAAGCTAATCGCAAAACTCGATGACACAAACTATTATACAAAATTGGATGCGGACCCTACTGATGCTTTCCAATGTGTACTCGCGGACCTCATACAATCGTTGCCCGAAAACGACAGAGATCTCGTTCGTCCAGCCGTCGTTCAGACACCCCGCATTGGAACATTCTACACACTTCCTAAGATACATAAACATGGTGTCCCAGGCCGTCCAATTGTATCAGGGTGTGGAACTATCACTGAGAAAATTTCTAAGCTGATAGACGACGAACTCAAACCTATCGCGCGATCTGCTCACAGTTATATAAAAGACTCCACTGACTTTCTACACAAGATTTCCAGCATTGATGATATTGATGAACAAACTTTACTTGTAACTCTCGACGTAAAGGCATTATATTCTAATTAAATCACGTGGATGGAATACAGGCTCTGACACGATCGTTAATCTCATATTATGGAAGCACCTCAATGGCCACCGAAACCATCGCTAAATTGACCGAATTTATTCTTAACCACAACTACTTTCAGTTTAATGGAGATATTTTTTCTACAGAAATTGGGAACCGCGATGGGAACTCCCATGGCCCCTCAGTTCGCCAATATATATATGGCTGACTTTGAGAAAACATTCTTGGACAATATTGAGCTAAAACCTAAAGTTTATTTTCGGTATATAGATGACATTTTCATCATTTGGGAGCACGGTTTGTCAGAACTTGAAGAATTTTATGACAAAATTAACAATGTTCACCCTAACCTAAAGTTTACCATGGAAAAGTCTACAGTGACTATCAGCTTCTTGGATGTCAGAGTTTTCAAAACTGATGGGAAATTAGAAACTGCTGTTTACAGGAAACCAACTGACAAATATAATTACTTACATTCTACAAGTTTTCATCCGGATCATACTAAGAGATCTGTTATGTATAGTCAGGCTTTACGTTACCATCGAATCAACTCGGATCCGAACATTCGCACACAACAAATCTCCAAATTAAAATCGGAATTCGTGATACTCGGGTATGAAAAGCGAACTGTGGAGAAGCAGACAACTACGGCGCTTACAAGGATCGTACGGATTTGTTAGCTTATAAATGTTCTGACGTTAAAGAACGCGTTCCGCTTGTTGTGACACATCACCCCGCAACTAAACTAATGAGACTCATGCTGGTTCAGTCCCAGCATATTCTGGACGGAGATGATCTACTTCAGAACATATTCAAGGAGAGGCCGTTACTGGCGACTAGGCAACCACCTAACTTACGACAGATGCTTGTTTCTAGCCAATGTCGGTCGTCTAATCTTTCTATCGGAACCAAACCGTGTAACACTCCAAGATGTGACACATGCCAACTAGTATCTTCGGATACTATTAGTTCTAAGGACGGATATCCAATAATTCCGAAGGGTCTATTCACCTGTCGAAGCACAGGTGTGGTATACATCTTAACTTGCGCACGATGCCCGGATGTTCACTATATAGGAGAGACTGGACAGCCGTTATGTAGACGAATCACTAGCCACCGACAGAATATCAACAACCACGACGATTTGCCTGTTGTGAACCATTTCTGCCTTCCGCGCCATTCCGTTGAGGACATTTGTGTCCAAGTGATACAGGGAGGACTATCGGACCTTCACAGTCGCAGGATTACAGAGCAAAAATACATTTCAATGTTTGACAGTTTCAATTCCGGTATCAACAGAGATGCTGGATTCATGTACCAGTGGTTGTAGTCTTATTGTGATATTTTATTGCAACTGACATGCAGCTATATACCTTTCAATTGTACCTATACACTAGGTCCTAATTTATATCTACTAGAATTTGGTAACCATCAACTTGTTTACCTAGGATAAAACGTCATCACGTCATCATCAAAGATTCATGTAGTTTTAACGTTTTTTGTCTCATTTCTCGTTTTGTCTGTCACTTGATAAAGTCTATGTTAGACGAAAGCTCGTGAGAAAAAATTATACAATAGGTCTTAAAGGTGTTACCATTTATTTCAACCCAACTATATATATATACTGAATATAAACAGTACTGGTACAATAACACTAGCAGTACTGGAACCGACCATACTGTAGGTGTCTGGCCTGTTTATTGCCTTTTTAATTTGTTCTGATACATCAGGTACTTATAATAAGATGATAGTTCATTCAGACAACATTCTCTAAGTTGCATAATAATAGTGACAAACTAATAATAGTGATGGTGGATTTTTTAGCTAAAATTAATAATAGTACCACAGCAATTTCACTCTATGTCTCTTCGTGATCTGATCATGGGAAGTGTTCTCCAAATATAATAACAGTGTTGACACTATCATATTATTGACTCTATTATTGCACATGAGAGTACCGGTACTAGTACATGTAGATGCTAATATGAGTAGGTCATTAATCAAGTCTGACTCTTCTTGAATTCAACTATCATAGTGATATTCAACTACATGTATTATAGCTTAATTTTACTACCATACACAGTGTATACTGGTACGGTATATACGTAAACTCCAGGTTTTCTCTGTTTTTACTAACACTTCATGGAATCATCTCACTTCGTAATGCACAACCACATTAAAATGTATATAACACTATAATAACAGAGCAAATGAGAAGGCATCAGATTCCGATATAAAAAGAATTATACAGCTTATTGCGGGAGACTTGTTTATTTAATAATGGCAGAAGTACATGTACATGCATGCCAACTTCTCACCAACATGATTTCTATATTCTAACTACTAGTACAAGTAAATCAGTTAAATATTATAAATCGAAAATGCCAGCAACTATATATACCGGTACTGTACTACATGAGGTATTTTCACCGCTTCATAGTAGTTGAATATATACGGTACATGTACCTGTATAATTAAAACAATGGAATTCAAGTCGCGTCAGACCTGTTGTTTGGCATAAACAATGTACCAGTAAGTGACTTCGGTGTTACTATTGTCATTGATTTTGATAACATAAGTTCATGATTTTTACAAAATAATTTTAAAGAATCAAAACCATGTGCAGCTACATGTGTAACATGTAACTGTCTTTGTCAATTCATTATCCAAGTCTGGTTTAGTCTTGGTCTAATGATTAAAGGCGGACTGTTATGTACCGGTAACTTATTATCATGATCCCGGAGTCTGATGAATTATAATTAATCCATTTCACAGCATTGTCCATGTCTGCATGTTTGGTAAACATCCTCACTCGACTCACTGACACTGGTGAGTAGTGCCATTGCCATGGTGATTCTCCATACCAAGTACTACCCTTCACAAGTTCACACACATGTAGCTACTGTACTTCTAATCAGTCTAATGTACTATTCAGAATCTGACTCAACATTCAATGACCTTTTACGGCATCAGCATTGACTGCATTTCAGCGTTGAAGGGCTGAGGAGTCCAGAATAGAACTATAATCATCATATTTTGCAATAATCATTTACCAGTCCAGTGTGTGATATTCGGATTGGTCCCGTCACTTCACATAATATTTTCTGATAATTAAGCGGTATTTCTAACATCCAAACAGGTTTAAAACAGTCTATATCTAATCCGCCATGTACACGAAAGAATGAGATACACAGTTTCTGCGAATAATGTACGAAACAAGCAGATATGACAGATGAAAAAACAACACATAAAAAAATTGGAAATTCCACACCGGAAGTTCCGCATGCGCAGTGGTTTCGATAATGTGCAAGGACTGTGGAATCGCAAGTAGAATAACGTACTCTGGATAACTCTCGGAACAATTTATCCCCAATTTCATGCATAAGAATGTTTAAACATTATCTTAACATCTTCGACTTGTTTTAATTTGTTTTCATGAAAAGGAATGATAAATGGCACAATAAACATATCTAGAATGACAAATGAATTCAAATTAGCCATTTTCCCCGTCAAACTTCGGCCAGGCAAGCGAGGTACAAAAATGTATGAATCTGAGTACGAAAGTCGGAGTGTTCCTCTATCGTATTGCAATAATCGCCAACCTAAGCGCGAACTGAATTTCGTATCCCGATCCGTAACAAGTGTATACACCTGGGTCAACTTGGTCGATCACCCGTGAACCACGATCTGCGTGAAATGCATGGCCTGTCAGACCCTGTACTAATATACACAAAACAGTCAATGACTGTTAAGACTCGTCGGCATAGTCGACAGAGTCGTTATTTCGTGGGAGAATCTGAATTCGGATTACGGATTACACTCCGTATGACGTGGTTCAGTAAACGAATAGACCAGAATCAGTAAACGAACAGACCATAATCGTTATTTCGTCGTAATCTTGATTCAGATTCTGATTCCGTAATCGGAATCACAACATTCATATAAATGTAAACAAACCGAGAATTCCCCACCTCGGAATTTAAAAACACAATAAAACGTAAGAATCCGTCCCTTGTGTACAAATTATTGCAGAATATAAACGATCCTTATCAAATAATTTTAAATGCGGAGACAAATTCGTGTTACCGAGTGTAAACAGGGAGAATTTTACTGAAATTAGCCAAATAATAATGTTATTGATAGTATTGCTGGAGGAGCTCTTCGGTTGATGGCGAGCTTGAAGCAAATCCTTCTCAATTTCATTGTCACTTTCATCATGTTCATTTCATAATTCCATCCACAAAATACCGCCCCAACGCTTGTCGATTTCAAATTCGGCGGAAAACGTCACCATTGACCGAATTCGCGTGAAGCTGCATGGATATGTCTTTTACTTTTTTCGTAATTATATGTTCCTTCATATTCAAGTAGGATTATATGATATATATGGATTATGTACTATCTAGTCTTATAAAAATTTCATATTTAAAATGTTTTGTTTCGTTAAATGCAGTCGTTTTCACAATATAGTCTGTGTAGTGCCGAAACACATGCACTTTTTGGCAAACGTGCTGTGCATAGTTGGAAAATAAAGCTTTGCCCAAGTAGCGAATATTGTGGTGATCGCACGTGAGCTGCATCTCCCAATCGCACAATTGTAAAGCTTTATTCTATGATCGCATTACAATATATTGGAAATGTCCGTCAGTCTATTTGATTAAATACCAACACGCACAAGTTCTAGGGACGTGGCTATGGGGTTGCCATGGGGTGCACCTTCCAATTTCTGGCCAATAGCAGCCACCCCCGTGAAACAAACATCAAACTCACATGTTCGCAGACACACCCTAAGATTGGAAAATTACCAACTATAACTGGTTGGAAAATCAAACAGTGAGAACATTTCTAACCAATATATGGTGTTAAATTAATGTCCAACTAATGTTGTGTCAGGCATGAAATTTCCAACTGCTGCAAATGTACCAAATTTTCGGGGGGGGGACACCTCAACCAACCGCTGTCGCCACGTCCCTGTATACAACTGACACATTTCGTGTGTTTTCTGCAACGTCTTCGTAATTTGATTCAGGGCATCTAGAGCTATTAGAAATGCTTGCTCTCATCAATAAACACACGTTAACTTGAAAAACAGGTGCGATTAAGTCGGATTGGCAGTTATTAAGCGCAATGTATATACACATAGAAGAAAAGCATGACTTTATAAATATAAGATACAAAATTAGTGATACTTGTGTCAAATATTTGAGCCATGTATGACGCTAGGAAAACATTAAATCCAGTACCGGAGACCACGTGGATTTCAAAATCTGACCTAGAATCCGTGTAATCTTGATTTAGCCCCGCCCCGTAATCGGCTTAGGATTCTGAATCCAGATTCGCCCACGAAATAACGACTCTGACAGAGAATGCGACTTACACAACAGCAGACCATCATGTATATCAAGCCATTGCTACACATTATATTTGCTTATACAAGAATACACATGTATACACATATATCGCCTATACTAATATGCATATATGTATATTATTTGTTTATACAAGTATACACATGTATACACGTGTAGCACCTATACTAATATGTATATATGTATATGATTCCCATCAAATTGTTCTGTACATGTTTTATGTTCTGTTATGCCATATTGCTCAAGATAATATTGTTGTGTGACAAGGATGTGCACGTTAGGTCTCTTTACACGGATACGGAATAAAATATGCCGGAAAATAAAAGTGCATTGCTGACTTGGGATAAGGTATATAACTCCAATATAATTTCCGACAATGGTTATCGATAGGCTATCTGTAGGTGAGCTCCAGTGTGATGACTATAACTAGGCCACCGTATATAAGGGCGATGACTATGAGAACGGGAGTTACATTTACGACATTCTGAACCACCAATCAGACCATTATGCCCCACTTCAAATCAAGGATAAATTATCAATTGAAAGGAAGACGACGTCTCTCATTGGGCTAAACTGCCGAAGTTTGAACGCAAACTAGGACTCATTTGTTGACCTCCTATGTAATATTCAACAATCAAGGAATAAACATTATTTGACATAATTGCGCTATCTGAAGTCTTTAGGGTGAGGGACACATTCACATTACAAGGATATCACCCTTTCGAGTACAAATCCCGTCCGGACAATACTGACGGAAGGGGCGGGTCGGAATTTTCATTAAAAGTAGCCTTAAATATATAACTAGGAATCACCTCTCGATTTTCATTCCCCACGTTATTGAAACATTATTTGCAGAATAAAATCCGGGTGAACAAAATTCATACATTGTAGGCTCTATATACAGACCCAACACTGCCCCGCTCGCTGACAAAATCTTCGCAAATCAGCTGACAATGTTATTGTCAAACTTAACGAATTAAACACAAAAGTACATGTATACATCGTAGGTGATCTTCCCAGTGATTCTCATTGGCCACATTTACACAATTAGCATAGCCAACTACAAAGTTAACAATGGAATCATCCTATCGGACGTCTCAGACCACTTCGGTACATTCCACGTCGAAACCAATGATACCAACTCAAAGAAGGACGTAAATCAAACAACAACTCTAATAATGTCCGAAAACAATATAGCAAAATATAAGAGTCTCCTGTGCAACCATTCATTCGAAGAGGTCTTCATATACCACGACGCAGAACTAGCATATGACGCCTGTTTGCGCAGCTGCTCCCTATTCTTCGAAGAAGCCTTTCGAAAATTAAACGCAAATCACCAAACAAAATCCCGTTTACTGTACTAGTAAACGGGATTCATGGATGACTAAAGGACTCATTCAATCATCAGTAAAGAAAAGAAAATTGTACACCAATAAATTAAAATTTCCAACAGACGAAAACATAGATAGATACAAAATCTACTGCCGAATATACAACCAATTAAAACGGCGGAGTAAAAATCATTATTACGACAATATTCTCAAAGAAATTCAAGCAAACATGCGACGCACTTGGACGATACTGAAAGACGCCCTTAACATAGTTCATGGTCTGAATACCTTTCCTACGAATTTTCAAAAGGTACCGGTAACGGAAAACTGTCTGACACGACAACTATCACAAGCGCATTCAACACATATTTCGCTGACATTGGGAGAATTACCGCAGAAAACGTAACACAGATTCCAGGGATGAACTTCACTGAATACTTACAGCGTCAGTATGAAAATAACCTTTTTATGAACTAATATCACTTTGTTCGAAACTATCTAATAAAACTTGCACAGATATAAACGATGTCTTTGTGAAACTAATGAAACAAACAATGAAAGGGTCGGACCACTCACACATATTTGTAATCTCTCATTTGCTCAGGGAATTGTGCCAGAGAAAATGAAAATATCTAGAATAATGCATACATATACAACATACAAAAAAAGTTGAACGCGATCAGATTGAAAATTATTGACCAATCAACGTATTAACTGCATTTCACCAATATGGCTTTCGTAAGAAACATTATATCATTCATCCACTAATACATCTTCTCGAAGATGTAGCGGAATGCAATGACAACAAAAACCCGTGACTCCACCATTAATTGCCATTTTCTTGGACTTACCAAAATCTTTTGACACCATAAGTCACGAAATTTTACTTAGAAAGCTCGATCACTATGTAATAAGGGAAATCGCCAATGACTGGTTCAGAAGTTACTCACATGACAAACGACAATATGTAGAAATCCACGATCATCAATCGGGAATGTTGACTTTGGAATGTGGAGTACCACAGAAATATATCCTCGGCCCCATCCTATTTCTAATGTATTTCAATGACGTGCCCAACAGTACCAATCTCAAACTTCTTTCATCTGACGACACAACGTTATGTACACATCAGGGAATAACTCTGAAACCATTCAGAATAAGATAAACGATGAACTAGATAAATTATACCGCTGGTGCTGTAGTAACCGACTATGCCTCAACGAATCAAAACCTAAATGTATGTTGTTGCATCCACAAAATAATGATTGTAAATGGGCAGATCTGCAAATTAAATTGAATAAAAAGGTTCTAGTTCGTGTAAGTAATCAAAATCAAGAGAAATCACTTAAATTCCTTGGCATAATCATTGACGAAAATCTTATTTTCAAATACCACATTTCAATGTTAACCAGAATAATATCATACACAATATACTCTCTTGGTCAAGCCAAACGATTTCTCCAAAAAAAAAACGCACTAAAACTCGTTATTTCTCCTTAATTCAGTAATCTCCTGTAAGGAATAATAATCTGGGGACACTTTTCAGCTTCATGGTCTCTGTTTCGGCTACAGAAAAAAAGCAGTCCGGATCTTATGCAATAAAAGATATCGCAGTCATACAGAGCCTTTGAGATATACTGTTCCACACTTCTGGTTACTGTCTGATCAAATTCTGAATCGCTGTGTTGTTCGTGAGAATACAAATTAGAGAAATATGTGCGCCAGCCAGAAAGAATCGAGTCAGAATCGCGAGAGACGGTACCACAAAACTCCATTGCTGGGCAATTAGTCATTAGTGTTATTACGCCACATGGTGGTGTAAGTTGTTTCGGAGATTTTGATTTTCTGTGGTCGACTGGGCGAATGTATTCGTGAGAGATTTTTTTTTGTACCTTACTCAACCGTACCGATAGAATCACGTAGATGCTGAAATTGTAAAGTTAACGCCACCGGTGTATAATATGTTTTTGAAAATATGACTCAATCGTATCGATAGTGTCATGACAGGCTGAAATTGTAAACTTAAAGTCACCGGTGTAATAATATGTTGTGAAAATATAAATAATCTGATAGCCTGAAAATAATGTATAACTCATTGGGAGCCCCTTTGGGAGCCCCTGTTGTAGTGAAGTGAATTATGGGTAATTTTAATAGGAGTGTGCATGCCTGTTCTCTTGGAGTAATATAGTGGTCATATAGGCCCTACATACGATATGATCACGAAAACGAGCAGTCGCGAAATCTGATAGAATCGTACATTCACTTTCAATAGTATAGATGCTCTTAATCTGCCGCGGATTTCCCAAAAATTTTACTTTCATTTTCAATAGGATTATCCGAATTTTCACTTTTACTTTTCATTTTTACCACGCAAAGCGACCTTAGTTGACACACACACACACACATATATATATACATATATATATATATATCACACTTGCTGAGTCCATGACAAATAGTTGACATATAGCATTGCTTCTTTCATTTAATTAAAGCTCACCTCGTTAAAACGCATGTCAAACGTATTTGTTTACAAATTGCATTGGGTGCGACAATTTGCAGTAGGTCCCTATTTGCGGAGGTCACTTTGCCGAAGTCCCCGAATTCGCGGATGCCTCTAAAATGGGTGATATATGTAGATTTTAATGAGGGAACGTGTGCGTATATGTCAATTGATACGTATTTTAAACAAACAACGACACGACCATCACAATAGAGGTCTAGCTGTTCTATCAATTATATATGCGCCGAGTTCACTTGCTGCAAATCAAACGGCGATAAATATTCTCGTGTGTCAGAAGGACTCCTTAAAGTTGTGAATAAGATGAAGAATATTTATTGGATGTTATTTATTAAGTCAATCAAATAATGTTATTCATTAGTTATATATATATATACACTCCCGGAGATTGCTGCGCGGGTATCCTGATCGCGCAAATTAAATCGCGGAGGTCCCTAAAAATGGGCGAAATATGTTGATTTTAATGAGGGAACGGGTTCGAGTATGTAAATTGATACGTATTTTAAACAAATAAAGTACTAATATGTCTTAATTTATGCTTTATATGGGCTATTACTTGCCAAAACTGATCAATATTTCCCTCTGTCACTTTTAAATCGAGTTGATATTGTGAGATTTGCTTAACCTGGGTAACTTTATCACAATTCTCACCAACCTGGGTTACTTTATCACAAAATTAGGAACCTGGGTAACTTTATCACAGAAAACTGGATAGAGTGACCTATTCAGCAATAATATGATCTTGGTGGCGTTACCATTTCTGACTATGGTTTTCTTGTTTGATCTGCTATTGAGTTTCCGCCAGTTGAGCTAAAAATAAAAATGGCGTATAAAAAGATGGACAACGTACAACGAAATTACAAACATAATTGGACCCTCTTTTGAAAACGACCCTGATGGCAAACCTCCATACCAAATTGCATTGAGATCTGATAAGCCATGGCTCAGATATATTAACATTTCCTGATGAACAAAGGAGAATAACACTGGAACGGAAAATGCAAATAGTATGTGTTACAGAAAAAAAAACGTGGATGTTAACAACCCTTAAGCACCCGTATGGTATTGCTCAGTTTTAAAGCCATGTCGTGGTGCTATCAATGTCGCATGGGTTTCTTTTCTTTGGTACTTTTGGGAGAAAGAACCGGCCATGAAACTCAGGCAATTTCATGATCATAAGAAAACCCAATTGATAACACACTTCCATTATAGCAGACAATATGTACGATTATATTGTTTTCATAGTTATTTACAGACCCTTAAATTATATACCCGGTGTTGTGTCATATGAGGGACTACTAGCGACAGTGTCAAAGTTGAAATGCTGTTGAAATTGGATTTTAACTACCGGCTGTAATCAATACAGAAACGGCTGGACCATCTGAGCTGAAACAAATTTTTATAGAGGAAATTTGACCCGGGGAATCTTATTAGATAGGTCCCGATGACAAAATATATCATAAAAGGGCACTAATAATTAATTCAATTTAATATTATATACACAAAATGGTTGTAATCTGGTCGGTGAAAAATGAAACACGTGGGATAAATTGACTCATAGAGTGTCATGAGCAGTGTTCACGCTGTCGGTAGCCATTTTAGCCATTGGCGAAAATAAATTGTAAATGGCGAAAAAAATGGCTAAATTAATTTCCTCTCAAATATTTCCATCTGGACATGGTGGCGATTATAAACACACCAGCAGTCATCGGTCCAATAACATCACGCACAGCTGACACCCGTACAACAAAAGCGTCGCCACGTCGTGTATGTTACGCGATCCGGGGTTAATACTATGAACAATTTTATACCTGTAAATACAAATTGTATTTATTAATTTGTAATTACAAATTTGTGTTAACTATCACAGTGGTTTCATAGTACAGGGAAAATTTAGCCGTATTATTGTAATACCTCAAACTGGGCGAGAGGTGAAACCCATAAAAGGCAGCTGTAAAACTTAGAAAAAACTAACTCACCACTCTGTTCCCATGCACCCGTTATCAATGTTATCTGAATACCAGTTCAAATTAGACGGACATGTATATACAGCTAAAATAACTGACAACGATTTATATGGGGAAGTTACAATGCGTGCTATCATATTGTGAATAGTGATAACGCCGGTACTATGAAACGATGAGCTAACAAATCTCGCATATTTCACAAAGATCTACTGTTGATTATTGTAGATTGCTTACGGATAAACCTTTGCCTGTGAGTGATTCACAATATATTTAATCACGCCAAGCCAAAGTTACCAAAGAAATAACCAATCATAAGTTGAGAGGTGATCACTTATCAGAGCTATCCAATCGGTTCACGGATTGCTAAGTTGATGACCACTTGTCTGCGCAAAGTTAACAAATAAACTGCTCGTTTGTAGTGTGTGTATGTAAGTACAAGTCAGTGTAATAACAATGTGAACAGTTTAACACGATTAAACCCCTATTATGAACCTTGTATTATTCTTATACTATACAGCTTTTGTAAATAAATACATCGATACGACGGTGACCTCTTGCATGGTGGGTACTTCCCTGCATGCACTATCTTGATGGTCCTGCACGGTAGTGCCCATCACGATCAGGTCATTTTACATGCACCTAGTTTAGATGCGAAAGCTGCTTCCTAACCATTACTTGTATTTAATGCATGCCCCTGTTCATATGTGCAAGTAGAAGACACATTCAAACCTCATCACCGAACGACCTAAATGCTGTCTCCATGGACATACCATGCATCTGTTGTGTATATTCTCTATTAAAATTCCCACCTTGTTGAAATTGTACCTCATAATTATAATAATATATATTATTTGATTGTATTTTGATATGAATGTATTATTATATATTGTCATAGCATGCAGGTTTAGCTGGTTGGCTATATTGAAAGTATATCAACATCAATTTATTGTAATATTATCGAAGGGCAAGAAAGGTAACTATATCATCAGAACTAACCATGACAACGGATAATTTTGCATTGGGCGATGTTCAGGGAAGTAACTCCTTAAATATTAAAACTTTGTTAAATGGTCCTCCTGACGATGATGATGGGAACACATACTCGCCATATAATTTCTCAAATCACTCATGTAACTATTTGTCACCTTCGCAGCTGAACGAAAATATAAATATTTCCAAATCCGAATTTTCAATTCTCGGTCTAAATTGCAGAAGCCTGAACGCTAACTGGGATTTATTTAAAAATATGTTATCAGATATTACAAACTCTAACCACTCTATTGATATTCTGGCTTTGTCAGAAATATTCAAGATTCGAGAAGAGTATTATCTCCCTGGTTATCATCAATTTCAATTTAAGTCCCGACCCGATGGCGACGACGGACATGGTGGTGTTGGGATGTTCATAAAAGAAACTCTATCTTTTAAAATTCGTGAGGATCTGACCATATTTATTCCTCATGTCATTGAAACGCTATTCATCGAAATAGACTCTGGACACTCCTCATATGTAGTAGGGTCTATATATAGACCAAATACAGCCCCCTTGTCAGATCTAGATACTTTTATAACTAAAATAACAAACGTCGTACAACATTTAAACGACGCAGGGACGAAAGCATATCTCATAGGGGATTTCAATATTGACTTGCTTAACTTCCATTCACATACAAAAACAAATAAATTCGTCGAAATGATGTATGGAAATGGCTTCTTACCTGTAATTACACGTCCTACGTCAATAACTGACCACTCGGCGACATTAATTGATCATATTTTTAGCAACAACATCGTTTCCTGTGTCGACACTGGCATCATTCTTTCCGATGTGTCGGACCATTTCGCTACATTTTATGCCGAATATCGAGACAATAAATACACAAAGGTAGATCTTTCGACAGAAAAAAGTTTAATGAGTCAAAATAATACAGATAAACTTAAAAATATACTTAAACAACAAGATTTCAAATGTGTCTTCGACAGCACATCGCCGAACCAAGCATACGATAACTTTTTATCTATTTATCTATGGGCGTTTAATGAAGCATTTCCATTGGTTCAATCTAATCCGCCGAAAAAATATATAAAAAAAGAACCATGGATGACAAAAGGTCTCATTAACTCTTCTTTAGTTAAGAACAAATTATACATAAAAAAATAAAAAAAATCGTCTATTCTCAACGTTGATAAGTACAAAACATATTGTCGAATATACAAGCAATTAATCAGAAAGAGTAAACAACTATATTACAACAATGTTCTACAGGAAAATAAATTTGACATGCGACGTACATGGGTCATCTTAAAAAACGCTCTAAAACTGTCAAATAACACTCCTAAAATGCCATCTAATATGTCACATGAAAACACTTTAATTTCGGAACCAGGTAAAATAGCACAGGCGTTTAATGAATATTTCGCGAAAATTGGTCAGAAGACTAGTGACGACGTCCCCTGTAACCCAGATAAACATTTTGTAGACTACTTAACACATTCCAATACTGGTAATTTCTTCTTGTTTCCCACTGACGCCAACGAAATCCTGAAAATCTCTGATAAAGTCATCGGGAAGGGAACCGCTGACATCGATCATCTCACATCGAAACTAATGAAACAGACCATCCCCGAAACTTCTAGAGCACTGTCGCACATATTCAACCTATCATTCAAATTAGGAATCTTCCCCGATAGGCTGAAAATATCCAAAGTAATTCCACTCCATAAAAACGAGTATCCTAGTAAAATAACAAATTATAGGCCCATTAGCATTTTACCCGTCTTTTCGAAATTATTAGAGAAACTTATGCAGAGTAGGCTATTTTCATTCCTTCAAAAACACAATGTTCTACATAAACACCAATATGGATTCCGCAAGAACCACTCTACGATACACCCCTTAATGCATCTTCTAGATCATGTAGCAGAAAACAACGATAAACCAACTAAGGACTCTACATTAGCTATTTCCATAGACTTGTCGAAAGCGTTTGATACAATCAGTCATGAAATTTTATTGGGAAAGCTAGAGCATTACGGAATTCGAGGAGTTACTAAAGACTGGTTTAGAAGTTATCTAACGGGTAGAAAACAATATGTTGACTGTCAAGGACATACTTCCGCATTAAAAAGGATAACGTGTGGCGTGCCCCAGGGGTCAGTTCTCGGTCCGACAATTTTTCTCCTCTATGTAAACGATATGCCCCAATGTACAAAAATGAATATGCTGTCATTTGCTGATGATACCACCCTATATGCATTTGGCTACGATAAAATTTTTTTAAAAAAAACATCGATTACCGAATTAAAACACATATTTGAATGGTGTTGTTGTAACAAACTGTCAATCAATACAGCTAAAAGTAAATTCATGTTAATCCACCCTAAAGGCAATGAAGAAAAGTGGAGAAACTTTACACTTAAAATGAATGGCATAGAATTAGTTAGGGTAGGGAATCAAATGCAAGTACAGTCCATCAAATTCCTAGGTATTATCATGGATGAAAACTTAACGTTTAAAACCCACATATCAATGATACAAAGGAAGCTGAACCACACCCTCTACTGCTTGAACAAAGTTAAAAACATTTTACCAAAAGAATCACGAAAAATTCTATACCACTCTTTAGTTCATAGCCATCTTCTTTACTGTCTCCCAGTATGGGGACATTCATGTCATGCTAATGTGTTATCAACCTTACAAAAAAGAGCAATTCGTATTCTATGCAAATCTAAATATAATAGCCACACAGAACCCCTTTTCAAACAAGAGAATATTCTAATGTTCAAAGATCTCTACACCATGCACGCGGCGCTCTTTATGTACAACTGGTCTAAAAGAAATCTCCCAAAATCATTTGAAAAAATGTTCACTTTCTCCCTCGGTGTAAATACAAGACAGGCGAATAAACTAAGAAGCAAAACACCGAGAACATGTTTTTCAGAAAATCTACCAACACATACTTTTCCCAATGTGTGGAATTCGATTAACTCCAAAATAAAAATTTGTAAGTTTAATTATGTATTCAAAAAATTATTATCTACTGAACTAATAGGTAAATATTCGGCTACATGTAACATCAAATCATGCTACATTTGCGATAGATAATCATCATATCACTTGCCTCAAGCAACTTACAACTTAGAGTTATCACCTGAACATCCGCCCTTCCAGACAGCCCTGTGACATACACGGCGGCGTCCGTGAATTTTTAAATTGAAATGTTATATATGATAACGCAAATTATGTACGGCATTATGCTGTCATAAAAAATCTAACTTATTGCCTGGTATCCGCCGTCCACTCTGATTATTTCAAAAACTACATTATATATGGTCGTCGCGACCTCACAATGTTATTCCGATTTAGCTTTTCTAACTTGTCCATCAAACGCAATAGTATATAAGATATATACTCTTAAGTTCACAATTTATACCATTTTCAATTAAAATTATCAATATAGTTAAATTATTTAACATTAACACCAACCAGCAAACCTGAAACTACATATGCCATCATATTTTCTTATTGTATTATTGATTGAGGGGCAGCAGGAAGACGGCCAGTAGGTCATGCTGCTCCTGTACAATACCATTAATTCATATATCAATGCTTTGTTATCTATTCTTATCTATTGTACAAATAAACATCTACATCTACATCTACATAACGAGTACTACAACCAATTTGGTATCATTGTTTTTACAAATTACAAATTTACAACCATTCAGTTTGTGAAAATAAAATATTATTTTGATGGTATAGCATTATATATATTGTGACCATCCTATGATTTCAAACTGATCCGCTACTCTTATTATAACACATCGAGGCAGTAACGTGGCTTAATTTTATCGTGGGGTGTATCGAAGCAGGGACGTGCTAATGGTATCTGTTATAGGAGTGGTGGGGGGCCCGCTGTGGTTCAGTCGGTCCAGCTGCATTACACCGTCACAGGCCGTCCAGCGCTGACGAAGCTGATTCGAACCCCGCCATACGGAGGGTGACCGGAATCGTGTATCTGGGCAAGTTTGTCAGTTGCTTTCCGGGGGGTCGGTGGTTTCTACACGCAGTGGGACGATTTCTCGGTGAAATCAAGCCTCTGTGTGGTCTTTGCTCCACCCGTAAAATTGACAACGTCGTGTGTGGCCTAGCGGCTAGAACGACGATAAACCCTAATAAATCAAACCAAACCAATAGGAGTGGTGGTCATTTTATAATTTCAAACTGCTCCGATATCTTATAATATATCTAGATAGGGACGTGGCTATATGGGCTCCGTTTGGCGATGGGGTGTCCATCCTATAATTTCCATATGCACCCTTTGAATAAACAAAATGCCTATAAATTCCACATAGCGATGGAATCGTATATCAAGAGGAAAGTATTTAAATTTTTCTACGCTGATAACAAAAGTTAGTCAATATGACTAACATATGTTAGTCAAACTTTTTTCCTCAGGATGACTGATTTAGTTCAGACAACGTGACTGAGGCATAACATTAATCAAAATAACTAGGGTGATGTTAGTCACAACGACTAAGAAACGGGGATCCAAACGACTAATTAGTTAAAATTGCCAGGATTTAGTCATAACTTTTCTTAGTCAAATGGAAGGCAAATACTAAAGTTGCTGAATTATGTGCAAATAATTCCAATACTTGACCAAAGTTACTCAAAATGTTTGTGACTAACACTAAGTTAGTCATATTTAATCAATATGTCCAACCCAATGGGGTGGACAACTTACTGTTACAGCTTGAAAATCAGAAGCCAAACGGGGTAAACAATTACATTTCACAGAAACAGAAGTTTCTAATTGAGGGATGGGGATACAGTTGGATATCGACGTTGGCGCATCGAAGAGAACATCTTGCCACGTCACTGCATTTATGCTCTAGTCATTTGTGAAAACTGTGCTTGCATCTTCGTATTCGTGTCCTTTACCGTGACCAAGTGCATTCGCGTCGACGATTGAAACTCAAATGATAATCCGCCCATGCCCATGAGTATCATTTACCTCGCAATGCTTTCTTGAGCGAAAAATCATACTCACATTGGGAACACGCGTCATTTTTATTTATTTGTCATTTATAAACTATACTTGATCAAGACAACAACAACGAAATGTCTCTAACCAATTACCAAAAGGCAGTATTTCTGGAAGAATGTGTCAGGCATCGTGTTCCCAAGACCGTTTATCGCCATGTCCCTGTTTATGAGATATCCATTGATAACACATTTTCATAAGGGGGCTACATCCCTGCGAATCAGATGGTTATATGCTCCGGTTTAAGGATGTGAAAATCGACAATTTATGTTTGACACCTTATATAGACATTCTAGACAAGTTCCTTACGTTGTAACTTTCCATAAATTGGGTAATTTCAGTAGTTACAAGGAACACATACTGCTACCTCACATCCAAGCTGACCCCCTAAGGTTAGACAATTTCTAAATATAGGCCATTTCAATCCAAACGTTTGACCAAAGGAGGTAAATATGCAAATGTTGGTCTAAAACAAACACATACCCCCTAATAAATTGTTGGAAAAACAAAATAACAGAACAAGTTCAACCTATCGTTGTTGTAAAATTTCCAATTCATGTTAGTGTAAACATATTTTTATTTCCAAATCCAAACATAATACACATAATACACAAATGATATAAATATATAACATATAAGAGATAATGTTGTTTCAGGTATTAAATTTCCAGCTGTTGAACGTGTTGATAAAATGTTTGGGGCGAGAAACATAACACAAACCCCTTGTCGCGACGTCCCTGTATGTGGGTTGTACTTGAGATTTCCAGCTGACCAAATATTTTCACGAGGGGGTGAATCGACCCCTTGTCGCCACGTCCATACGTATCATAGATGGATATATTATCTGGGTTAAGGGTGCGAAAACTGAAAAATTATGTTTCATAGTACTAGAACATTCTTTGTGATTGGAAATATTTGTAAATACAAAGAACACGTACTATTTGTGATTTATGTTTGTAATCGTAGGTTCATAGTATTGGCGGAATGATAAAACAGAGTTGCACAGCGACACATTTATCCCTCAGAGTCATGCCACACTGATCCGTAATTGAACATGTGCACCCCAGTGTTTATATAACTAAAAATAGAACCGATGCAAGATCATACGTCATTAACACGGGCAAGCGCTTTCACTAAACTAAAGTGCGCTCAGTGATACATGAATGTTAATTTCCCTAATCACGAATACAAATTCTCAACAGTACTGGGTTTTACTTTCTTCTCAATTTTTGTTTAGGTTATCCATGTACTATTCAATCATTAAAAAGTTATCCAATTTGGGGATGTTAGTATTTCAAGGGGTAAACACCGAATGACTTTAATATTCAGCCACTTCAAACATAACATCGGGGCAAGACCACATAACATTCACATTGATGGACAAAACAGCCCTATTTGTGCCATCAGGGCGATGAGGACATACTTACACTGCAGGGGAGACCACCCTGGTCCACTGTTCGGATTGCCAAGCGGGTATCCAGTATTATATGCCCAATTTGAGTCTGTTCTTAAAACATGCCTTAATTTTTGTGCATTAGATCACATTCTGATTACACCTCATAGTTTTCGTATCGGTGGAGCATGCTGGGCGGCTAAGAGGGGATATTCGGATGCCCAAATCAGACTTATGGGCAGATGGAAATCAAACGCTTTTCTCACCTACATTAGGGACGGATATAGTTAAATTTTTTGCTGCACTTCGTTTGAGCGAGTGTAGTACATTGTAGTCTCAATAGCACCTGCCCTTTGCTTGTGCAAGGTCAGCCTTTGGTTTACTAATACTAATATACATAGATATATGATAATAAGTCATTGTATTCATGTTAATTTCATGAGGTGGTCAGGGGTGGCATATCTTCGTTTGAGCGAGATGTGCAATTTATTCATAGCATACTCTTTCTGTGTATATAGGTAGTTTGCTCGAATTATGGCACTGATTAAAGTGGGTCTGTGTCTCTAGTCTAGGATGTGTATAAATAGAGATATATCATTCAAATGTTATACCGTTACATTTTTCCAATGTTATGCCATTGTTACTATGCCGGGTGAATATAGTTATATCATCCGGATGTTGTGTGATGTACATGTATATATGTTTCATGCCTCTGCTTTCATTCAGCAGGTAGCGGGGAGATTTTGTCCCATGAATTATAATTTTTAGAAAATTTCTGGGTGGATAAATTGGGGGGGGTGTAAGTTCTGATCATTTGCCAGAGTGGATGCGTTCCCCGGTTAGCTTTTTTGGCGGGGTCGAAATGCTTGTTACCGCATGCACTTCGACTATGGCGCTTGTGGGACCAAAAAAGGGCGTAAATTTGGATTAGATGAAATCCTAAAGTTTAGACCAATATGTTTCGGCTACCTGTTCTAATTTCCTTTCATTCATCATTAAAGGTAGTCATTCAGGCAAACCTTTCGTTGTTATCATATGACCATGTGGGATAAAACAGAGTTGCACAGCGACACATTTATCCCTCAGAGTCATGCCACACTGATCCGTAATTGAACATGTGCACCCCAGTGTTTATATAACTAAAAATAGAACCGATGCAAGATCATACGTCATTAACACGGGCAAGCGCTTTCACTAAACTAAAGTGCGCTCAGTGATACATGAATGTTAATTTCCCTAATCACGAATACAAATTCTCCACAGTACTGGGTTTTACTTTCTTCTCAATTCTTGTTTAGGTTATCCATGTACTATTCAATCATTAAATGAAGGCCCTTGGGCCAGTGATAACGGACCTATATTTCGGAAGCGGCTTAATATGGAAAGTACAAGGTCACGGCCTTTTTGTTAGCTCCGAATTCATATATAAGTCTGTTTACTTTGCTCCCGCCCTCCCACCCTTGAGGTGCAATTCGACCTTTGACATTTAAATTTCCTTTCAGAGACGTTACTTAACCCATAGGTTCAGCTAGTTATTTCCAGGTTGTTCCCATGCTTTAGGACTCCACTCTGTTGCGGATAGCTTCTTTATTCTGTGACGTGGCGCTTGTGGGACCAAAAAAGGGCGTAAATTTTGATTAGATGAAATCCTAAAGTTTAGGCCAATATGTTTCGGCTACCTGTTCTAATTTCCTTTCATTCATCATTAAAGGTAGTCATTCAGGCAAACCTTTCGTTGTTATCATATGACCATGTGGGATAAATTGTTATTTCTTACAAACAATTGTAGATTCTTACAAAGATAAAGTTTCATAGTAATGACCCCGGATGTGCTTGGAGCAATTAGTAATAGGTGTACATTGGTGTTGATTTCAAGCAGTGTCAATGGCAGACGCTTTGGTCCGAATCGGCATCTCTGGTTTAGACCAGGTTTTATTCTAGACCAGGTTTAACTCCAGTTTAAACTAGGTTTAAGTAGGATTTAAACTTGGTTTTACTGTAGTTAAACTAGGTTTTATGGGACTGAAACTGGGTTTTAGTGTAGTTAAACCCAGGTTTGTGATAAACTCAGTTTAAGTTTGTGGAATTCGATCTCAATTGAAACTAGGTTTTATTGACGTGATAAAGATATAGTAATATTACTAATTGTTAGTGGTGTATTGGCTATATAATCATCAGTATAAGCTTAGGTATATATGATTTATACGTACCATACGTCTCGTCTCGAAAATATACCTTTAAATATACTTTGAAAAAACATCAAAGTTAAACCACCCTACCCCAGGTTTTACTAAAACCTAGTTTTTTTGGTTTAATTATTCGGCCGATTTTTTCCGCCCAGTATTGATGTTGTTTCTTCGCGTATATGGGAGTGTTTATTTTGAATTTGGGGAGGCGTTTATGCGCGGGCGTTTGTCACTCAATGTACATGCAGGAGAGTCTTAGTGGAATTCGGGGAGGCGATGTCGGTACTTATGTGATAAATTCTAACAAAATATGTGCCAGTGTGATGGATGATTTATTGCTATATATGTCTGTTTGCAATTCGCTCGTTCGGATGTCGGTTTGGCGGCTGAGAGCATGGCGGGATCGGACTGATCAGATTGGCACGTTAGGCACGAACATGACTTTTGAAACTGATTCCTTATTCACAAAAAGGTCTCTTTCAGTCAATTTGACTCATGGGTTGGTGGCCCGTCCAAATACCCATCAGAGACACCCAAGCCTTCACCCGGGGGTGGAGTATGGACTATTTTGGAGAACTGTAAGGATTTCGGCCAATTTGATATATGGGTGGGTGGCTCGCCCCAAATAACCCATAGAAACACCCCACCCCTCACATCCGGGGGGTACCACCCGAGGGGGTGAACGTGGGATATGGACCATTTTCGAGACTGGTAAGGATTTCGGCCAATTGACGGCATGGATGGATGGCCCGCTCAAATGTCCCATAGAAACAACCCACCCCTGAACGCTGGGGGAACCACCCCAGGAGGTGAACATGGGGTATGGACCATTTTCGAGAACGGTAAGGATTTCGGTCAATTTGACGTCAGCAAATGGACCATTTTCGAGAACGGTGGGTGACACAACCCAAATGCCCCCCCCCCCCCCATAGAAACACCCAACCCCACCGGACCCCATTTTCACCCGCTTGGATAGAACCACCCGCGGTGAGGGTGTGGGTGTTTCTATGGATTATATTTGAGGGCGGGCCGCCCACCAATGACGTCATATTGGCCGAAATCCTTACCGTTCTCGATAACGGTCCATACCCCATTTCGACACCCGGGTGAGGGGTGTGGGTGTTTCTGTGTGGGTTTTTTTTTTGGGGGGACGGGCCACCTACACATGTCGTAATATTGACCAACATAGGCATGTTTTTGCGAATAATGAATAAAATGCTCCATACCCCATTTTCACCCCAGCAGGGTGGTACCCTCCAGGGATGAGGGTATGGTGTCTATAGGGGATATTTGGAGCGGGCCACACACCCCTGTCGTCAAATTGGCCGAAATCCTTACCGTTCTCGAACATGGTTCATATCCCATCTTCACCCATCGGGTGGTAACCCACCCCACCCCGCCCGGATGTGAGGGGTGAGGTATTTATATGGGTTATTTGAGGTACCCTTCCCCGGGGGTGAGGGTTGGGGTGTTTCTATTCGGTATTTGGGCGTACCCAATTTCCACCTCCTCGGGTGAGGGGTGGGTAGGTGGTGGTTCTATGGTGTATTTTGATCGCGCCACCAACTCCTGCTGCCAAATTAATTAGCCTAAATCCTTACCGTTCTCGAAAATGGTCCATACCCCTGTTATCCCGGGGTGAGGGGTGATGTTTGAATCGGGTATTTTGGGCGAGCCACCCATTCATGCCGTCAAATTCGCCGAAATCCTTCCCGTTCTCAAAAATGGTCCATACCCCATTTTCACCCGTCCGGATGGTACCCCCGGGGTGGTGGTGTTTCTATGGGGTATTTGTGGCGGGCCCCCACCCATTCCCTCAAGAGATATTTTTGAGTTCCAAAAGTCATGTTCGTCCATGATATTAGATCATATCTAACCGCTACACTCTTAGAACCAGACGTCCTTCAGAGAACCCAAAAAGGTTCTTCACCTTGTCACAATAGGAGCACCTTATTTGGTGCTTCAAAGGACCCCATCATAAGGTTCTACTGAAGAACCATATCATAATGTTCCACAGAAGAACCACAAGAGGGTTCTTCAGAGAACCCTGTCCATAACAGAACAGGGTTCTTAAGGGAACCACAATATATCCCAACATGGTTCTTCAGGGAACCTTTTATTATAAGTCTTCACACGACATGAATAGTTCATATATCAACTTAACAATCGTTCTTCATAGACATTAGTTCAGGACAAACATAATTATGTTTTTTTTTAAACCTGCCCGGGGCCATTGCGGACCACTCTTGTCGGCTAAGCACCCCCTGTCAGAGGTGACCCACCCTTACGAGATGGTCAAAGTGCCCGTCGGACGTCAGTCCCCGCAAGAAGCGGACAGTCAGTCAGCCAGTCGGGACCACTCGTCCTCCACAGGCTGCGAACCCATCCAGTGGAAGTCCCGTCAGATGTTTCCATCGTCGGGGACGTATCTCACCGCATGAGCTCGACCAAAGCATAGCGACCCTGTTCGTCGCCTTCGGGGAACATATACTACACTTTGATCTTAGACAAAAGGCAGAGAAGCGATAATTATGGTACAACGAACGATCGGCCCAACAGCGAAATAGCGTACGATGATAATATAGTATGTTTTCGCTCTTGCGTATATCGCGACATTCCGTAAACTTTGAGGTTTTTGATAATAACTATTAGATTATCATGATATTGAAGCATTTGTGGGATGATATATACATGGCAGCTTATACATACACATTCCATATACAATTCGCTTAATTTTGGTGTGATTCATATTCTTGAATACACGAAGGTGGTGAATTAGTCTGCACTTTAACACATATTTGTGTGTATTTTACGATTAGCCGACGAACGTGCGATAACGTTGTCGGCTCCACGTATTCAATACGTTGATATTGCAAACAAACTTTTCTCAAGTGTCAACTATCACTTTTTCGACGGAGAGAGCTGATCCGAATAATAGCTAAGATGTATTTAGATAGAATTATCGAAAGAATTTAACCGATTAGGGTGCATTTTAAGATAATCGAGTGGAGAATACTGTAGTCTGTAGACTGTCGACTATGCCCAACCTGACCACCGCCCGATGCCGACCCAACGCTGAAACGACTCGCGTCTCCCACTAATTTTTCCAGGAATTCTGCCAGCCGATGGCACTTCACTATTGACTAATCATTTAAATTCTATTGTTCAGAGTAACTTACTATGTTTGCCGCCAAATTCCGATTCCGAATCATCGTCGAATGGGTAATAAAAAATGCAAATATACCTCATATCTTGATCGATAACTATCATATCGAGAAAGGGGTCGTATCTCCTACTCCTACTAAGTAGCGTTGACTGAAAACGGTGGGAAATTTACCTTTATACAAATTATAGTTGGACGAAAACTGCTCTGAGTCTGAAACAAACTTCTGCTCACGTTTTAAAGATTGCATTGCAATGCATTACTATTATACATTACCATTCCCAACCCTGCGAACAAACGCGTACTCCTTTCTCTCTGGTTCATGTTAATCACTCAATTCGGCTCCATGGCACATGTATCAACTGCATTATGGTTTGGTCACGAAGAACCATTCAGCATCCAAGAGAATCCTAGTTACACACCGACGAACCCTATCGATTACAGAGAACCTTTTCTGACACCGAGGAACCTTTGAGTTCTTACAGAGAACCCTTGAGTTCTTCAAAGAACCACAAAGAACCCCTAATTCTTAGAGTGTATACAACAGACCGTGCATTCGTTATGATTTCTCAAAGCGCACGGGTTATTCCCCTGATTAGGAGATTATATAGCGACACTAGGTCGCGTGACCGGACAATGCATTGACAAGTAGCCATAATAAACAGACAGACCACGCCTCCTATCCTTGCAATTGGACAAGTGTGGCCCACAGGTAACGCAATCGACCAAATCTATGTCGTCCCAGCGGCGGAGAAAAACTTGGTTTTACTACTAAAACCCAGTTTAAACTTGTAGTTTAAACTAGGTCTAAACTGGAGATGCCAATTCGGACCCGAGTGTTGTAATAAACGCAACTTTTGAGTGGGGTAAGGGAAAGATGCTTACTCATTTTAAGTGACGGAGGTTATTGTTGCGAGTCAAGTTTCCAAAATGAATTTCTTGCATTTGCAGATTGATCCCTATTAATTAATTCCAACTAGCCGCGATTAAAATTATCCTAATTTCGTTGTCACCAGGGTATACTTACTATTTTCCCGCGAATTGAATAAATATGCACCAGATTCGCATAGGCATAGATACAACTATGCACACACTCGCGAATAAATAAAACTTCAGAATGCGTTCAGATATCGTATTGCATATTTTCGCTATAATGTTAATACACCGCAATTTGTTTTTATTTGCGATGGTCTAAAAACTTTCATTGTATGTGGAATCGCTTGGCAGGATGTTATTGCTCATATTACATTGTTATTGGTTTTTTTTGTCAATAAAATGTAATATACGTTCAATTTATCTAAAAAAAATATTCTCAAACAAGTGGCTAAAGTAAATTCAAAGTGGCTAAACAAATTTGGCATTTGGCTAAAATAATGGCCAAAGGAATTTCTGGGCCAGCGTGAACACTGGTCATGAGTTAGATGACGTTGACCTCAGACGACCTAAAGGGGTTATGTGAGCAATAAAGAGCGTTCCTGATCAGCTTAGCAAATATGTAAGACTATTGGTACAGACCAAGGGAATATCATGGGATAAGCACATATCACCTCATATTACTTAAGGCGGGATAACGGTCTGGGTTAGGGGTATACCTTGTCGACGAGAGTGGGTTAGGACCGGAGGCTCGTTCTCGACGAAAACTGAGAGTTCAGACTAAAGTTATATGTCATATTGTAGGTCTAGTTTGCAGTATCAGAAACCAGTGGCATTTTCTGGGAAAATGTAATCTAAGTGGCCGAAATTTGTCTTCGAAAATAGCCTGAGACATTCGTACGCAAACAACGCAAACCCCAAGTTTACCCTAAATCATAACTTTGTGACATGTGGCCAATTGCCCCTACTACAATTCCATTTGAAAATATTTAACATTTCCCACATGGACTACCCACAGAAACGAATTTACCAAGCCCACTAAACACGTGGTTTCGGAATCCATTACGTCGGTTTATTTGCCACCTTCACGCGGTTACAGAGATCAATCCCGTATCACTACGTGTATGGAAGCCCATAGTAATGTTGTCACTTAACTTTTGTCTCTTCCGTACACGGCAACAGTTTACTGTGTCGCGATATCTATCAATTTCAAATATTGTGTTCGTCGTGTGGTTCCATATATACATGGCAGTGAACGTATTATTGCAGACTTGTTAAAATTGAATTCAGGGTTCCAAACCTCCAGTTACAACAAAAGCATACATCTATTAACCACTTTCGCGTTGTGTCACTGCAGTCAATTTTGAAGCAGTGTGGTTCCCCAAATGAAATTTCTTATACATTTAGCGTTCCTCCAGACCATTTTACCTACATGTGCGATATCGCATCCATACTGAAGTTCTTGAGCTCTGATCCGAAGGATATCATCACAAAATACATTAAACTCTCAGCAACCAGCGATGACGCTGTGAAAGACTCAATCCTCCTCCAGATGCGAGATGCCATATTCGTCGAAGTGAAAGCAGACAACTCTTACAGATATGGTCATCAGAGCACACTTAAAATGCGCCGTGATACCAGTAATAAAGGGGGTCTTTCATTAGCAGACAAACTAGCTGATGATATTTACACAATGATGATATTTCTTGTCGACGGATGCACTGTGTTAACTGACCTGATCAGCTCAAGTCGCAATATAACACCAACATTATCGCAGCTTCATTACTCAAAATGATAGTGCCAGCAGATGTCCGGAACTCTAAACTCGATGACCGTGTGACGAACATTGAAAATAACCTGGATATGCGAGAATCCGACCAAACTGTTCTGCGAGTGATCGATACACTTCAGACATCAAGGAAATAAAGTCTACTCTCAATGACGTGAATATAACTGTGACTGAAAACTCTCAGAAATTTGACGATAATGACATTAAAATACAGCGATGCATCGATGATAAGTGTGACGGAGTAACCAGCGTTAGAGCGAAAATTAAAATACTGGAAAGTGACATTGAGGAAGCAGTCGATAAAGCACATGAAATTGTTCGCGCAGTAAATCGTAACAGCGGTTCGATTGAGACACTGAAAGATAGGGTAAACAAGAAAACCATAGTCAGAAATGGTAACGCCACCAAGATTATGGTATTACATATAAATAGAAATTATAAAAAATACATAAAATATTTTTATAACAATTGCGTTTAAACAAGTAATCCTTCAAATTATTACTAACAAAATAAACGACTGTGGGGTCACTCAACAGATTATAAAGACTTGGACATAGTATACTGTAAATACTAAAATTTAAATGAAATTATTAAAAGATAAAATTTAGCAAGTAGTAAAAGTTAAATTTTCTCATTTTTGTTTTGGTTAAATAAAGCAATAATTTAAATGTAACATTTGGTTTTAAAAAAATGATTGACCGTGTCTCTTCCAATAATTGCGCGACTGACCTGGTCAATTGTTCTTAAGAAGTTGTTTTGATAATTACTATGGAGGGAAATAGTTGTGGCTGTGGCTTCGCAAGTAATTACCTTGGTGACGTGATGTTAACAAATCTGAACTCCAGTTAACCAAGGACGCTTCATACCAAATATAAGGTGAATTATTAATTATTTAGAAGTTGTTTTAAGATTTACTATGGAGGGAAAGAATTGTGGTGCTGGCTTCGCAACTATTTGACCTCATTGTAACAAATATAAATATTAGTCACTCAGGCAATAGCCGTATCTATTCTGTATATTAACTTATTGGGTCTTACGTGTCTTGAGATGTCTAAATAGTTTTCGATGGACAGATCGCGCAAGGGACCCACGCCAATCTTCTATGTTGGGATTCCAATTGTTGGCTCATTAAATAGGCACATATGATTAAGATACAGTCGCACCCTCCCGTAAGTCGGGTTTTGGATCACAGTTAATGTAAATATCATTGAAATAATCGGTTTCCCCCAATAAACATCCATATATTGAATATACATGTTTTGGAGCAGAATTAGGCAGTCCATATTGGACGCCATCATGGAATTTATTTTGTTTTGATTTTCACACATAATTATTAGTTATATGGATGGAGTTCTCATTAAACCTCACATCCTTGTATTGGTTACAGTAATACCCAAAGTAATTGACCACTTAACCACAGCAGAATTATGTATTTTTTCAGCATTTACAATCCTCAAATTACCCATTATTCTGCTGTGGTTAAGTGGTCAATTGCTTTGAACATTACTGTATGATGATTGAGTTATCATTAAACCTCAAATCCTTATATTGGTTTATAATACACAACGGGAGATAACTTTCTCACGAACATGAACAGCACTGCCGGCGCACGTGCCAAGGGATCAATTATTAGTTTGCAAGATGACTCCCATAGTGGGCGCTTTATTTCACTTAAGTGAAATAAACGCCATCTACCGGTCATCGATAGATGTCATTTATTTTACTTAAGTAAAATTAACGCATTGTTTTACTTAAGTAGAATTCTTTTTTACCTAAGTAAAATACAGGTCATTTTTTATTTTACTCAAAGTAAAAAAGAATTCTACTTAAGTTAAAACATGGTTAATTTTACTTAAGTACAATTATTTTGATCCTTGTGTAATCTGGGTAAAATGTCTCAGAACTTGCAACCGAATGCAAATACATATCCACATGAGATGGATCGTGGACAGCTGATAATGGATTACGGAAACCATGTGTCTAATGGCAATTGCAGTTTAGCGTCTGGATGGGACGATACATAATTTGCCTCGTGTACAAGCGATTCAGGGGATTACGCAAATCGTCTACTCAAACAGATGGTGCAAAGGTGTCACGCATTCGAGTCTGAACCTGAGCATTATGACGGGACAGGCGACTGGGCGGAATATCTGACTTATTTTGAGGATTTCGCAGAACTAAGTCGGTTGGATCACATAGAGAATGGACTGATACTCGCTATATGTTGAAGAGGAAAGGCGCGTAGTTTCTATGCACAATTACCAAGCGAAGAGAGACGCGATTTCGATATGCTGGTACACAGACTTGGAGAGAGATTTGGGGACCTACATCACCCAGTTGCCTGGTTGTCCAAGTTTGAATCCCGATACAGGAATCCTGGTGAGACAATATGTGATGTCATGGATGATTTACGCTTTCTTGCAAAGAGTGCATTATCCATATCTCGAGACAACGCTCGCGAAGCTATCGTCCTAATTCAGTTGTGCAAGCAGGGGCGTGGCTAGAAGGTCTCCGTTGGGTGTTGTCCACCTTGATCATTCCAACTGCACCCCCATTGAATCAGACCAGAGACAAGGTTTTGCATAATTCCATTTGCACCCTCCTTTGAATAAAACCAAAACACCCCTTGAATCAGACCAAAGGTTTTGCATAATTTCATTCCCTCCTTCAACCTAAGTGTTCACAGGCCTTTTTTTATGAACCATGGTTCTATCTACCCGGTATGATAATATTCATATATTTTCAACCTGGAAATTGCACAAATCCTAACATCTAGTGATCTAACTCCAGACAAATGCACACGACTACGGAAAATAGACCAGGACCTAGAAAATTTTGAAAACTAAACAAGAAAATCGCCAAATCCTACCATCTAGACTGACCTCAAGCTTTCCTACGTTTGGAAATTTCAAACCTCATACTCCCTTAGTTTGGAAATTTTTCCAACTGATGACCATTTCAGTCAATAATTTTAACCAAAATTTGTAAAATATTGTTTCTTAAACTCATTAGCAGCTTTTTATTGGCCACGGGGCGGGACCAGGACACACCGGGCCGACCATGGTTCGGTCCAGTGTGCGAAAATTTTGAAATCTGAACAAGAAAATCGCAAAATCCTAGCATCTAGACTAGCTTTAAGCATTCAAATTTCAAACCTGACTTAGGTTGGAAAATGTCCAAGACTGGCCATGGGAGTGGGACCAAGACACAAAGCTTTCCAAGTGTTGGAAATTTCCAACCTGACACCCCTTAAGGTTGGAAAATATCTAACTGATGGCCATTTCAGTCCAATATTTTTGCCAAAAGAAGGAAAATGTGCAAATATTGGTCCAAAAACAATAAATTCCCTCCAATAAATTGTTTGAAAATCAAACTACAAGAACATTTTCAACCTATTGTTGGTGTGAAATTTCCGACTAATGTTGTGTCAGGTATGAAATTTCCAACTGTTGAAAATTTTGATCAAAGTTGGGGGGTAAGTCACCCCCCCCCCCCAAACCCCCCTGTCGGCCACGTCTATGTGTGCAAGTCATTTATCAATGACTTGAAATACAGATGCATGACGGAGGGATGTCAGTCCGTTGAGAATGTTATCAAAATCGTTCAAACATATGAAGCATTCCACATCGGTCCCCTTATTGACAATGAGTTGCAGTTACAAAAACAGGCGCATACCACTCAAAACACTTCAACTGACGGAGAATTGGACATATGACAACCCATGTCTGACCATACCATCGAGTGTCTACTCCGCAATATATTGAACTCATTGGGCACATAAAACAATGGGGTTCGTGGGAAACGGCAACGGATTGCTACACAAGGGGATAACGATTATTACGTGAATTGGTCAAATAAACATATATCCACACATCGTCAACATACAGGTCGAATAAAGGAAAATGTGGATGACCCTTGTGCCGTCAGACGGGTTGGCAGAGTCGGATCAAACGACAACGGATTGTACTCGACTTGCGATATCAATGGGGTAAAATGTATGCTGCTGATAGACAGTGGTGCTACCATCTCAATCATATCAAAGAGAGGCTTCGAGAAACTGAGAACCACGAAACTGGTAGCTGGGGAAGAACCTATGAAGCTTATCAATGGTGACGTCATACATGGACATGGGAAAGCCGAGTTGGGCGTAGAATTTGGTTAAACAAAAAGACTCCACCCGTTTGCTATATGTGATATAGATTTTGACGGCATATTGGGGCAAGACGAAAATACGTGAATGATATTGATTATAAACAAATGAAACTGATGACCGACGAAGGAGAAGTGCAGTGTCATTATTCTGCGAATTTCCCAACAAATGACGAGATTTGCCGTCAATCTGACGCCAACGTATTAGGAACAAGCAGCAAGTTGGGCATGCCAAATTGCATCAATAGAATTAAATTAGCGTCTAAAGGCAACACACATATGCCCACCACGAAAAACAAGAAAACCAATAGTTCGGACAGAGGCCAAAGAGAACGGAAGAAGCAGAGCACCAGTTCAGTTAGCACGTCGACACCAGTTCCGAACATGGTTTGTCACCAATTAATGTGTCCTGGACAAACCGTCAGAAAATGGACACATGCGAAACGGTTGCATAGAAGAAAAGCAAAGAGTTCAGCACAAAAGAAGAGGAAACACAACCAGGGGTGTTCGCAGAAATTTCCTGTTGGGCCACTTGAATTTAATCGTTCCGATTGGCATCTTGCTGTACGAAGATCACATTATGACAGACATTTTGTAAATTATCAGCAATGGTTACTTATTGGAGTACCCGTCGGCTATCTTCCTGACTATACATGTACACACAAACCACGGAGAATGACCCTCTGCACGGGTGGTGATATATTTCACAATCACAGGGATACTCATTGGCAAAAGCGTGCTAGAGGCCAAGGGCAGTGGGCGACAAGGAGTCGGTCGCCTCGACATTTATTTAAAATGGAAATGGACGCCTGGACCTTTCTTCCACAATGAGGCGAACGTCGCGTATTGGTGTTCAAAGAACACAACAAATTGTGTCATACTTATAATAATATCGCTGCTGTAACATTTTATTTTATAAACAATTATATTTTGAGATGACTCGAAGTTATTCGACGAGGACCAGTGTTATAGTCAGTCGCTGTGGATAATAAAGTAGCAATACAACTGTTGAAATATGTTGACGGCTAGGGGAGACAACCGACTCAGCTATCTCGATTTGAAGCAATATTATTCATGAGTTTCCCACAATGACGACCCGCGAGTGCTACCGTTACCTCCTCCCGACTCATCAGCGATAGATGAAGTGTCTTACCGATATTGGTGACTGCAGCGCCAATATCAAGAAACACAATAAGTGTCGTTTGTATGCAAGAAATACATGTGGCCTGATCAACCACATGTGACGGGTGGAACAATTACAGTGCTACCTCGGATACACATCGTTTGGAGGTATGTGGAAGCACCACAGAGAAATGCTGTTTGTAACATGCAGGAATCAACAATATACCCACTGATGCAAATTCCAGGAGGATTTTTTTTAGAAGGGTGGGGAGTGTGTAATGACCAGTCATGGTCATTCATTAAGATTGTCACAGACCAGCGGCACACAATTATGTCAATTCTAATTATACGATATCTACCTGCGATTCATATACGTACAAGTTTGCATGGGTACGTCTGTCAGAAACGGCGTAAACGAGATACGATCCGGAGTCATATACACGGGGAGCTTTCTGTCGCTATTGCGTATTTCGTTTAACTTTATGAACCATTATAAGTGGGGTAAAAAAGATCAAAAACGCTCCACAGTATTTATCAAGCTCTTAATATTTAGCTAGTTATGACACGACTAAGTTGGGCAACACAGGTACGAAGCTGCGTAAACTTGATACGGTTTACAGACAAACAACGGGAGCGTTTTGTCTATGTTGCATCTGTTGTTCCATTTAATGAACCATTTGAAAGTCGAGGGAAAACGCCCAAATTCGATCCCCAACGCTTTGCCTAGGACCAAATAATTAGCGAAGTGGGGCGACACAGATAAAAATCTCATTTTTGATAGATTCCGTCAATTGTCACCCGTGATGCGCGTTATGACGTCATACGTCAAAACCTGTAAAGGGCGGCAAGCAACAGACGTCGAGTCAGTTTAGGTGGACGTCAGATGCTGGGAAGGGTAATAGATGAGCGGTCTTGGCCCCAACGGGGCTTATTTTTCGAGTTTAATTTTTTTCTTTACACACGGAAAAATTATACATCATATGAAAGTAGAAGATGTAGGCTTCATGTTCCGCCCTGCTGTAAAATGTGAAAGTGGTGCCGTTGCCATGGAAACAGAATGTAACCAATGTAGACACAGTTTGATATTAAACCATTTCCGCAAATTGTAAAAACTAATTTAAGCCCATTCTAGGACAGGAACAGACGTTGAAGATAATTTATTGATGATTTGTCCACTATAACTATGTTCCAACGATTCCAGTATTAAATAGGATGCACATATAGGTTATACGGGTCTTTATTGCCATTTTGGGGTGAAAAATGGTGATTTTTGCAAACAATGCGATAATTTTGGAATTGGGACATTTATTGAATACTACATTGGTTACAGTAATAATTTATGCATTATTATGATGGCATCATACGTGTACTTAAAATTAATTTGGATAAAGCTGCCGAAAAGGCCCAATAACAAGAGAAATACCTGTTACCATGGAAACGATATTTAAAAATACAAAAAATGCCGTTATTGGAAAGAAATGAAGACCTATAACCCTTGCGACACAATGTAACTTTTTGAAATTTGTTTTTTATGACATGCACTTTTAATCCTGACTTCTGTGTTGGGTAATTGATGCGGTTTATTCAGCTGTTGTCATGGAAACGGACCAAATTTCGCCAAATAATGATGTTTTTTCCCCATAGAGCTGACATTTAAAGCATGTAATTTTATGAAGCAAAGCGTATTATGACAACCCGTTATAGATGTCTCAAAACCTTTTTCAAAGATTACTATTTCCCAATTATCCCAGTAGTAGCTAGGATGCACATATAGGATATGAAGGTTTTATTGCCATTTTGGGCTAAAAACTGTTAATTTTTGCAAAAAATGCGATAATTTTGGAATTGAAACATTTATTTGATACTACATTTGTTACAGTAATAATTTATACATATTATGATGGCTTCTAACGTGTCCTTCAATCTAGTTTTGATAAAAACTGCAGAAAAAGCCCAATACCCTGAGAAATACCTATCACCATGGAAACGATATTAAAAAATACACAAAATTTCATTATTGGAAAGAAATGAAGTTCTATAACCATTGCGACACAAATTAACTTTTTGAATAATGAATAATGATGTTTTCCCCTATAAACCGGAAATTTAAATTGTGAATTTTATCAGGCAAAACATATTGTAACAACCTGTTATAGGTATCTCAAAATCTTCAACTCATATATATAATACAATAGGGGATAAGAGCACCCCTAAGACGACTTTCCTGCAGGTTTGCCAGACAAATTTACCATTATGTGAACGCACCCTGACATGGTACTCATCAGACTCAGAGTCCACGTGTTTTGATCATTTTATTCCCAATTTCTCAGCTGTTTCTGTGGATCTAGACGAAAATTGTCTAAATAGTGATGTGTTTTGCAAAAAAATATTACGGGTATGTTTGAAAACCAACACCACGTAACTGGAAAATGCCATGATAGGATTTTAAAAGATTCGCTGTCTGGGATTATGAAACTGATTTGAAAGCAAATAGTTGATGCTTATAAGCTACATCCCTAAATAGTAATTACCTGTACTTACTCAGAATAACGGCATAACAAGTTCCTGGAATATATCACATCCGAACCCCTTTGGGTCAAATGTAGACCTGCATGGTTAAAATGGGTCATGTAGTGTGATAATAGTGAGGATTGCTATGCAAATGCGGTGATATGGTACGCCATAGCTGCCTTATGTCAAGCTCAGGCAATATATCCGGTTAATATATCAATATATGTGGTTAGTTAGTCAATAGACGCAGCCTCTTTGCAATTATATGTGGCTACTTTGTCAATATTGGAGGTTAGTTAGTCAATATATGCAGCTAATTTGTCAATATATGTGGTTAGTTAAGTCAATATATGCAGCTACTTTGCAAATATATGCAGCTACGTTTCCAATATATGTGGTTAGTTCGTCAATACTTTGTCCATTAATTTGGTTAGTTAGTCAATATATGTAGCAATTTAGTCAATATATTCGGTTAGTTAGTCATTATATGCAGTTTCTTTGTCAATAAATGTGGTAAGTTAGTCAATATATACATATATTTTGCCAAAATGTGCAATTGCATTGACAATATATCCAGCTACTTTATCAATATATATATATATATGATTAGTTAGTCATTGTTTGCAGCTGCTTAGTCAATATATGTGGTTAGTTAGTCATTATATGCAACTACTTAGTCAATATTTGTGGTCAGTTAGTCATTATAGGCATCTACATTGTCAATATATGCGGTTAGTTAGTCATTATATGCAACTACTTAGTCAATATATGTGGTCAGTTAGTCATTATATGCAGCTACTTAGTCAATATATGCGATAAGTTAGTCATTATATGCAGCTACTTAGTCAATATATGCTGTTAGTTAGTCATTATATGCAACTACTTAGTCAATATTTGTGGTCAGTTAGTCATTATATGCATCTACTTAATCAATTAGTCAATATATGCGGTTAGTTAGTCATTATATGCAACCACTTAGTCAATATATATGGTCAGTTAGTCATTATATGCAGCTAATTAGTCAATATATGCGATCAGTTAGTCATTATATGCAGCTAATTAGTCAATATATGCAGTCAGTTAGTCATTATATGTAACAACTTAGTCAATATATGCGGTTAGTTAGTCATTATATGCAGCTACTTAGTCAATATATATGGTCAGTTAGTCATTATATGCAGCTAATTAGTCAATATAAGCGGTCAGTTAGTCATTATATGCAACCACTTAGTCAATATATGCGGTTAGTTAGTCATTATATGCAGCTACTTAGTCAATATATATGGTCAGTTAGTCATTATATGCTGCTAATTAGTCAATATATGCGATCAGGTAGTCATTATATGCAGCTAATTAGTCAATATATGCGGTTAGTTAGTCATTATATGCAACTACGTAGTCAATACTTGTGGTCAGTTAGTCATTATATTCATCTACTTAGTCAATATATGCGGTCAGTTAGTCATTATATGCAGCTACTTGGTCAATACATGCGGTTAGTTAGTCATTATATGCAAACACTTAGTCAATATATATGGTCAGTTAGTCATTATATGCAGCTAATTAGTCAATATATGCGATCAGTTAGTCATTATATGCAACAAATTAGTCAATATATGCGGTTAGTTAGTCATTATATGCAGCTACTTAATCAATATATGCGATCAGTTAGTCATTATATGCAGCTAATTAGTCAATATATGCGGTTAGTTAGTCATTATATGCAGCTACTTTAATAGTCAATATATGCGGTTAGTTAGTCATTATATGCAGCTACTTAGTCAATATATATGGTCAGTTAGTCATTATACGCAGCTAATTATTCAATATATGCGATCAGTTAGTCATTATATGCAGCTAATTAGTCAATATATGCGGTTAGTTAGTCATTATATGCAACTACTTAGTCAATATTTGTGGTCAGTTAGTCATTATATTCATCTACTTAGTCAATATATGCGATCAGTTAGTCATTATATGCAAATAATTAGTCAATATTTGGTCAGTTAGTCATTATATGCAGCTACTGGGTCAATATATGCGGTTAGTTAGTCATTATATGCAACTACTTAGTCAATATATGTGGTCAGTTAGTCATTATATGCAGCTACTTTGTCAATATATGCGGATAGTTAGTCACTATATGCAGCTACTTAGTCAATATAAGCAGTTAGTTAGTCATTATGTGTAGATACTTAGTCAACATGTGTGGTTAGTTAGTCATTATATGCAGTTACTCAGTCAATATAAGCAGTTAGTTAGTCATAATATGCAGTTACTTAGTCAATATAAGCAGTTAGTTAGTTATTATATGCAGCTACTTAGTCAATATATGCGGTCAGTTAGTCATGATATGCAGTTTCTTTGTCAATATATGTGTTAGTCAGTCATTATATGCAACTACTTAGTCAATATATGTGATCAGTTAGTCATTATATTTTGCTACTTAGTCAATATATGAGGTTAGATAGTCATTATATGCAGCTACTTTGTAATATATGTGGTCAGTTTGTCATTATATGCAGCTACTTAGACAAAGTAGATGCATATATTGACTAACTAACCGCATTTATTGACTAAGTATCTACACATAATGACTAACTAACCACACCTATTGACCAAGTAGCTGCATATAATGACCAACTAACCATATATCTTGATAAATTAGCTGGATATATTGTCAATGCAATTGCACATTTTGACAAAGTAGATGTATATATTGACTAACTGACCACATTTATTGACAAAGAAACTGCATATTATGACTAACTAGCCACATATATTGACTAATTATCTACACATAATGACTAACTAACCACATTTATTGACTAAGTAGCTGCATATAATGACTAACTAACTGCATATATTGACTAAGCAGCTGTATATAATGACTAACTGGCCACATATATTGACTAAGTAGCTGCATATCATGACTAACTGACACATATCTTGACTAAGTAACTGCATATAATGACTAACTAACGACATATATTGACTAACTAACCGCATATATTGACTAATTTGCTACATATATTGACTAACTAACCACATATATTGGAAACATAGCTGCATATATTTGCAAAGTAGCTGCATATATTGACTTAACTAACCACATATATTGACAAATTATCTGCATATATTGACTAACTAACCTCCAATATTGACAAAGTAGCCAAATATAATTGCAAAGAGGCTGCATCTATTGACTAACTAACCGCATATATTGATATATTAACCGGATATATTGCCTGAACTTGACATAAGGCAGCTATGGCGTACCATATCATCGCATTTGCATAGCAATCCTCACTATTATCACACTACCTGACCCATTTTAATCATGCAGGTCTACATTTGACCCAAATGGGTTCGGATGTGATATATTCGAGGAACTTGTTATGCCGTTATTCTGAGTAAGTACAGGTAATTACTATTTAGGGATGTAGCTTATAATCATCAACTATTTGCTTTCAAATCAGTTTCATAATTCCCAGACAGCGAATCTTTTAAAATCCTATCATGGCATTTTCCAGATATGTGGTGTTGGTTTTTAAACATATCCGTAATTTTTCACACAATTTCCAATAATAAAAAAAATTGTGCAAAAAACACATCACTATTTAGACAATTTTCGTCTAGATCCACAGAAACAGCTGAGAAATTGGGAATAAAATGATCAAAACACGTGGACTCTGAGTCTGATGAGTACCATGTCAGGGTGCGTTCACATACTGGTAAATTTGTCTGGCAAACCTGCAGGAAAGTCGTCTTAGGGGTGCTCTCATCCCCTATTGTATTATATATATGAGTTGAAGATTTTGAGATACCTATAACAGGTTGTTACAATATGTTTTGCCTTATAAAATTCACAATTTAAATTTCCGGTTTATAGGGGAAAACATCATTATTCATTATTCAAAAAGTTAATTTGTGTCGCAATGGTTATAGAACTTCATTTCTTTCCAATAATGAAATTTTGTGTATTTTTTAATATCGTTTCCATGGTGATAGGTATTTCTCAGGGTATTGGGCTTTTTCTGCAGTTTTATCAAAACTAGATTGAAGCACACGTAAGACGCCATCATAATATGTATAAATTATTACTGTAACAAATGTAGTATCAAATAAATGTTTCAATTCCAAAATTATCGCATTTTTGCAAAAATTAACAGTTTTTACCCCAAAATGGCAATAAAACCTTCATATCCTATATGTGCATCCTAGCTACTACTGGGATAATTGGGAAATAGTAATCTTTGAAAAAGGTTTTGAGACATCTATAACGGGTTGTCATAATACGCTTTACTTCATAAAATTACATGCTTTAAATGTCAGCTCTATGGGAAAAAAAACATCATTATTTGGCGAAATTTGGTCCGTTTCCATGACAACAGCTGAATAAACCGCATCAATTACCCAACACAGAAGTCCGGATTAAAAGTGCAGGTCATAAAAAACAAATTTCAAAAAGTTATATTGTGTCGCAAGGGTTATAGGTCTTCATTTCTTTCCAATAACGGCATTTTTTGTATTTTTAAATATCGTTTCCATGGTAACAGGTATTTCTCTTGTTATTGGGCCTTTTCGGCAGTTTTATCCAAATTAATTTTAAGTACACGTATGATGCCATCATAATAATGCATAAATTATTACTGTAACCAATGTAGTATTCAATAAATGTCCCAATTCCAAAATTATCGCATTTTTTGCAAAAATCACCATTTTTCACCCCAAAATGGCAATAAAGACCCGTATAACCTATATGTGCATCCTATTTACTACTGGAATCGTTGGAACATAGTTATAGTGGACAAATCATCAATAAATGATCTTCAACGTCTGTTCCTGTCCTAGAATGGGCTTAAATTAGTTTTTACCATTTGCGGAAATGGTTTAATATCAAACTGTGTCTACATTGTTTACATTCTGTTTCCATGGCAACGGCACCACTTTCACATTTTACAGCAGGGCGGAACATGAAGCCTACATCTTCTACTTTCATATGATATATAATTTTTCCGTGTGTAAAAGAAAAAATTAAAAAAAAAAAATTCTGGTCAAGACCGCTCCTCTATAAGCGGATTTTGATGCGAGGCTTAAGGCGACGTCATCACGTGACACATCTTGAGACGCGATATTTTTAGACGCCGGAAATACCCAAACGAGTCAGCAACGAGGTCGTCAATGACGCTTCGTTTACGTAGCACGAATTTTAAATTACTATTAATATTAATCAGACTTTATGTTGAGCTGTCAATATCGCCACATATATAAACTAGTTTTAGTAATACATTGGCGATTTAATTATGCATATATTAAAATGGTAAAATATTGTTGACATGTTGTTGTTGAAAAAGTATTGAAACTTTTTGGGGGGATAATTTAGACTGTTTTGCCGTGCAAATTGCAATCAACTTCGGCTTCGCCTTCAAGTTCAATCAAATCATGAAACTAAATGAAAGTTGAAACTGATCTACGATATTTTAGAGTGGATGAATATGATTGTGTTGGTAGGAAAGAAGTTGTTTGAGTCAGGGTTTGGTGTGGGGGAAGATGTCCAGCCCCCCCCCCCCCCAGCGCCTACACTACATCAATCATACATACATATGACACTGACAGATAATTATGCCATGGTTTTATTGTTTATTTTGATTTAAATCGTCATGAGAAAGTGTATGTTTACATAGACTGTGTATGGGAGGCCCTTTTCACATTTATTATTTATTTGCACTTAGGCGCAAATATTTGCGCTTAAGCATAAATCATTTGTACTTAAGCGTAAATCATTTTCGCTTAAGCGCAAATAGGTGTCTATCAATATAAATACCTAACACTACTTTAATTCCCTCTGATTGTCATAAAGGGTATCTAGGGGTTACTGGAGATTGCTTCCCTCATATGGTGGGCCTATATAGATTTGAGTGATGTGTTTAGGCCAGTGCCATTTAAAATTAATTCAGGGGGGAATCAATGCATATTAATTTTTATTTGCGCTTAAGAGCAAATATGATCAACGATTTATGCTTAAGCGCAAATATTTGTGCTTAAGAGCAAATGTTGCGCATAAGCGCAAATGATAGAGGTTATTTGCACTTAAGCGCAAATATTTGCGCTTAAATGTAAATAAATAATAAATGTCAAAAGGGCCTCCCATAGGTATGATGCTTTTGTCATTTGCAGACTGCTGGGTGGGGGTATGTTGGTATGTGAGGCCAAATTCACATTTAATAATGAATTGCGCTAAAGCAATAGGTGCCATATTACGCTTGAGCGCAAATAATTACACTTGAGCGCAAGAAATTACTCTTAAGCACAAATAAAATTTACTCTTACTGCTTAAGCACAAATAATTATATGCTTAAGTGCAATTGATTATGTTTAAGCCTTATGCGCATTTACTATGCTTTAGTGCAATCATTGCCCTAAAGTGCAATTAATTGCACTTAAGCATAATTATTTGCAATTTAATAAGCTTAAGCGCAATTCATGGTTATATATAATTAAACACACCTGGTAGATAAATAGGTTTATCCATAACTCAACCTTAACCCATTGACAAATCACCTCTTGTTTTCATTGACATGATCACTGTGTTGACTCAGTTAGTCAAGTGCATTTTATGAGAACAAAATGTGCAAACCTCAAACTAATTGAAACACAATGTTTCTTAGCAGGAAAAAGTCTATTAACCAATTATAAACAACATACTAAAAATAAAAAAGGATCATGAAAGGCGAAATTGATAAATTTTGGTCAAATACTCAATTTATGGCTTTTCAAGAATGTTTATAAAAAACTCCACTTAACCTGTTTCCATTCTGTAGAATACACAATTCTGATTACAGAACAGAAAACATTTTCCAGATACGTTGACTATTTTTCGAGTTATGTTAGGCCAAATTCACATTTAATAATTAATTGCGCTTAATGCAATTGATTGCTTTTAAGGGCAATTGATTGCACATGTATGGAAGGCCAAATTAAAGCACAAATAGGGCATTTATGCCTAAGCGTAATGAATTGTGAGCGCAATTAATTGCTAATAAGTGTAATTGTAACAACTATCTAACCTACCCATAAACTATTAATTGGCATAACCTGGTGTATCACCTAGCAACACAAGAGGAGCATGGGGCTAATTTTAACCTGTTTTAATTAGCCTTGTACAGTCAACTGTGAGTATGTGTACAACAATCAAAGATAATCCCTAATTTTATATTATTAGCATTGCTATATCCAACAAAATGATGTCTCCTTCCTGGGACTCTAATTAGATCTATAGTATTTCCATGGTCATATAGCGCGAATGTGATGTCACTGAGGACTTGCTTCCCTCATATGGTGTGCCTGTATACACGAAAATTGAAGAAAATCATTTTGATAAAGAAGTTAGGCTAGCTCCCTTCAGTGCAAATAATTATGCTTTTAAAAGCGCAATTGATTGTGCTTAAGTGCAATGATTGCGCTTGCAATCAATTATGCTTAAGCGTAATTTTTTGCACTAAGTGCAATTAATTGTGCTTCAATAAGCGCAATCACTGCGCTTTTAAAAGCACAATTCATTTGCGCTTAAGCGCAATCAATTGTGCTTAAGCACAATCAATTGCGCTTAAGCACAATTCATGGTTATATGTAACGAAACACCCCTGGTGAATAAATAGGTTTATCCATAATTAACCTTAACTCCTATTGACATATCACCTCTTGTTTTCATTGGTTTGGATGGGTAGGGAGCTAGCTAGCCTAACTTCCTTATCTAAATGGCTGATTCGTGGTAACATTACCTTCTGTTTTATTAGGGGCGACTCGTGATAGCATTATATTATCTTCTGTATTAGTTGAGATGACTTGTGATAGTATTATATTACCTTACTAGTATGTATTAGTCGGGGTGACTTTGATTTTCTTCAATTTTCAAATATAGAGGCACACCATATGAGGGAAGCAAGCCCTCAGTTGGCTCAGTGACACCACATTCACGCTATATGACCATGGACATACTATAGATCTGTGCAAGAGATGCTGATTTAATAAAAATACAAGAGCTCGAGGACTGAGACACCAAAGCTCCAGGAATGAGACACCAATTTTTGAGACAGGGATGTTGATAATATGAAAATAGGGGTTATCCCTGATTGAAGTCAATAAGTACACCATACATGTATTAGGTAAGCAATCCCTCTTGCAGTGACAGCAGACACCACATGCATGTTATATGACCTTAGTATAATGGCCCAAATATGTGCAAAAGTACTTTAAAACGCACCGGGTTATGCCAATAGTTTATGGATAGGTCAGTAGATAGTAGATACAATTATGGTTAAACGTAATTCATTACGCTTTTTTTTAAAGTGTAAATTCCCTATTTGTGCGTGAGCACAATATGAGGTATTTGCGCTTAAGCGAAATCAACTGCACTTTAAAAGCGCAATTCATTATTAAATGTGAAATTGGCCTCCCATATGGTTCAGCGCAAATGACTTTTGCTGAAGCACAAATAAGAAAGAAAATATCAAATAATTCATGTCAGCTCGATTAAATGTATTATGAATTTATGCACAGAATAAAAAACTAAATAAACTATTAAAATAAAAAGCAAATAAAAATAGCTTCATAAAATTCTGCTGTGTCAGTATGTGGTCACTGGTGTGGTGAGCCATATGATTTGAATATATACTAAAGTCTACATCTTTAATTTTTCATCATTTAAATATTAATCTCAAGCACAAACTTGCATTTAGTTATATGGTGTATGTAAATATAGCCAACGCTACATAAAGTTTTGTTTTGTCGATTTCAATATTTACACTTTGAATACTTTTGAACCAAGCCCCGTCCTGTGTTAACTTACCTTCGGCAAGCTTCGCAAAATGTGGTCAAATTTCAACATAAATTATGCAAAATTTGCCGAAATGACATCTTGCTCGTTATCGGTGATGCGATATTTTGTTGACAATTAGTTACCAAATCCAATTAGTTAAAAGATATGCTCTTCTGTTCTTTAATTCTCCTGTTTCAATCAATTATTTGCGCACTATTTAAACTTCGAAGCGACGTGCACTCGCTCACGACGTAAGGACTAAGTTAAAAATAGATGCAAGATCTATGCGTCACGTGACCACGTCGCCTTAAGCCTCGCATCAAAATCCGCTTACCGCTGGGAAGCAGTGCTTTGGAAATACAAGTAATGGCGTTTTGGCTGTCAGTGGAAGACGTGCATCAGTGATACGTATAGCAGTCACCATAGATATGGCTTGGGGTACATATATATGCATCTACAGAGTACGGCCTTATTGAATCAAACTATGCTGAACCAGTCGGCACAGATTATGGGACTACCTCGGAGTCGCTGTCATCCGGCATACTGTGTACGACGGAATAGAAGTCTGATTAGCATGGCGATTTCCTGGTTCGATGCAGAACAGTGGTGAAACGCATTTGTAAACGGGATTCCAGCGCAAAACGAGTGAGCGCATGCAGGTCTATGCAGATGATGGACATCGTAATTGCAGCTATAGGCCTAGTCGCATACAGCAGCAGAAGTCTACCCACTTATATATTCAATGGACACATTGTCAGTATTTAATATGGGTTTTCTATTTTAAATGTTGTGTTACATAATTATGTATGTTATCTACCATTTCCTATGAAATTCCCTGATAAAATTGGCGATAACGAATTGGCGATAAAACATCTGTATCGTTACTCTAGTTGCGATACAAGGCGATCATGACGTCGTGTCTGGTTCAAAATCATGAATGAACTGACGTCACATCAATCGCGTGAAAAATGAAAACGACATTCCAGCGTATATTCTTGTGTAGCCTACTATAAACAAATAGTTCCTAGGTTTTAACATTATTTGATTGCCTACCACCATGTGTATTATGGTACAACATATCACAAAGTAATTAATATGTATTTGTTCAGTATTTATCATAAATTATATTAAACATGCAGGCGTAAGAGATTTTATCCATTGAATTCAATTTCCGTTTGGCATATTCGCGTAAAGTTGCAGGTTGGGGGAATTTAGATAAACGAGCTAATCGCGTGACAGATACCTTTGCAGGTTGGGAGAATTTACTCAAGAAAGCTAATCGTCGGACACAAATCCAACAATTTTGGCATTTAAGAAACTCCTAAAATGTAATTTGTGCGGTTGATTCTGTCACACACATGGTAGATAAATGTGTTATATAAACAATGCATTTGTAACGATTCATGTATCGCGACTGCTAGTTTTTGTGGCCACATAGCGACTCGGCGACCAAGGCGCCTCGTCGCTATATGGCCACGAAAACTAGCCTCGTCGCGTTACATGAATCAATACAAACACATTGTGTATATGCTGATAAAACAATGAATGTTTCTGCTTTATGAGTGTTCTTCGGATATCGTGTTGCCGTGGATAGACAAGGTAGACCTCACTGCATGTGGAATCTCATGAGCCATTGCTAAATCTTGGTCACGACCGGCCGTCCTTTACACAACAATAATCTACACAAACTGCAATAAAACAACCTTTGTCTCCAATGACTCACTATGGCGACAATAGTCTCATCTACCAACATAATCAACGTTCAAGTTTGGAGTCTGTAATGTTTGAGAACACCGGTAGTGTGTTTGGCCTGACTTTATTATTTGCACACCGTATTAATATCCCATAATATGTTCTGTTTCCGGTTTCCGAATAAATATCTCTTATAAATATATATCGAGCATGTTCTTATCTAATACCACATTTATCGACCATCACCAATCATCAGCAACCGTTACAATGGCGACGTATATGGGACCATAAACCGGCAATTGAACAAACATACACAAACCAAAAGGAACATTAGAAGGGTATTTTCGAAAAATCGAAAACAAAAATCAGAATGGCGTTTTCAATGCCCACCTACCCAAAATTTGACTATTCGGGAGAAGATGTGGCCACCAGAATGAAAAAATGGTTAAAAAGACTGAACGATAATATATTTGTCAGATACGACATCCAAGATCCAATTATTAAAAAAGCATTAATGCTGAGCTACGGTGGCGACCAGCCAATTGACATCTGTCCCCGATGACGCTGAAGAGGGAAACGAAGCTGAGCCTGATGATGATGCAGACGCTGCACCCATTCCCGATGTTTTTGAGAATTCAGTAAATCTACTGACCGAGCACTTCAACCCTAAACAAAATATCGAGTACCAGCGATACGTTTTCAGACATTTACAGCAAAATCCTGGTGAGAACATTGGCGAGTTTCACTCAAGGCTTCGACTGCTGGCAGGCACATGCCGTTTCGAAAAGTGTAATCACAATTCATCTCGGGGACCTCAAACGATAAAATAACAAAAAAAGGACTGTGTGACCCCAACATTACCGTTGAGAAACTGATTGAATATGCCCGCAGCATGGAACTGACCGACTCTCAAAACAAAAGTATGAAGGAAGGCGCCACTATAAATAAAATATCGCAATCACAGCGACCTGCACCTGATGATAACTACGAAACTGTTCGCCGCAATCATTTCGACACTGCCCGACCTCCGTCTTCGAACTCACGGCGCTGTTATAATTGGGGAAATAGTTAGCCGCACCCAGGAGGTCAGAAGAATTGTGCAGCTTTTGGTGTTATGTGTGGACGATGTTTTAGAAAACACCATTTGACTGAACTCTGCCTCTCGAAGCAAACTCCGATTGAAAACAAACATGTCCGACAGAGATACACAGACAACCGTTCAAGACGACCTCGCCACGCGCAGTTTGTGAATCAAGCCGACTTCAATGATAACAACAATTCGAGGCACACTGCAAACCCGAGGTACACCAACAACCCGAGGTACACCGATACGCGACCTCGCTATGTACAGTTCGCTAAGCAACTTGAAGGAGATTCAGCCGATGATGATAACCCATATGTATACTCCTGTGACTCTTTTGATAAAAATGTTTATCACAAAGCCACATCAAATGATGATGAATATGTTTTTTCTTGTGATTCTGATTATCATGTTAACAAACCTGTATTTCATGTTCAAATCAATGGTTACACCACTAAAGTGGTCGCAGACACTGGTGCCACATGTTGTATAGTGGGGAAAAGATGTTTCACAAAATTAGAACCAAAACCTGAATTAGGTAGCAATACACGATTTCATGGTTTGTAGGAGGGTTGAAAAAATATGATTTTAAGCATATAAGGGCTATAACTGTCAGTTTAGCCTCTGTTATACCTGGGAGTAATGGTTTGATGGTTTAATTATTTTATAAAGGTACCATAGTATACAAAATGGGATGATATTTGAATACGAAGTATGTTTTTGGAATCTGATGTCGGCCAGCTCTGTGTGGTACTCCACCGGAAAACAGCTCGAATTCTCTCCCTTGAAAACAGTCGTCTGCACTTCTGAGAAAAAAAATTTAAAATTGCTACGATAACTTTTTTTATTTTTCAATATATCTGACATATATCTCGGGTCTATCAGCTCATAAGGTGATTATAGACTGACATTCGCTCTGTCATGGTTAGCTATGCGACCGAAAACGGCCAATTTCGATAAAAAAAATGGCTAAAATGAAGATTTTTAAAAATCAGTCTAGGGGAGTTAATTCTACTTGTGATGATGCAATTGTTTTCCAAATGACAGACGAATTATCCTCTGACCATTTCTGTATCTTGTAACCAAACACTCATGTTCTGTTTATCAATGACCATGGTGCAGCAGAAGGTTGTAATACAGTACCCCCGTCAAAATGGTGAAAATGGCCAGAAATCGTGTATTGCTACCTTAAAGAAGCATGTCAAATTATCTATTTTTGGTCAATTCATCTTCCCTATTTTCGTGTCAACATTGGATGAATTGTATATTCTTTGCAAAACACATTTTCCCTTTCTCAGACATCTCATTCATTTCCAAAAATCAAAATTAAAGCCAAAACATGTGTAACAGGTATATGTTACTAAATATAGCGCACTATTCCACCTGCAAAAACCTGTTATGATTTTGAAGATTGTGATATTTTGTGTGCCAGCCCACCGCAAGTGCCTGTATATCAGGGGACACTAGCCATTGTTACTATCAACATACTAGTATATGCAAGATGTTATTGAGGGTCTGAAATATGTGATTTAAATTAATGATAAACAATCACATGAGAGTGAATTGGGGGGGGGGGGTGCAACCTTTATCTGTTATATAGCCAATTTAAGGCATACAGGGGGAAAGCATCGCTTTTTTTTTTTAATCGAGAGACTTCGTATAATTATCATCGCCAGAATCAACCATACACAAATTTAATGTTTCCGTTATGCAAAAACAAGTACCGGTGTATGTGTTATTTCTTCTTGTTACAGGTAATATGTCACAGATTTTTAAATACATTCGGAGCGAAAGAAAGCTGGCCTCATTACGGAAGTCGATCATACGTAACAGCCTAAGAAGTTATTCTGGTTGTCATTTATGGACCGCACAGGTGCGAGAAGGATATGGAAAGTTGAGTGTTAGATTAGATGGCAAAGTACAGACTGTTGCAGAACATCGACTCGCCTACTTTATCCATCACCAAGTGCCATTGACACCGTCAGAGCATGCGTCTCATTTATGCCACAACAAGGACTGTGTCAACCCAACTCATATATCGCTGGAGCCGGACAAAATAAACAAAGACCGCAGAGACTGCTGGACAACATGGCGTGTAATGGTAATAGAAGCTATCGTTCGTGCATGTTATGGTTATATCGGCAGGTAAGATACATATATAAATCTCTGATAAACTTTAAAAATGACAACAACAAACATCAACGATATATTTTGTCAACTTTACAATCTTTGATACGGTGAGTGAGCATTCAATCCATGGTAAAAAATAGTATATTTTTTATTCCCCAAATCGAAATATTTACCGGTATGTTTTTATTTAACGATTACATTTTTTTTTTCGACTGATATATCGTTGATGTTTGTAGTCATTCTGCGACTGGCGTCTTGAATGATAGAAAGCCATTCTGTCTCTTTTTTTCAATTGAACGGTCATTGGGTCTTTGTCGTGGCAAGTGACACCAACAGATTTTGCCAATAAAATGAGGGATTTTCCAGCTCCATGGGTGGTCGAGTGAACCGCAGAATGGCACAGTCCTTGAAAGTTTCTGCTCCATATGGTGCTTTTTGGTGCGTACGTGAAAACACGATGGTTGATACTTTCATTTTTGTTTGTATCATATAAACGGCTGAGCTTCTGCAGCATATTGAGTGAGAAATATTTTTCCAATTCATTCTGTATTATTATCTGGTCACATTTTTTTACATGTACGTGACGAGAAAATGGAAGATGTTTTGTGGTGTATGATTTAGATGCGCCTTACAGACCAGTGATGATGCTGGACATTTCTTGTGGTTGTTTGTGAAACAAGGTGTTATGTTCTGAATGGCCTTATATGCTTTTGTTACAAATTTGTCCTTATCTCGAAACAATTTCCTGATGCGAACAAGCTCCATTCTTACTCGGTTGCGTATACTTGACGACAGTTTCTTTACGAATGATGATTTTTCTCCCCCTAAAACTGCAGGTTTGGTAGTTAATTTCAGTTTCTGTGTTCTCTTTTGCAGGGTTCGTAATGAATGAATAAAACAAGTGAATTGTGCTATTGGCGCCGATGTCGTTGAAAGGTCTCTGACAGTTTTCTGGAGTTGGGAACTGGCGTCAGTTGTAACTGATTGGACGCGAACAAGACCGGCATCATTTATGGAATTTAATGACATTTTTGCCATTGAGGACTCAGTCGACGCAATTGAGTTGTCTAGTGAGACATTCCTGTTGCAAAACGAGCGATCGGTATGTTTACACAATCTCTTTGTGCATAACTTGTTCGAAACTGACATGTCGAGCGGTAACTTTCTTGATGTATTCTGCTCTGTGACGACAGAAACCGACTGTGTAGCAGCTTCACAGCCAGCTTGTGGGCGATTATTATAAGCCGTGTCAACAGAAACATCAATGTTATTGTTTTCGGTCAGCAGATTTCGTGTACTTTGCAAGAATATCTTATTCTGTTGCATGGAATCGGTGTTCATTTCGACAGTTTTGTCGCAGAATTTGCTGAGACGATTGGACAGCAGTGAACGGGATGGAGGTTGAATGTTCAGACAACTCAAAATAAGACATATGTCCGATGGTCCGACTTTGCTCTTGAGCATGGATAAGCATAACCGATCATTCAGTCCACCTGCAGGCAATCCCCTTGAAGATTTAGCTGATGTATCAGACAAAACACTGCGGACTCCTTCCATCTGGCAGGACACGCACTTTATTCTGGCATAAACACAAATGCCTAGTTTCTGGCAGATTGCCATTTCTGGAATTGGCCGTTGACATTTCCCGTTATTGTGAATATCAAAGAATGAAGCATAAGCTGAATTAATTTTGTTCAGATTCACAATATGATTTTCATACGTGCTTTCAATTTCACATTGGGTCTCATCAGGTGGCAAATTAATGGCCCGAAGTTTCCCGGGTAGAATCCCATCACTCGCCATGTTGCATGCTTCTAAATATTCATCAGTGCGCTTGTGTCTAAGAACCGTAATTTTTTCTCCACTTCGATCTTTATCCTGAGAATTAGAATCAGCCCTCTCTTCATGTTGCTCATCAGATGGTGTATTACACCATCTAATTGGCACCGTGCCATCTTTGAAAACTTGATTTCTTTTATTTACTTTTTCATTGTGTTGGAGATAAACAAATAATTGTTCGAGTTTGTATGTAAAGAATTGGAACACCATAGAGCAAAACAATAATAAAGAATGATGTCATTACAATACGTTGCCATGGGTGCAACAAAGGGAACTAACTTTTGGCATTTCCAGGCACCTGTTGATTACTTCCCTTGGAAGGAGGGGGTGGGTGGTGTTCCAGAATTGAAAATAAATATGGAATCTGCAATATGAATAACTAACTTGTAACACTGAGTGATGGAATTTTACTAGAAATAGATGCATTACATGTCTAGAATAATTTGACTCCATGGTCTGACCTATAAGTGGTAAATCTGAGATATCCAGGTCACCGTCAACTGCAGACTGGAAATGGCTGAAATGACTATTACCCAAGGCATGTTGCTTTGTGAATAAAATTTAGTTCAACAATATATCCTATACATGTCATATATCAAATTAATAGCCACTACCCAAGAAACTCGGAAAATGAGTTATCGCTCAAGGGGGGTAACTCTACTTTTCCTTTAAGGTAGCAATACACGATTTCATGGGTTGTAGGAGGGCTGAAAAATATGATTTTAAGCATATAAGGGCTATAACTGTCAGTTTAGCGTCTGTTATACCTGGGAGTAATGGTTTGATGGTTTAATTATTTTATAAAGGTACCATAGTATACAAAATGGGATGATATTTGAATACGAAGTATGTTTTTGGAATCTGATGTCGGCCAGCTCTGTGTGGTACTCCACCGGAAAACAGCTCGAATTATCTCCCTTGAAAACAGTCGTCTGCACTTCTGAGAAAAAAATTTAAAATTGCTACGACAACTTTTTTTTATTTTTCAATATATCTGACATATATCTCGGGTCTATCAGCTCATAAGGTGATTATAGACTGACATTCGCTCTGTCATGGTTAGCTATGCGACCGAAAACGGCCAATTTCGATCAAAAAATGGCTAAAATGAAGATTTTTAAAAATCAGTCTAGGGGAGATAATTCTACTTGTGATGATGCAATTTTTTTCCAAAAGACAGACGAATTATCCTCTGACCATTTCTGTATCTTGTAACCAAACACTAAAGTTCTGTTTATCAATGACCATGGTGCAGCAGAAGGTTGTAATACAGTGGTGGTAATAAAATGGTGAAAATGGCCAGAAATCGTGTATTGCTACCTTAGAATCTTCTGAAACCACAATCAATGCCTATGGTTCTAACAAACTTCCTATTGTTGGAAAATTTCTTGCAAAACTTGAATATGGAACATTCTCAATCACAGAGCCAGTCTATGTTAGTGATGTAGGCAATTCAACTTTACTTAGTGGTGAGGTATCTCAGAAATTGGGCCTGCTTCAAATATTTCCTGAAATTGAAAGTTGCCAGGTTAAAGCCATGCATAAATCAAGCGAACCTACTGGTACGTCAAGTCCTCACATTTCAACAGAGTCTGACATCCCAAACCTGGCAAATAATTCGAAATTAACTAACGAACCCAAATGCTTCATCTGATTCACACCCTGGTAAACAGCCCGATGTGATTAAAAGCTATATTCAAAACAACCCTGAAGTGTTCAAATTAAGGCATTGGGAGGTTAAAAAACAAAACTGTCTCTTTGAAAGTTGATGAGAATGTTCCAACATGCATTCAAAGGTGTAGACGTATCCCTTTCCACGCCAGGCAAAAGGTGGAATTGGAACTTGCAAGACTAGAGTCTGGTGGTATCATCGAGAAAGTTGTTGCACCAACAAGTTGGGTTTCGCCAATTGTAATTGTAAACAAACCAAAGGAATCTGACAGTGTGCGTATATGTGTAGATATGAGGGCACCAAACACTGCAATAAAACGTGAAAGACATGTGACACTGACTATAGATAACATTGTCAACAAACTCAATGGTGCTCAAGTCTTTTCTAAAATTGATCTAAAAAAAGCTTACCACCAAGTGGGACTTGATGAGGGATCAAGGGACATAACAACATTTGCCACTCATATAGGGCTTTTCCGGTATTGTCGCCTTTTCTTTGGGATCAATACAGCATCTGAAATATTCCAGAAACTTGTTCAGCAACTTCTCGAAGGCATACCCGGTGCCATAAATTTCTCAGACGATATTTAGATTTTTTGTCAAGATCAGTACCACCATGATCAAAACTTGTTGGAGACATTTGAACGTCTGAGAAAGTGTGGTTTAACTGTTAACCTTGAAAAGAACGAATTCAATAAACCCTCCATAAGACTTCTATGGTTTACATTTCTCGGCAAATGGTATGTCCGTTGATCCACAAAAAGTCAAAGCTTTTCAGGAGCTCAAAAGTCGGACGTCACGTAAAGAAGTACAAGGTGTATTAGGCATTCTCAATTTCAGTGCCAGGTTTATACCCCAAGTTTCAACTCTCACTGCTCCATTACGAGAGCTAACACACAAAGACATTATTTTGAGTGGGGAGAGGCACAAGAAGCTGCGCTTTCAGAAATTAAGTCAAAACTGGCGACTGCTACTGAATTATCATATTTCGATATCAACCAGCCCACTGAACTTTTTGTTGCTGCATCGCCAGTTGGGGTAGATGGCATTTTAGCCCAAAGTGGCAAAGTAATTGCTTATGGTAGCCGTTCTCTCACCCTAGTCGAACAACGCTACTCACAATTGGACCGGGAGGCTTGGCAACTGTCTTGTCGTTTCAATTTATACGTTCAATGATCTCCAATAACCATCGATACTGACCACCAACCCCTTGTGGACTTACTTGGAAAATCAACGGCAAAATTGCCAGCTCGTCTTGAGAGATGGTCATTGCGTTTGCAATGATATAACTTTAAATTGGTTTACAAACGTCGCCTGGATAACCCAGCAGACTACTTATCACGACATCCAATTTCTAAATCTGACACCGAAATTGAGCATCATACTGAAAGTTATGTGAATTTGTTGGTATATGACGCCATACCAAAAACCATGACTTTGAGTGAAGTATCACAGGCCACACAGTCTGACTCTGTATTGAAAGTTGTATTTGATAAACTACAGACTAGCCGGTGGCATGATTCAGATATTGATATATAAAGATTGTTTAAAGTACGCCATGCACTATCTGTTAGTTGTGATAATGTGGTTTTGAAAGGTAACCGTTTTGTCATACCACAATCGCTTTGTCAATGAGTAGTTAACCTTGCTCATGAAGGTCACCAGGGTCTGACAAAAACCAAAATGCTTCTTCAAGAGAAGATTTGGTTCCCAGACATGGACAAATTGGTTGATAGTACCATCACCTCATGTGCTGCTTGTCAAGCTGCTGTGAGCCACTCAGTTAGAGAACCTATTAAAATGACACAGCTACCTGTCCATCCTTGGACGGAAGTTAGTATTGATTTCGTTGGCCCTCTGCCTAATGGAAATGATCTTTTTGTCATAATTGACGACCACAGTCGTTTTCCTGAAGTTGAAATCTGCTCAAGTAATTCAGCACGCTGTGCCATTCCTAAACTTGATATGGTTTTTAGTACACATGGTATACCATCCATAGTGAGAAGCGATAATGGTAGTCCATTTCAAAGCAACGATTTTCACATGTTCGCGGAAAGTCTTGGGTTCTCCAATCATAAAGTTTCACCCCTGTGGCCTGAGGTTAATGGAGAAGTAGAAGCATTCATGAAACCTCTAAACAAAAGCCTGCACTACTGCCCAATTAGAAGGTAAATCGTGGAAGCAGGTTTTGTATGCATTCCTAAGAAACTATCGATCAACACCCCATTGCACAACTGGGGCCGCACCATCTGACATTTTGAACAAGAGATCGGTAAAGTCTACAAATCCCTGGTAAACCAGCCAACAAACTTGACATTGAATACGCTGAGAAAAGACGAAACATAAGACCTTCCAATATCAATGTTGGAGACAATGTTTTATTAAAAAAACAAAGAAATCTTCCAAATTTTGATTCAAAACCATTTCTTGTTGTAGAGAAGAGTGGGTCAATGGTTATCGCCAAAAGTGGCCGTGAAATAAAAGCAAGGGATAGCTCCCATTTCAAACCAGTAAATATTGCATGTGAGCCATCTGAAGTTGAAGATGACTCTGATTTGGAATCATATACGCCTTCCAGCGATGAGCAGCTTCTTAGGGGTCATCTCAAAACTAAAATTGGTAAAATGGGCAAAAACACCGATTTTCCCGATTGATAACGCTTTGTGGAAGTCATTTCTACCGATAAAATACCGATTACAACGTAGAAACGACGTTTTTGAACAACGCGTCGATCGGTGAAATCGATACCAATTTTTCCGATTACGTCAATTTGTGACGGTCACAATCGGTACCGAATCTACCGATCAGAACGTACGTTTCAAAATAACGTTGCTAATGATCGCAGCGCCTGAGTACTTCGGTATCGCCGTAGCCTATTGGTCTAGCAACACATGTTTTTTTATGTATATATTATCAAGTTAATAGGCCTACCGGTACCACGAACGCCTGTGTTATATAGGCGACCATTCATTCATTGTCAAATCTTTCGACTGGTATTTGTGATGTAATTGGTATAAATCATCACGAAATGACAGTCACATGCAATGCTATGCCAAATGTGCAGTTTCAATCAATCATAGCCTGATAATGAAGTATTTATATCAGCTAATTACGTATTAGGTAATTTTCGTGCGACAAAGACACGCCTATTTTAAGTTTGATCGACAGCTGTTGTTTTAACTAATTGTCGTAGAGCCAACTCACTCACGTTTTAGTTGGGATAAAAAATAGATCCATGCACCGGTGATTTGTAAAGAAATCAAATAGAGGAAAGATATCCTTACCCAAACTAAAACATAATTAGTGATTCAAAAGAATAAAATGTTCAATTTAAGCGAGTCACTGGAACATTTTTTAAGAAAATGACGGGGTTCTCCGAAAACGGATACCTACTCAGTGCGCGTGCCAGGTACCACGAATCTGTTTACGTTTTGACAAACACATGCTTTCGAGTGTCTGTATTACAAGATCCCGCACACGTCATGTGTACATTCTGTTCTGAGAGTGTTCTGTTCTTGTAGTACCTCCTTTGCACGAGGAGCACCCCATATATAATGGGTAACAATATTGATCTCGTAAAATAAGAGTCTACTCCAGTCTGGCCCGGTAGCATGGGTGCATAGACTACCCCCCCCCCCCCCCCCCAACCTCGACGAGAGATCGCGATCATCTAGCAAAAAACAAATTAAAAACCCACCCCAGCCTGTCTGGAGACCCATTCGCATAGGAATAGAATGGCAACTTGGATTCATATATGCGATTAATTTGGGGAGATTAACATTAGATCTGTCGATACATGAAGATTTAATATAGAAACGCGACACACACCAGGAAAACGTTTGAATCTGCCGGGTAAACATGAGCGACATGCGATGGGCGGAGCTTTGCGGGATTCAGCCAATCACGCAACGAATAGATAAACAGTGAAGAAAATATCACAATACATTCTGATACATTGCAGATAAAATACGTTAATATGTTAAACAATTAGTAATAATTGAATGAGTATGCAGATTATGCTAAAATGGTAATTGATATGACAATCAATGATGATTAAAGTGTAATTTGATGAGATGAAAGTGGAGTGAAAATCATACAATTTATCAATTTATGTGCATATGTAAAGTACAGATTCGGAAACGAAAAAAATATTTCCGATGAGAATAATTGTTACTGCCAATTAATCTAATAATACCTAATACATAAAAGAATGCAAATAAACCACTATCTGATTTTTTTTTCGATGGAAAATCCACGACCATCTGGGCCCTAGATCTATATAGGCCTATAACAAAAATCGAACATAAAACGTCTCAATCGGTACCGATTTCACCGAGTGTTTTTGCAACTACGGCGTTAACTTTTTCATACATGTACAACAACAAATCGAACGTTAAAAGTTTCAATAAATCGGTACCGATTTCACCGATTGACTTACCGACTGCGACGTAATGCGTTCACTCATGGATATTGATCGGTAAAATCGGTACCGATTTTACCGTTAATGACGCTACTAACGTGATTACGCTGTCTGACTTTACCGATTATTTTCCGATTCAAAAGGCTTGAATACAATCGGTAAATGGCAATCGGTACCGATTGGAGTTTTGAGATGACCCCTTAGAAAGTTGTCAAGCATATCTAAGGGGCCAACCCCTATTCAGCCAACATCTCCAACATTACCCATTGGAAGGTTTCCGCTCAGAGTCCGAAATAGACCTGCTTATTTGAATGACGATACCGAATAGTAATAATCTGTGTCTATATCTATATTTGCGAATGTCTGTCTGTCTGTCTGTCTGTCTGTCTGTCTGTCTGTGTTCTATAGAAATTTACAGGGGACCATCTAGATGATGCCAAAGGGGTCTACTAGGAGTAACTTTTTACGAGAAAGATAATGGTCGGGGTTAGAATTTTCTAAAGTGACGCCGTTGTTGTCAGGGGCAGAAAAGGGGGGAGGGGCAGAAAAAAAAATGTCGCCGATTGCCACCAAACTTATATATAATCATCCCCATAATATGAGGAATCTAATGGCGTGGTTTAAATATGGCAAAAGTCGCGCCGATCGCGTCAGGGGTGCCCGGAAGGGGGGGGGGCAGATTTTTTTTCTGTCGCCGATTGCCACGAAACTTACATATAATTATCCCCATGATATGAAGAATCCAACGGTGTGGTTTAAATATGTCAAAGTGGCGTCGTTTGAGTCAGGGATGAACGGAAGGGGAGAGGGGCACCAAAATTGATAAAAAATAATTTTAGCGCCGATTTCCACCATATTGATATATATTCTTCTTCGTGATACAAGGAATCTAATTGTGCGATTTAACAACGCCAAATTGTTGTTTTTAGATTAGAGATTGGGAGGGGGTGGGCACTAAATTTGATAATACGTCCCCCGATTGCCACCACACTTATACAATATCTTCCCCATGATATGAGGAGTCTAATGGTGTGGCTTTTATCTGTTAAATGTGGCCTCATTCGAGTCAGGGTTGCATTGAAATGGACATGGGCACCAAAATTGATGCACAATTTTTTTAGCGCCAATTTCCACTAAATTGATACACGTTCTTATCCATGATACGAGGAATCTAATCGTGATTTAAAGACGCCATTAGTGGTGCTGTTTGGGTGAGAGATGGAGAGGGGAGGGATTGGCACCAAATTTGATAACAAAAAAATTTAGTCGCCGATTATCACCAAACTTATAAACAATCATCTCCATGATATCAGGAGTGTAATCGTGTGGTTTAAGGATGTCACAAGTGGGGCCATTCGAGTCAGTGGTTTATAGAGATGAGAGGGACACACACAATTATATCTATATGTTTAGTACCGATTTCTACCAGATTGATACATATTCTTCTCCGTGATACGAGGAATCTTATCGTGTGGTTTAGATACACCAAATTGGTGCCATATGGGTGAGAGATATGGGGACCTTAAATTTGATATAATATGTATACTCGCCAATTTTCACCAATTTCATATATATGCATCTCTAATCTCCAATGAGTCTTAGTGTGTGCAGATTGAGTCCGAAATAGGGACGGGAGGGTCACCAAAACTGATACAAAATATTTTTAGTACCAATTACCATCAAATTCAGACACGTTCTTCTCAAATGATAGAAGAAATAAAATCGTGCTGTCTGTCTTTTTGTCTGTTTGTGTGCGTTCTATATATAACTGCACGCGGTACAATCGAGATGGCACCAAGGCGTTCTAAGACGGGTAACTTTTTGCAAGGAAGATAATGGTGCGGGTTAAAATTTTCAAAAATGACGCTATTGGTGGGAGGGAAAATTAAAAAAAAATGGTGAAATAATTTTCTCGCTGATTTCCACCAAACGAATACATAATCACCTTCGCTATATGGCGTTGTTCGAGTCAGCGTTGCATCAACGATTGAACAGGCAATTCATCATTGAGACCAAATCAAACCATGATGCAATATATATACTAAGGAAATGGCCACCTATAAGCCTTTGGCTTACTGCCAAATCGTTTTCTCTAATGTTAAATTGTTATCGTCCTTATATTATGTATTATATGTGCTATTCTTGAGAATAAAATATTGTTTACACTAACAATTGATTTAATAAACCAAATTCCACCAAATTCATACACGTTTTTCTCTAATGATATAGCATGAATTGAATCACATTTGGTGTCGTTTGCGTCACGGATGGCGAGCGGATATGCACTATCATTGATAAAATTGCTATTCGCCGATATCCACATATAAGTTATATACAGTCACCAGGCCATCTCCATATCATTTTAAGTTGTTTTGGACGTTCACATTTCACAATCCCGACATATGGTGACCCACTTAAGTCACTTGAACAATTATATCTTCTTAACTGTCATATTTATATGGGAATAGCAATCAGCGCATTCACAAAATGAGCTAGCAAAAAGAGATACATAGAAGAAGCATTAAACGTATATTTATCATTCTATTGAAGAGATACATATATTCGTGCAAACTGAGAGACCCCGAACCGTCAGAGGATTGCATATATATTATAACAAAATTGAGTCTGTTCCATTCAATACAGTTTCCATAAAAAAGTTACAATTTGTCAAGAGATATGAAAGGCCTGTTCAAAAATAGTGGTCACAGTGTGCATTCAAATATAGTTTCTTCTGATATACAAGAAAATGCAGTTAGTAGCATAAGACTTTTCAGGATCCTCCCAATACTGCACATCTGGCAAGGGTTTTATAACAGACTCCTCGACTGACATAAACAACTCAAAATCTCGCTCTGTGCCTGGCACATGTAGCTAATATTTATGCGCATCAAAATTCGTTTAAACAGAGAATATTTAGCCAATATATAGCACCATGAACAGAGGAGCAACTGGAAATTTCTTTGAAACATCTGTATCTTCATGGAGTTAGCCAGCTGTCCTCGAGAACTTAGTCCAACACAATAAATTGATTGATACATTTCAATATTTAAACCCAATTATCATATTTTATCGAACTAATGTGTTTGTGATGTTCATGTATCATATTATAACGTCTAATGTATACGCAGTTGTAAATAAATACATAATGTATTATTGTTGGAACAGATTAACCACGACAAACAGAATGACAATTGACAAGGCGAGCCACTACTTATATCGTAATAATCATGTTTTATGATCCTATTTGAATATACAATTTTTGAGAAAACGTATAACACTTTTAAGCAAGATATCCCCAACAAATATCCACAGCATACAGAGGGTTTCTCATCGCATTAACCTGGGCAACGCCGGGTAACCCTGCTAGTTATAAATATGTACAATGTATGTTATATTTTGTTTATTTGTTGAGAAGGGAGAGACGTAATTTTGAGAACACCGGTAGTGTGTTTAGCCGGCCTTTATTATTTGCACACCGTATTAATATCGCATAATATGTTCTGTTTCCGGTTTCCGAATAAATATCTCATATAAATCTATATCGAGCAAGTTCTTATCTAATACCACATTTATCGACCATTACCAATCATCGGCAACCGTTACAGAGTCAATATGGGAAATCCAGTGACATCTGTTGACATAACCAATGTAATCCTAACCAATGTAATCCTATTTTTCTAAAATGTATTGTTTTAGGGGGAACATTCAAATAATTTTCTACATTAAACACAAATTATGTTATTGTTTTACCATTTATGCACAATAAATACAACTAATAATATTCGCTTTTTTATTTTCCCCGGAATCGAAATAGGTCGATAAATATTTGGACTGCCTTTATATTGGCATTATATGTCTCAGAAAGACGCACTGAAGTCATAAAAATACATTTTGCACAGGATGTTTTGGGCCCCTAACAAAAAAGAGCTATTTGCACGACATGAAGCAGTAAAGAGCGTCCCGTGTTAGACTATTCCTGATATGGTAGACATAAAGAGCATTCTTTTCACTTGAGGGGCTGAACATGGACTTCAGCTGGCAATGGCACACATTGTTACCATATAACTTCTTTTATGACTTAGCATGTACTAGAATTTAAACACCTTTGTATGGGTATACACCAATGCAAGATGGCTGCGCCATTCAGAATGTTTGGTATACTGTTCATTCATGTCGATGTTAATATTTTAAACAATTTTAAACGAATAGTTACCCGATACAAAATAACATATGTATGGTTACTACCGCTGTTCCTATATCCAACTGTTTCGAATATCCGAATCGTTATCTTCAAAGTTATTGGATATCAAACTAAAATGCGTTCCATTGATGATATAACGTAGCATTTAGAATATCTTAGAAAATCTAGTTTGATCAAACAGTTGTCTTCAACGCCCCGTCAATTTGAACTCATCTGTCAAACCTGTTTATCTTGAGGTTGTATAATCGATGGACGTGTTGACATTTCAAAGGAAATATTCTATTTAAATTATTCGACTCATGTAAAGAATATCAATTGTGTTATGGTGTTGTGTAAATCGGCTCAGATAAAACGAGATTACTGCTCATTCAAGGGCACAGTGGGGCGAATTCAAAGAACCATGTTCTCCATCAGGAGACGATGACTCTTAAGCTTTTGTGAAAATATTTGTTTAGATTTGATTAATTTGCTCTGTGTTCAAGCATTGCAATCGATGGTACTGCAATAGTCCGATCCTGTGTCCGTAACATCATGTGCGCCTCCGGTCTTATAGAATTTCCTGAGGTATAATTGTCTCCATTTGCATCCCGCGATTCGTAACCCGAATGCTATATGCTGCTATAACCAGTCATGGCACCCAACTTTCTTTGACATGAGGAAAAACACACAAACCTCAGATGGCACAAAATTGCGTACTCTTAAAAGGCGATATTAGTCTGGTCGTTGAAGAATTGGACCTAGAACAAATTCTTAACAAGCTGGGTTTTTTTTGGTGTCATTTTATAGGACATAATCTGAGGAACAACATATCCAAAAACCGCTAAAATCCGCTTTGGGGAAAATTCCAGTCAGTCTTGGAAGAACACTGTGACCAAGGTATTGCTGAGAAGATTTGGGGTAATAAAGAGTTAATGCTGCATTCCTGTCTGGACTGTACTCAAAACATCAATTTCTGAGTTACTACAATTTAATGAGGATAGTCAATAGTATTGAGAAGATAAGTCGCTCACTGATCTATGAGCTGCATATCAAAAGAGAAGCGAAACTCAATGCATAGCTTTTCTGATGTAACAATTTGGAGGGTCTATATCGAATCATGGACAATATACTCTCCCCCCCCCCCCCCAATGTGTTAATATGATGATCAATATCAGCTATGTTTAAACTAACTTTTGCTAAAAGTCTGAAGCTATCCATGCTTGATTATAATATGCGATCCACTACAAATCAATATATAAAAATGTCTCTAATTACTGGAGCTTGGACTCTTTTGCACATACTAATCCAGAGATTCTACATATTAGTAGTTAATACGGAAACTGCTTTTTCCTATCTGTTCTTATTGCATCCTGTGTTTCCATCCTATTTCTGCATTAACTGTTTAGTGTGCTAGGTGGACAACCAGAAACTGTGTAGCAGCTAGAACTCAAGATTACCTGTTCTACATGGTTCTCCGAAGACAACGGGGGAATATAGTCATATACTAACAACAACAACAACGATGGCACCCAATATGGTTGATAATATAGGAAATTAATGAATTTCTGCGGTAGGTGGAACAATTAATGCCAAATTCGTAATAAATTTAAATATTGACAAACAATGGTTAGTCGTAAACCATATTTGTAGAATGTCTTTCCCAAAATGGCTGAATGAAATTTACACTTTTTTCAAAATTTAATTGCTAGTCCTATAAGAGTAAACAAACGCTCGGATTATTCGAGGATATTCATTGCAGAGTCTAAGAGAAATGTTTGATAAGAGATGTAAGAATTCTCCCTAATGAATCTCACTAGAGAGCAATCGAAAGCAGGGTCTCGTGCAATGGTTATATCTGGACTTTTGGGCGCCCAGAAACGGAACAATAACGCAGTTTTATATGTTCTTTTTTATGTTGGATCGTCGGATTATATGTGAAATTAAACAGTTAAATGCGATTTGATATGGATGTAATGATTCTGTGATCTATGTAGTCAGAGCAGTCTCGTGAATGTGACCGATCATCAATTATTTTGACATCTATAACATTAAACCTTTAAAACTGCACTGCTATAGAACAATATAAGAGATATGCATGTATTACTGGGTAAAATGTGAAGAACCTATTATCTATGTCTCAAAATAGCAATCATAGACGCATCCAATCAGGTGACAAAACACGAATATTTCTCTTTTATCACGATAATGCGTGGTGGTATTTTATGAACACAATTTATCAAACCACAAAGGAGTACTATAGCCCATCTTCAATAAATTCTAAACTTGACCAATATGGTTTACATATGCTGTGGCTGAGACTGTGTTTATAGCCGGAAATTATAGTTGGTCATATTCACCAAAGCCACATATACGCGAAAAGTACTACGATATTTTTAGCACAATTACGTGGGTGGTAATATATTTTCATACAAAACGATAGTGAAAACTAATATTGTGCATTATTTTTATTCCAGTTGTAAAGTGGGGACTGAAGTAATTTGAACATAATTTTCTACGAATAAACCGGTCCATGTCACTATTCGCCACCGTGCTATAATTTCACTGTGTAATTCCTATGCCACAAGATATCGTATACTTACATGTACCTTCATAATTTACGTCAGACCCCACATCTATTCAGGGCGCAGTAGAACATTTTCCCATAGCCGATTTTAGCAGATATTTGATATATTTTAAACGAATATCTCCTCTTTCCAACGATACCAAATTTATCTTGTTAAGATTGTTTTCCTTGTAGACCTTATATTTTTATCCCCGACAGCCAAACTATATCCGGACTCTTAATCTGAATCTCAATCCTGATCTTCTAACACCCTCATGTTATCGTACGACATTGAACAGACCCCATGCCCTCCTACCTCAACATAAAATTGGCCATTCAATCTCCATATTGCATTACAATATCCGAAGTATTCTGAATAAACTCGAAAAACTCGTTGACATCATTAACGAGTATGACGTTTTGTTTTAGTGAGACCCACATTGGCCCCTCACTCTCCTCCGACAAATTAACGATTCCTGGCTATTACAACCATGTGAACCATAAGTCTTGGTGACGGAGCCGTCTTTGGTCGTCTTCTGTGGGAAACATGTATGTAGCTCGTCTTGTAGACGTTTTGGGGCAACTATGCAGTAGGTAGGTGTATCCAAGATATCTCCAAGAGTCTTGATAAGACATATTCAAGACGTCTTGATAGCGGTGAAACATAATTCTTACGACTTGGCACCAGTGATCTGGAGGTCTTTGTGACGTAGACGTCTTATGTAGACTTCGGTGGGACACGTATATCGCACGTTTTGTATATGGTTTGTGGCCAATGTGAAATATGTAGAAAATCCTAGACATCTTCAGTACTTCTCAAAAGGTCTTTAAAATACCGGTGATCTATAGGTCTTGGTGATGAAAACGTCTTCAATATGAGACACGATTGTTGCAAGCTTGGAGACGTTTTCAGCAAATATTGAGTAATTAGACTTATCCAATTCAAATCGGTGAGCTACAGGTGCTGGTGACGTAGACGTCGTTGTGGATTTTGGTGGGAGACACGTATGTAGCACTAGAGTCTTGTATATGTTTTGTGGCAAATATGGTAAATATGATTTACAAGTTTGTAAAGTACATGTTTCGGTTAATGTTTCTACTTTTCGTAAGGATTCATAATTTCTTTGGAACCAGTCGAGTGCTTTTCTGTCATTTTTTAAATAGTCGCCATCAAAATTAAGTTCGCTAGTGTTCATCTTCATAGTATTTTGTCACTGCTTCAGACCACAAGTCAATAAAAACTGAATTAAATTGGCTACAGTTGGCACGGACAGTTTCCTTTATATCTATCCAAAATCTGAATGCTTCAAATTTCTTTTGCATTTTAAACGATTCTATTTCTGGATACCATTGTTCCATAACTCGATACATGTCCAATTTGAGTATTGCTAAATCAATGAACATGTCCGTCCATTGCGTTGATGGTGTCCAAAGACAAAGTAAATGTCGAGTCTGACTTTGGTGATCTATTGTATATCTCACAGTTGAGTTTTACTTCTTTTGAAATATGATTCTGTATTTCATGAAGTCATATTCCCAGAAAAAATAACCATTCATGTATTTTTCGAGATTTAAAACGAAGGACTTTTTTTATGCCGAAACATGTCTAAAGACTTGTATAGTGATAAATAAGATCTTAGACATTGTTCTGACGCAAAGTTTGGTTCAAATGGTCTGTTATGAATGGTATCCCTGTCATGACTAACTTCAAGCTTTTTCAGATTTAAGTGCTGGAAATGGAATTGATTCGTTTCAATATCTCCATTCATATGTTTGTTTGAATCCATGCCTATGCAAAGTCTCTTTGGTAATTGTCCTTGAAAATGGCGATCTTCAATTTTTTATCTAAGTCCTGAACCAATAGTGAATGTTTTTACTTCAACACTCCTTATCGGTATTCTATATTTCTCTGTATGATTGTTTGGTTCAGGTTATATGATACTACTGGCATAAGGGTAATTGAAATATTGAAAACTGCCGATTCAAACACTATTTTTCCATCTTCAATACCAATTAGGGAGGATTTTGAACTTGCTCTATTGAGACGGATTCCATTAGGTAAGTATTTCTCTTGAAGAAATATATGTGTGTAAAAGACCACACAATTCTACCGTTTTACTATCTGCTATGATCGCTCGACGATATTTCAATCCAGCATTATGACCAGTTTATTATGACATATGGAGCCGAGATATGGGGGTTTGAATACTTAGAGTGCTTCCGAAAACTAGACAGATGGTTCTTGAGATTCATGTTAACATAAAACAGACCACACCGGAAGTGTTCATTTACGGGGAGCTGGTATTCAAACCAATTTAGCTGAAAATAAAACAAATATTAATGTTCTGGAGCAGAATAATCCGATGGAAAGCACCAGATACCCTATTATGCGCTACACTATAATGCTGGATGTACGCACGCTAGAAACTGTGAAAACTCCCTGGCCAGAATTTGTAAATACTGAACTGAATAAACTGGGCATGTTATATACGTGGCGAAACCAAGCTGTCAGCATTAGCACAAACATATTTACCAATGCCATAAAAACCAGAACTGGACATCTATATATCAGACTGGCGAGCATGGAACAATCAAATAAATACACATTTTATATCTGCATAAAGCCAAACTTCGGCAGGCAAGGATACCGTCCTCTCTCGATGATAACAATATCGTCATGCCACTACTGAGATTCAGAACCAGAAAACACTGACTTTGGTGGAAACTGGTTCTTGGACAAACACCCCATACTCAAAACGAAGACGCACTCTTTGTATGAAGGAACTCGGTGATGAATACAACTTTGTTATGAGCTGCCCTCAGCAGCTAACTGCTATCAGAACGAAATATTTGAAAGCATACTATCACAACCGACCAAACAAAATTATAGCAACCACCCCGGTGGGTGTTTATACCTAAGGCGCGTGTGAATGATGACGTCATATAATTTTTTCTATATAATTATATACGATGGAAGAAAATTCAGGAGAGTGTATGCTTTTTTGAAGAATTAACACGTGACTTCCGCTCGTCACTGCGCAGAATCCAGCAGAAACTACAGGGTGCTCAGATATAGCGGAGGAATACTCAGACAACAACAACAACAACAACTGATCAAATTAATTCCCAGGTTCTAGGTACTCAGTTCTTACAATCTTCTCACCTGATAAAAATCATTGGGATATTACAAGCATACTAAGTAAATAACTAATTATTTCCCGTCTAGCGACCGCCCTGCAATCCGGCTTACGGCAATTTAAGTGGTCCATAAATTACTACCATATATCCCATAGCCTTCACCTTGAACTTCGCCGCCATATCAAACATTTTTGACAAATCGACAGTGGATTAAATATTGCTCGCTTGATGTTGTGAATTACGTTTTCTCCACTTCAACACTGTCGACAATTACTGAGTTAGGCTGCTGTAAACTGTTAGAGACAACAATGATAAAGATTCAAAATTCATTCAATCAACCAAAACGTTCAACTTTCAACAGTTCAAGTTCATCATCAGATCATAATGGAAATTTAAAAAAATCAAACGATTCAAAGAAAGAATTCTGTGTTGCGTGCAATGTATAGGTCTATTGCAATTGTAGTGTTTCCTAATTCATAGTTACCGTCTTATCGTGTGTGATTCAATCAGTCCATAACTGATTACAATTCAAGGAAGTGATATCTTATGAAGATTTTGGCGGTGCTGTTGTGAACACATACATGATCATTACATGGTCCTGGAGGCATCAGGGCATTGTTCTTCAAATCCAAGTTTTTTTAAAGGTAGGTCTGTTTGCTTTAAAAATTAAATTTGATTATTATTTCATTTAATCATTTTTCATCATTTGACAATTTGTCGTTGCCATTCGTTACTGTCTTCAGTGTAACAGTTAGTGTGTACGTTTGTCGTCATTCGTGTTTGGTTGTCGTCTGTTGTTTTTCGTCGTGTTTATTGTTGGTCGTTCGTTTTAATCCTTTGTTTATTTGTCATCAGTCGTGTTTTTCGTGGCAAGTACACCGCGGCCCAACTATGGTTAGCCAGTGGAGCCGCGGTGTACAATGTAGTTGCATTTCGGCCGCGGTGGCAATGCTAACTGCACGGTGGTTAAGTGGAAACTAGTTTTGTCCAGCAGGGTACATTATATCCCGTAGATTTTCGACTAGGATTGCCTAAGCACAAACCAGGCGAACGAAAAATACATGTACTGGTCATAGGTTTATAGGTTACACATAATTTTGAAACCTGGGTTGATGTGTTTGTCGTCCAGACATTTTTTGTCGTCGATCAATCGACGTCGTGTTTGTCGTTGGCCATTTGTTTTTTCGTCATCAGTAATTTTTCGTCATCGATCGTTCGATATCGTGTTAGTTATTGGCCGTTTGTTTTTCGTCGTCAGTTATTTTTCGTTGTCGGTCGGTATCTTTATTGGTTGTTGTTTGTTGTCATTTGTCATCGTCATCCTCGTCATTTATCGGTCATTTGCCACCATTCATCAGCCAGTGTGTTTTTTCGTTAGTTGTTTTTTATCGTCGATCATTTGTTCATTTGTCGTTGGTTGTTTTTCGGAACTTCTGTCTGTGTGTGGGTCTTATAGAATCAAAAACTGCTTAACTATCTATCCCACTCAAATTTAGTATGATCCCGGAAATGGGCGGGTCCAATTTAATGAGTGACCATGTCCTTGATCATGACCTCGCTCATATACATGTAGGTATATGCTCATATACTATCGGCATGTGTCTGGACATCAACCAATCGATTGGTACATGTATGCAGCCCTTTTAATTCAGATTGTTTGGCTTCGGCAATCCGCTACGGCAACACTATGACCCAGTTTGTTTCAGCAAATTGCTTCGGCAATGCTGATTGCCGTACCGGTAGCCAATTATGAAGGCTGTGTATGTAGGCTTCTTTCATCCTGGAAACAATATGGGCAGGTCTAATTTCACATGATGCTACTGTCCTTGACATTGACCTACTGGTAGCGCACATATGCTCATGTGTTTCTGGACCTCGACTGATCGTTTGTCCAGATGCTATATATTTTGTCCAAACGGAGGCGATCATAGAGAAATCCCTAAATAGCGCGGAACAAGTCAGTCACATCACTTGGTCTATTATATTATATTTAGGAACTTCTGTCTCTGTGTGTTATAGACTCGAAAACTGCACAACTGATCTGACTAAAATTTGGTAATGTACGAAGGTCTACGGTACATGTACTTTGATCCCGGGAACTATATGGGTAGGTCTAATTTCATGTGCGTAGGCAACGTTGTTCCCTAAATAGGCCGGATGAATTCAGGCACATCAGCTACTGTACATGTACATATATACATGTAATAAATAATAATTTAGAAATAACAGTTACCAAATTATGAAAATTTCCTCAAGAATATACTGATAGTATTGAATATTGATCCTATTATGAATGCGTTATTTTACACAAAACACTCTGTGAGCGGAACATTTGTATATATACAGTATGTAAATAGTTAGCGATATTAAAGCAAAACACTTTCAGACAACGTGGCGATTGATTAGGTCGAGAGTGATTCATGGTAACCCATTCAACACCAAAATATGAGATTTAGCTTATTGGCTACACCGGTAATGCAGTATGTTGTAAATAACGATGGCATTTCTAACAAAAGTTCATATACTGGTACATGTACATGCAGTGGGGGTCTATTCGGTGTTGAGTGTTTTGCTTATCGCATACTCTTTACGTACATGTACATGTAATGTTTGTTTACATACTATGACGTTTGCTTACAAACAATGTAACACAAAGTACTAACATAACATTATGATAACAACATGCTGAAATGAATGTGATACATGTATTTATGATTTGCATAAGAACAAGGTTTGATAATTATAATATTAATTCTGTTTATGGCAGTTTTAATGGATCATGGATATGACTATTTTAACACAATACCCAGCGCCAACACTTACCCGATCTTTCGAAAGATCCTCATGGACATATATCATAATTTTCTTCAACGTCTGGTGTGACAACCCGCTAATACATGTAGACCGTGGTATCATAACCGAACGGCAGTGACCGTTTCCATACCACTGTCATCATGTTATTGCCAACTCATTAAATGCGACACATCACATATTCATTATTTGCTCAACTTACTTTGTAAGTTTGAGCTATTGCCATGGGTTGGCGTCCGTCGTACGTGTGTGCGTGTGTATGGCGTCATGAGCATCTTGGATTTTACTCTTTGCATGACTAAATCCTTTGGCGTGGGCTACAGGTCGTAGCTTTGGTCGGATCTTCATGAAATTTGTCATGGCTGTTGACCTTGACATGTAAATGGGAACGAGTCCTTTTGGGGTCATTCGGCCAAAAAACATGGCCGCCAGCAGCCATCTTGGATTTTACTCTTTGCATGACTAAATCCTTTGGCACAGGCTACAGGTTCTTACTTTGGTCAGATCATTATGAAATTTGTCATGAATGTTGACATTGACATGTGGATGGGAGTGAGTCATTTTGGTCTACATGTCGTACTGTTCGGTCTGATTATCATGAAATTTGTCATGGATGTTAATAATGACAGGCTGATGGGAATGAGTCATTTTGGGGTAGTTCGACCAAAAAAACATGGCCGTCATGAGAATCTTGGATTTTACTCTTTGCATGACTAAATCCTTCGGCACAGGCTCTAGGCCGTACCTTTAGTCAGATCATTATGATATTTGTCATGGCTATTGACATGTATAATGTAGATGGGAATGAATCATTTTGGAATTATTTGGCCAAAAAACATGGCCGCTGGCAGCCATCTTTGATTTCAAAATTAAATCGATTGGCGCGGTCTGCTGGTCGTATTGTTCGTCTGATCATCATGAAATTTGTCATGGATGTTAATAATGACAGGCAGATGGGATCGAGTCATTTTGGGGTACAAATGTAGTTTGGCCAAAAAAACATGGACGTCATGAGCATCTTGGATTTTACTCTTTGCATGACTAAATCCTTTGGCCGGGCTACAGGTCGTAGCTTTGGTGGGATCTTCATGAAATTTGTCATGGCTGTTGACCTTGACATATAAATAGGAACGAGTCATTTTGGGGTCATTCGGCCAAAAAACATGGCCGCCAGCAGCCATCTTGGATTTTACTCTTTGTATGACTAAATCCTTTGGCACAGGCTACAGGTCCTTACTTTGGTCAGATCATTATGAAATTTCTCATGAATGTTGACATTGACATGTACATGTAGATGGGAATGAGTCAGTTTGAGGTCATTTGGCAAAAACACATGGCCGCTGGCAGCCATCTTTGATTTCAAAATTAAATCGATTGGCGCGGTCTACAGGTCGTACTGTTCGTCTGATTATCATGAAATTTGTCATGGATGTTAATAATGACAGGCTGATAGAAATGAGTCATTTTGGGGTAGTTCGACCAAAAAACATGGCCGTCATGAGCATCTTGGATTTTACTCTTTGCATGACTAAATCCTTCGGCACAGGCTCTAGGCCGTACCTTTAGTCAGATCATTATGATATTTGTCATGGCTATTGACATGTATAATGTAGATGGGAATGAATCATTTTGGAATTATTTGGCCAAAAAAAATGGCCGCTGGCAGCCATCTTTGATTTCAAAATTAAATCGATTGGCGCGGTCTGCTGGTCGTACTGTTCGTCTGATCATCATGAAATTTGTCATGGATGTTAATAATGACAGGCAGATGGGATCGAGTCATTTTGGGGTACAAATGTAGTTTGGCCAAAAAAACATGGACGTCATGAGCATCTTGGATTTTACTCTTTGCATGACTAAATCCTTTGGCCGGGCTACAGGTCGTAGCTTTGGTCGGATCTTCATGAAATTTGTCATGGCTGTTGACCTTGACATATAAATAGGAACGAGTCATTTTGGGGTCATTCGGCCAAAAAACATGGCCGCCAGCAGCCATCTTGGATTTTACTCTTTGTATGACTAAATCCTTTGGCACAGGCTACATGTCCTTACTTTGGTCAGATCATTATGAATTTGTCATGAATGTTGACATTGACATGTACATGTTGTTGGGAATGAGTCATTTTGAGGTCATTTGGCAAAAACACATGGGCGCTGGCAGCCATCTTTGATTTCAAAATTAAATCGATTGGCGCGGTCTACAGGTCGTACTGTTCGTCTGATTATCCTGAAATTTGTCATGGATGTTAATAATGACAGGCAGATGGGAACGAGTCATTTTGGGATAGATCGACCACAAAACATGTTCGTCATGAGCATCTTGGATTTTACTCTTTGCATGACTAAATCCTTCGGCACAGGCTCTAGGTCGTACCTTTAGTCAGATCATTATGATATTTGTCATGGCTATTGACATGTATAATGTATATGGGAATGAATCATTTTGGGGTCATTTGGCCAAAAAACATGGCCGCTGGCAGCCATCTTTGATTTCAAAATTAAATCGATTGGCGCGGTCTGCTGGTCGTACTGTTCGTCTGATCATCATGAAATTTGTCATGGATGTTAATAATGACAGGCAGATGGGATCGAGTCATTTTGGGGTACAAATGTAGTTTGGCCAAAAAAACATGGACGTCATGAGCATCTTGGATTTTACTGTTTGCATGACTAAATCCTTTGGCGCGGGCTACAGGTCGTAGTTTTGGTCGGATCTTCATGAAATTTTTCATGGCTGTTGACCTTGACATGTAAATAGGAACGAGTCATTTTGGGGTCATTCGGCCAAAACACAAGGCCGCCAGAAGCCATCTTGGATTTTACTCTTTGCATGACTAAATCCTTTGGCACAGGCTACAGGTCCTTACTTTGGTCAGATCATTATGAAATTTCTCATGAATGTTGACATTGACATGTACATGTAGATGGGAATGAGTCATTTTGAGGTCATTTGGCAAAAACACAAGGCCGCTGGCAGCCATCTTTGATTTCAAAATTAAATCGATTGGCGCGGTCTACAGGTCGTACTGTTCGTCTGATTATCATGAAATTTGTCATGGATGTTAATAATGACAGGCAGATGGGAACGAGTCATTTTGGGATAGTTCGACCACAAAACATGGTCGTCATGAGCATCTTGGATTTTACTCTTTGCATGACTAAATCCTTTGGCGCGGGCTACAGGTCGTAGTTTTGGTCGGATCTTCATGAAATTTGTCATGGCTTTTGACCTTGACATGTAAATAGGAACGAGTCCTTTTGGGGTCATTCGGCCATAAAACATGGCCGCCAGCAGCCATCTTGGATTTTACTCTTTGCATGACTAAATCCTTTGGCACAGGCTACAGGTCCTTACTTTGGTCAGATCATTATGAAATTTCTCATGAATGTTGACGTTGACATGTGGATTTTGGGGTCATTTGGCCAAAAAACATGGCCGCTGGCAGCCCTCTTTGATTTCAAAATTAAATCGATTGGCGGGGTCTACAGGTCGTACTGTTCGTCTGATTATCATGAAATTTGTCATGGATGTTAATAATGACAGGCTGATGGGAATGAGTCATTTTGGGATAGTTCGACCAAAAAACATGGCCGTCATGAGCATCATGGATTTTACTCTTTGCATGACTAAATGCTTCGGCACAGGCTCTAGTTCGTACCTTTGGTCAGATCATCATGATTCTTGTCATGGCTATTGACATGTACAATGTAGATGGGAACGAGTCATTTTGGGGTCGTTTGACCAAAAAAACATGGCCGTCAGCGGTAATCTTGGATTTCAAAATTAAATCCATTAGCACGGGCTACAGGTCGTATCTTTTGTCGGATCATTATTAAATTTGTCATGGATGTTAAAATTGACATGCAGGTGGGAAACGAGTAATTTGAATTATACTCTTTGCATGACTAAATTCTTTGTCAAGGGCTACAAGTCGAATCTTTGGTCCAATCATCATGAGATTTGTCATGGACGTTAACAATTACATGTAGATGGGAAAAGATTCATGTTAAATTCAACCAAAAAACCTGGTCGCCAGCAGCCATCTTGTATTTTACTCTTTACACAACTACATCCTTTGACACGGGCTACATGTCGTATCTTTTGTCGGATCATCATGAAATTTGTGAAGGATGTTAACAATGACATGTAAATAGGAAGGATTCTTTTTTTTTGTCATTTGGCAAACAAACGATGGTTGTCACGGCCATCCTTGATTTTAATCTTTGCATAACTACATATAGGCCTTTCAACTTTCCACATTCCTAATCGCTCTATTAACTGTAACACATGAAATTATTCCCTTTGCACGTTAGCTACAGTGTCATTGACACTTTCATAATTACATTTCAGTCCATTCACATTTTCAGCTGCATATACATGTATATGTAAACCAATTTCATCATTAAAGAATTTGCAAATTCATCGTTGATTCCATCATCTCAACATTTCATTAAAGTGAGACTTTATGTTCACACATCGATTCATTCAGGCAACATTTTCTCCATGTCTACACTGTTCATTGCATTGATCGTCTTCAATGGGGATAATCTATAATTATATATGTATATCATCATTAACTATTAAAGTGACATTTCTCTTCCACCCAATCGATATTGCATTAAAATGATGCTTCATATTCACTACACTTCATTAAATAATTTCTGTTTCTGCATCACTTATTGCATTGATTGCCTTCAGGTAAGCTAAGCTATGTCCGACTCAAATATTAAAGTGATGCATCATATTCACTACACTTCATTCAATAATTTCTTTTTCTACATAGTTTACATGTATTGCATTGATTGCCTGCAGCTAAGGTAATCTATGTCCGACTCAAATAATACAAATATTAAAGTGCATTCCATTTCCATTGTACACTGGTCTGATCTTTAGGAAATTTGTCAAGAATGTTGACATTGACATGTAGATGGGAATGAGTCATTTTGGGGTCATTGGCCAAAAAACATGGCCGCTGATGGCCATCTTGGATTTCAAAATTAAATCGATTGGCGCGGTCTACAGGTCGTACTGTTTGTCTGATCATCATGAAATTTGTCATGTATGTTAATAATGACATGTAGATGGGAATGAGTCATTTTGGGGTCGTTCGGCCCAAAAAACATGGCCGCCAGCAGCCATCTTGGATTTTACTCTTTGCATGACTAAATCCTTTGGCACAGGCTATCGGTACATGTCCTTACTTTGGTCAGATTGTCATGAAATTTGTCATGACTAAATCCTTCGGCACAGGCTCTATGTCGTACCTTTGGTCAGATCATTATGATATTTGACATGGCTATTGACATGTACAATACAGATGGGATCGAGTCATTTTGGGGTCGTTTGACCAAAAAAGATGGCCGTCAGCGGTAATCTTGGATTTCAAAATTCAATCCATTAGCACGGGCTACAGGTCGTATCTTTTGTCGGATCATTATTAAATTTGTCATGGATGTTAAAATTGACATGTAAATGGGAAACGAGTAATTTTGGGGTTGTTTGGCCAAAAACATGGCCGCCAGCAGCAATCTTTGATTATACTCTTTGCATGACTAAATTCTTTGTCAAGGCTACAAGTCGAATCTTTGGTCCAATCATCATGAGATTTGTCATGGATGTTAACAATTAAATGTAGATGGAAAAAGATTCATTTTAAATTCAACCAAAAAACCTGGTCGCCAGCAGCCATCTTGTATTTTACTCTTTACACAACTAAATCCTTTGACACGGGCTACAGGTCGTATCTTTTGTCGGATCATCATGAAATTTGTGAAGGATGTTAACAATGACATGTAAATAGGAAGGAGTCTTTTTTGGGTCATTTGGCAAACAAACGATGGTTGTCACGGCCATCTTGGATTTTAATCTTTGCATAACTAGGCCTTTCAACTTTCCACATTCCTAATCGCTCCATTAACTGTAACACATGAAATTATTCCCTTTCCTCGTTGAGCTACAGTGTCATTGACACTTTCATAATTACATTTCATATTTTCAGCTGCATATACATGTACACCGGTATGTGAACCAATTTCATCATTACAGAAATTGCAAATTCATCGCTGATTCCATCATCTCAACATTTCATTAAAGTGAGACTTTATGTTCACACATCGATTCATTCAGGCAACATTTTATTTACATTTCTACACTGGTCAATGCATTGATCGTCTTCAATGGGGATAATCTATAATTATATATGTATATCATCGTTAACTATTAAAGTGACATTTCTCTTCCACCCAATCGATATTGCATTAAAATGACGCTTCATATTCATTACACTTAATTCAATAATTTCTGTTTTTACATCACTTATTGCATTGATTGCCTTCAGGTAATGTAAGCTAATCTATGTCCGACTCAAATATTAAAGTGACACATCATATTCACTACACTTTATTCAATAATTTCTTTTTCTACATAGTTTACATGTATTGCATTGATTGCCTGCAGCTAAGGTAATCTATGTCCGACTCAAATAATACAAATATTAAAGGCATTCCATTTCCATCCATTAATCTAAGGAAACTTCTGCTGTGATATATATATGTGCTACACCACTCGGATAAATGTCTGTGTCATCACACTAAAATACCATCTTAGAACTTGAATTGATATATTCGTAATCATATATAGTCACCAATAGCCGGGTTACTACCGTAGTACCTGACATTACCCATCTAGTGAACAATTCAAACCCAACAGGCCTGGTTGATTTCGCTGTGGGATGATGGTTCACTTCCATCCTCAAGCTACTTATGCCATTTCATGGCATAATTCTGTTCTGACGTGCAGGGGTAGATATGCTTGAGGCCCCACCACAGTTCAATTCACACCAGGTTCTCAGCTATTATTATCTTATGTTCGAACTGTACTCATATGTTTGGACTGATCATAACCATTATTTTAATGCTGGGTTAGTAGTAACCCGGCTATTGGTGACTATATCCGATTACGAATATATCAATCCAAGTTCTAGCATGGTATTTGTGTGACGACACAGACATTTCTCCGAGTGGTGTAGCACATGTAGTACCCTGTACGGAACATCCTATAATTATTGTAACATTGAACTTAATGATCAACTTGGTGGTTGCTCCATTACGTGTCACGTACGATCATATTATTGTATGACCTCTTCGATACAAACAGAAACAGAATATCAGAGAAAATCTATCAGTATATCTAAAAAAGGCCCAAACACTAATGATCCACTCCTGGGGCTCAACGAAAAATGTCCACATGCATACATCATATGTACAGGGAATCGTCCCACAAACATCATATTCCACTTCAAATAATATTAGTGGAATATGATGTTCAAAGGAGATAACTTCAAATAAGCGGTGACCCGCTTGTTGTTAGATCCTCTTCACCCTCCTTTTTTTCTAACCTGTCATTTAATTTAACTCATATTGTTCAATGTCTTATTTCATGTATACATGTATTAATTGAGGGTAGAATAAATATTGTTTGCACCATATTCCACTAATAATTATACCATAGTAGTATCATACACATATTTATATCCATGCATATGACCGTCTACAAACACAAGTACAGGTACGCCCCTTCGATGATATTCACATTTATATTAATCAAATACTTTCTTCTGTATATTCCACATATTTGATGTACATTTATATTATTGATTCATTTGTACATGAGGACAATAGTACTCATGAATTTCAAATTAGACGGTGCAATATACTTGGTCACATAATGCATATATTATATAAACCATTCATTAATATACAGGAATAAAAGCGAAAAGTCGTGATATTTGTGAATGACTTTAGTTCAGACAACGACGAATTTCCAACTGTATCCAGGATGAAAGAGATTTATGATATATCGACAAACTTCATTAGAATCCACAGCATCAACAATGAGTTGATCAAGCTGTAACATATGCTTGACCAAACACTATAAAAAAAAACAAGCCCCGTGATTACCGGGCAGTTTTCATTGCTTCCAAAAAGTATTCCGGGTTGCAAGGATTTTTATGACATTCTCATATCAGATAAAATGACAAAGCCTTCCTCAATTCGGAAACGGGCATTAGAACTTGGACACACCCATGTCCAAGTACCATGGACATATACATTCGCACTGTTGTTTAAATCACTATCTGATACCAGGTTGCGATGATTCCAGTTCGGCATAAATACCCGAATTTTGCCGACAAAACAATTACTCCAGAAGATGAATATTACTAACGATATTGACTGTAATAGATTCAAAATGATAGAATCAATATCCATATCGCCGTTGACTGCCCTGTAGTATCGCGCTTCTTAAGAATAATAAAATATCCAGCTTACAAATAAACATACTATTCGGCGTTTCGTCGGAAAAGAGCACCAATATAAAAACATGATCTTAATTATATTAAAGTATTATATTTATAAAACCAAATTCCACCCCATTGAACTTTCACCGGATATGTGACGTTGACCTCAACTGACTTAAAGGGGCACTACTGGTTAGCAACAGAGAGCCTTTTTTATCACCTTAAATGATAGATTTAACTTTATATGGCGAGTGTCATGCAATAGGGGCTGTTTACCTCAATTGACTAGTACTTATTTTAAATTACTAGGAGGGGCACTAATAATTTACTAAATTGTCTTCAGACAATAAATACACCTAATAATATCCCCGGAATCGAAATAGGTCGATAAATATTTGGACTGCCTTTATATTGGCATTATATGTCTCAGAAAGACGCACTGAAGTCATAAAAATACACTTTGCACAGGATATTTTGGGCCCCTAACAAAAAAAGAGCTATTTGCACGACATGAAGCAGAAAAGGGCGTCCCGTGTTAGTCTATTCCTGATATGGTAGACATAAAGAGCATTCAGTTCACTTGAGGAGCTGAACATGGACTTCAGCTGGCAATGGCACACATTGTTACCATATAACTTCTTTTATGACTTAGCATGTACTAGAATTTAAACACCTTTGTATGGGTATACACCAATGCAAGATGGCTGCGCCATTCAGAATGTTTGGAATACTGTTCATCCATGTCGATGTTAATATTTTAAACAATTTTAAACGAATAGTTACCCGATACAAAATAACAAGTGTGTGGTTACTACCGCTGTTCCTATATCCAACTGTTTCGAATATCCGAATCGTTATCTTCAAAGTTATTGGATATCAAACTAAAATGCGTTCCATTGATGATATAACTACCGGTAGCATTTAGAATATCTTAGAAAATCTAGTTTGATCAAACAGTTGTCTTCAACGCCCCATCAATTTGAACTCATATGTCAAACCTGTTTATCTTGAGGTTGTATAATCGATGGACGTGTTGACATTTCAAAGGAAATATTCTATTTAAATTATTCGACTCATGTAAAGAATATCAATTGTGTTATGGTGTTGTGTAAATCGGCTCAGATAAAACGAGATTCTTGCTCATTCAAGGGCACAGTGGGGCGAATTCAAAGAGCCATGTTCTCCACCAGGAGACGATGACTCTTAAGCTTCCGTGAAAATATTTGTTTAGATTTGATTAATTTGCTCTGTGTTCAATCATTGCAATCGATGGTACTGCAATAGTCCGATCCTGTGTCCGTAACATCATATGCGCCTACGGTCTTATATAATTTCCAGAGGAATAATTGTCTCGAATTGCATCCCGCGATTCGTAACCCGAATGCTATATGCTACTATAACCAGTCATGGCACCAAACTTTCTTTGACTTGAGGAAAAACACACAAACCTCAGATGGCACAAAATTGCGTACTCTTAAAAAGCGATATTAGTCTGGTCGTTGAAGAATAGGATCTAGAACAAATTCTTAACAAGCTGGGTTTTTTTGGTGTCATTTTATCGGACATATTCTGAGGAACAACATATCCAAAAACCGCTAAAATCCGCTTTGGCGAAAATTCCAGTCAGTCTTGGAAGAACACTGTGACCAAGGTATTGCTGAGAAGATTTGGGGTAATAAAGAGTTAATGCTGCATCCCTTTCTGGACTGTACTCATAAATCAATTTCTGAGTTACTACAATTTAATGATGACAGTCAATAGTATTGAGAAGATAAGTCGCTCACTGATCTATGAGCTGCATATCAAAAGAGCAGCGAAACTCAATCCATATCTTTTCTGATGTAACAATTTGGAGGGTCTATATCGAATCATGGACAATATACTCCTCCCCCAATGTGTTACTATGATGATCAATATCAGCTATGTTTAAACTAACTTTTGCTAAAAGTCTGAAGCTATCCATGCTTGATTATAATATATATCTTTATTCCTCCATATAATGAAGAGCATATATATAAACATTATAAATAAATTGTTAACACAAATACATCCAATTTGAGAATACAAATACATCCTGCATGCAGGAATTTGGCTATGCAATATACAGGATTATACAATTTGCCTGACAAAGAGACAAATACGAACATATTTGAGTGCATATAAGCATGCATACCCTCACGAGCACCGACACGACCACACACCTGCACACCCACATACACGCCCATCCTCACACACATATACATGTATACAAACTTGTACATACACATATACTGACATATATGTATATACAAAGATATACATGCATACACATATACATGCGCACGAGAGAGAGGGAGCGCGCGCACGTGTACGTGCACAGCCGCGCCAGCACTGGTGAATATATGCATGGTTATATACATATATATAAATTTTCATATAAATATATATTCATATATACATACACATACATCCACGTAGACACACACGCACCAGCACACACACATATGAATACATATGTAACGGTCAGGTAACTATATGTGCACGATTAAATGTGCATGCATATCTGATTAAATATACACCAAATCATAAATGGTACATGGCTGTATGCGGAAGTTAAGGGTATGGAAAATTTGCGTTGAACTGAAGCGGGACGTTTATTGCCGTGTTTAAAGAAAGGTTATACTTTGTTAAGACTGTTATCTTAAGTGCAAGCGGGATAACTCTAAAGTTTGGATAATTGCGAAATTTATATGGCATGAATATACATATATATATACACTTGAATATGTATACACATATACACATGTATATATATGTTCACGCATACATATGTATACACATATACAAATACACATGGGTATGGCTTGTGTGATCATGCATCCGGGAGAATACACATGGGTATGGTTTGTGTGATCATGCATCCGGGAGAATACTAAGATTCATGGACGTCCGATGAAGTGAGGCTATGTGAAGTGTATAGTACGTAAACTGTAAATAGTGAACAAATGAAGGAAATATGGGTAATTTGAAATATATGCATATTTGGCTGAAGGATGCATGGTACTGAATTGGCAAATGCTGTGACATAGATAATTTACCAACTAACAGTAAATGTATTAATGGAAAATTAACGCTATTCTACTCCTAAAGAGTGCTGATCACTTTAGTTAACCATTATCAAAGTGAAACCGTTTCCACATAAATGCTGTTGTCCTAACGAGCAAGCGAGACAGATTAGATTGATTATCTGAGAGTAAAGCGAGATCTCTAGGTGGCAATCCCAGAAGGGCAGACAGTAGCTGCAAACGGGGCATTTGGTCTAGGTAGAGGAAACAGTTAATGCCATAATGGTCAATGATGTGGTACCACATGTCATTCCGAATATGTAGCAATGACGGGAAATCTAACAAGATATGTTGTACTACACATGAGTAGGTCGCTAAACAATGTTTGCATGTATCATTTTGGCCGAAAGCTGTATGTGCGATTATGCGACCGATCAATAGGAATATAAATTTTTCCTCCGGAAATTGTGAGCATAGTTTCCATATACCGATCGTTCGTAGCGTGGGGTGAATGGTACGGAATGCTGTTAAAGAGGAGTCGCCGGAGATACGATTATACCAGTCAAGTTCATCTAACTCCTTCACAGCTGTCCGTAACAAGCGTTTCCACACCACGGGCGATGGGAATTCATTGGAATTAGCATATTCAATAAGGTGATGTTCAATATTATATTTACATAGAATGCACCATATGTCATGTATAAAAGATGTTTCGTCTGTTGACAGACCAGATATGAAATCATACAAACGTCGTAGGAATAACTGTTTCGATGCTTTCTCGTGATTTGGCCCACAGAAAGCGCCAAGCATTGAGAGTTTCCGACGATCGATCCACGATTCTAGCGAGGAGCAGCCTAGACAGCCTTGTGCAATAACTGTTCGGGTCCTCGTCGGAAAACATTGCATATGCTTGATGCAAATTCTATGGGCCTTCTCAAGCTTGTCTATTTGAGTTGTGTTTAGGTTCCAGAGAAGTTCACTGCCATACAACCCGGAAGGAATGACTATTGTTCTGTAAAGTTTGTATGAACTTTGAGGAGAGATACCACCAGGGTATAGGCCAACATCGGAGAGGCCGAAATATGTCCCCCTTAATTTTGTGCATATGGCATCGATCGACAAATTTGTTATTGAAATAAGATTTGGAAAGCAGAATTTCCAGGTGAGTATAGGAGTCAACTTCGCTGAGAAAGGATGATCCAAATGGCCATGATCTTGCACATTTATCGGCTTCCTGTTTTGATTCATTGAAAACCATTATGACGGTTTTCGATGAATTATAACTGAAGCGCCATTTATTACTGTATTCAATGCATAATTCATATAGGCCAATAAGACCTGGGCGGGATAGAGAGAGAAGCATCATGTCATCGGCTTGGGTGGGAGATGAACAATTCAATGAGTGAATACGAAGGCCCAATTTTGATTTCTCAATAATATGGAGGAGATCGTCTGCGTGTATTTTGTACCACAGAGGTGATAATATTGATCCTTGTCTGGTTCCTTGAGACAAGGAGAACCAGTCGGAATATGTTCCGTCGTTGCGGATACAACATTTTATGCCAGATAATAATTCTCGTATGATGAGCCATGTTTTGCCTTGTAATCCTCTGTGAAATAATTTATACAAGAGGCCATTTATCCATACACAGTCGAAAGCTTTACGCACGTCCAATAGACATGAATAAAGCTTATTGTGCTGTTCCCTGGCGTAACAAATACATTCTTGCACAAAACATGATGTCATGGTGCAACTGATCCCTTTTTCGAAACCATGTTGTAACGGATGGACGGCGATTGAAGATGGCACGTACGTTTCCAGTCTAAGAGATATCACCCTCTCAAATAGCTTGTAAATGGCAGGTAATATGGTAATTGCTCTATAGCTATCAAAGCTGTCTTTAGGTTTTCGTCCACCCTTGTAAAGAGACACCATGACGCCCCGTTGTTCTGCAAGAGGTACGTGTGAGTATTCAAACATATATGAGAATAAATGTGCGAGGCAATTGAGCAACGCTTCACCACAGAAAATGATGTGCTCATAGGAAATTGAGTCGTATCCATGTGCTTTGTTCCTATCTAATCTGTTGAGTAATTTACTGAGTTCATATACGGTCACAGGGTGTGTAATAAGTACATCACATGGGCTTGATGATGAGTGACTGGTGGTGTTAGTGATGAAATTATTTACAGAGTTATAGTTGTCTACATAATATAATGGATCGGTGACTCCGTGAAGATTGATTTATAATATTCAGCCCATGCGCTAACTATCTCCGATCTACCTCTGAGAGTTGTGCCGTTATGTTTGAAGAACGAGAGAGAACGGTTGTGGCCCTTTCTGTTATTTTTCAGTAGGCGGTAGAACGTTGCTAAGTCAAGCTCGGCTAGATTGTCAAGATCAGAGTGCTTATCGCGCAAAAATTTACTGGATTTTCTACGGTGAACAGAACGGAAGTTACGTTTTGCATCTTTATAGTTAGCATATGAAGGAAATAAGTTGCCTCTTGGTCGGCCATCTTGAATCCAGAGGACTCGTAATTCGTCCATCACTTTATGCAGGGCACGAAGTTCATCGTCCCAGAAAGGCTTCAGGTGCCTTTGAAATTTTGATATGGGAATGACTTCCCTGGATGAACGCAGAAGCGCGTTTACTATATCGTTGTAATATTGATCCAACAAGAATATATCGGTAATTTGAAACTGAGGAAGGTACGATTCCAATTTCGAATGGTAATTTTCAAGAAGATCAGTGTTGTTATTTAAAAGCTTCCATTTGAATTTCTCTGGAACATGACTGAAGGTGGCTGTCTGAGAACAGTTGAGATCAAATTCTATAGAAATTTCGATAGGTCTATGATTGGAAACATTAAGGGAAGCGTCATCAAATATCTGAGCATTAAGTACCTGGTGTAAATCGCATGACCGGATAAGAAAATGGTCGATATTAGACCCGACTGGAGAATCATCAGCAGGTACGAATGTTGTTATATTTGAGTCGGCGCAGAGGACTTCAATGACAGACTTTAAAGAGAAGTGTGTCAGCAATTCTTGAAATCGCTTATTACGAACGTCACTTCTCGACAACGTCCCATTGAAGTCACCCATCAGGATTGGAGTACCTAGAGGTATGTAAAATTCTAAGATATCGTACAATGACTTGATATATGCATCGTATAGTTCGACTGGAGAGTTTGAGGATGGTAAGTATACTTGAAATATGTACATGAAAGAATTTGGATTAATTTCGAGCTGTATAGCTGCTATGCGGTCATCGTCAAGGTCGATGACTGAAATTTTAGAGTCGTGACGTTCGTGCCATAATATGCTGACCCCACCAGCGGTTCTCCCTCTCTGATTTGGCTGTCGTTGTCTTTGATCGTAGACTGTGTGCGCGCGGTAGTTGAGAGACAGGGTGTCCACGAAGCTTGCATTCGCACTGCACAGCCAGTGTTCACTGACGCCACATATGTCGACTGAATTATCCGACAGCAAATTCACTAGATAAGAAGAAGAGCTGAAGATGCCAGTTACATTCCAACTGAGAAGCTTAAACATGATGGATTGATATTAGTGAGTTTGTGTCACGCAAGAGAATAGAGTTAGGATCTGTCGTATTGGGAGTACATTTCCCTGCAGCGGACTCCTTTAGGCCAGAAGTTGTAACTCAAGACACGGTCCACATCCGATGAGAGAACATTTATAGTGGCGTATGCCGGTTTGTTACGGCCGTCCACATACACCCTCACGACTGAGAAGGATATGTCGCTGGTATGAAGGTGGTATTCCACATGATCCTGAGTTACTTCCTGTGTCAGATTATCCACTTTCAAGCGCACAGTTGTAATTGGATATTTGCAGCTGTATGGAGACTTTCCAGAGGGAAGACGTCTGAATCGGCGGCGATGATGGAATTGACTGCGATCACCCTTATCGTGTTGATGGTGATTTCTATCGTTTGCAGGAGGACGATCAGGTCTTGTTGAATCAGCGTCGTCGATGGTTATGTATGAAGAATCGTCATGATATGATGTGTCGGGGGGAGATTTGCAATCTTGCGGTCGCCTATAGTCAGGACGTGACTGAGCATCTGGGCAGTGCTCATCATTATATCTGGGTGGATTGGTCTGAAAGTTGTTCATTTTGTCGCGCAACTCCTGAAAGAACCCACCTATTGTTTATTTGATGAAGGATACACACTCTTCGGAAAGTTTATTATTATTCAACATCTTCTCGAATTTGTTTTTCTGACCAATAATGTCACTGAGGAGACCATTCACGGTACCAATTGATCCTTTGTTTGATTTTATTTTCTCATTTATATTGGTTATTGTTTCGTCACATTTATGTTGAAGTTTATCCATGCCGACGTTCAATTCGTCCATTCCGTCCTTTATGTCATTTCTTAAATTTCTCAAATCTGAGCCTCTTTGTTTAGAGTTATCATTCTTTGTTTGTTCAATGCGTTCCACTGCTAGTTTATTTTTGTTAACTTGATCCTTTAGTTATTTCACATCTTTTTCCATCAAGTTCATTTTGTTATTTATGTTTGTAAGTTGTCCTTTCAAAGTGGGTATATCCTCCTTAATGAGAGAATACATGTCCGATCTAGACTCCTTAAGTTGAACAATTTCCGCTCTCATTTCAGTTATGTTTAACAGAACATATTTCATGTCGGTGGATACCTCTGGAGACACTGGAACAGTCGGAGTGCCTGACTGCGACTGGCCACGTGGAATGTTGCCTTTACTCAGGATTTCCGATATATCGACTGTTGGGTCGATAAGATGGGCAAGCATATTATAAATGTCACGAGCCAGTTTGGGTGGAATACTCCCGTCCGGGTTGCTTGGAGACTTGATGCGTCTCTTAAGGACGGCGCTGCCTAGAACTGTTGCGTTAGGTTTGTTTTTGATTTCGTCAAATACATTTGTGCGCATTTTATCCAGAATAGAGTCTGAAGCGTTGGTAGTGGACAACAGAGTGTCGATGAAATGATCCTGAGTAGTGTTATGTATAAAACTGGCGACCCACGTTTGCAGCTGCGATATGTGGGCTGATGTATGAATATGAGGTGTATCATATTCGGACACTACAGAGTTAGACAGCACTTCAAGTGATGACTCCAATGTGGATAAATCGCTGACTTCGACTTCTCCGTTTAGCCAGTTCAATTGGTTGCTTGCAGTGACGTCTTCGCCGGCTAAGATCGAAGCTGACTGGGTTAACAAGCCGTCCATTTTCCGACAGCAATGTGTAAACAGAATAGGTCGTAGTAATATGTCTCTAATTACTGGAGCTTGGACTCTTGTGCACATACTAATCCAGAGATTCTTCATATTAGTAGTTAATAGGGAAACTGCTTTTTCATATCTGTTCTTATTGCATCCTGTGTTTCCATCCTATTTCTGAATTAACTGTTTAGTGTGCTAGGTGGACAACCAGAAACTGTGTAGCAGCTAGAACTCAAGATTACCTGTGCTACATGGTTCTCCGAAGACAACGGAGGAATATACTAACAACAACAACAACGATGGCACCCAATATGGTTGATTATATCGGAATTTAATGAATTTCTGCGGTAGGTGGAACAATTAATGCCAATTCGTAATAAATTTAAATATTGACAAACAATGCTTAGTCGTAAACCATATTTGTAGAATGTCTTTCCCAAATTGGCTGAATGAAATTTACACTGTTTTCAAAATTTAATTGCTAGTCCTATAAGAGTAAACACACGCTCGGATTATTCGAGGATATTCAATGCAGAGTCTAAGAGAAATGTTTGATAAGAGATGTAAGAATTCTCCCTAATGAATCTCACTAGAGAGCAATCGAAAGCAGGGTCTCGTGCAATGGTTATATCTGGACTTTTGGGCGCCCAGAAACGGAACAATAACGCAGTTTCATATGTTCTTTTTTATGTTGGATCGTCTGATTATATGTGTAATTAAACAGTTAAATGCGATTTGATATGGATGTAATGATTCTGTGATCTTTTCTAGAAGCAGAAATATATGTAGTCAGAGCAGTCGTGAATGTGACCGATCATCAATTATTTTGACAACAATAACATTAAACCTTTAAAAATGCACTGCTATAGAACAATATAAGAGATAAGAATTTATTACTGGGTAAAATGTGAAGATCCTATTATCTATGTCTTAAAATAGTAATCATAGACGCATCCAATCCGGTGACAAAACTCGAATATTTCTCTTTTATCACGATAATGAGTGGTGGTATTTTATGAACACAATTTATCAAAACACAAAGGAGTACTAGCCCATCTTCAATAAATTCTAAACTTGACCAATATGGTTTACATATGCTGTGGCTGAGACTGTGTTTATAGCTGGAAATTATTGTTGGTCATATTCACCAAAGCCACATAAACGCGAAAAGTACTATGATTTTTGCAACCGCGTTTACCCCTTATTCCTAATGTTACATATAGTTACAAACAGCAACATTTAGCTAATGTTCAACGCTGAAATAACAGCTTTGAACGATGATCTCCTGCTATTTAGCACAATTACGTGGGTGGTAATATATTTTCAAACAAAACGATAGTGAAAACTAATATTGTGCATTGCGTGGTAGTGCATTCCAGTTGTAAAGTGGGGACTGAAGTAATTTGAACATAAATTTCTACGAATACACCGGTTTGTATTAGGTTCTGTCCATGTCACTATTCGCCCCCGTGCTATAATTTCACTGCGTAATTCCTATGCCACAATATATTGTATACTTACCTTCATAACTTACGTCAGACCCCACCACTATTCAGGGCGCAGTAGAACATTTTCCCATAGCCGATTTTAGCAGATATTGGATATATTTTAAACGAATATCTCCTCCTTCCAACGATACCAAATTTATCTTGTTAAGATTGTTTTCCTTGTAGACCTTATATTTTTATCCCCGACAGCCAAACTATATCCGGACACTTAATCTGAATCTCAATCCTGATCTTCTAACACCCTCATGTTATCGTACGACATTGAACAGAACCCATGCCCTCCTACCTCAACATAAAATTGGCCATTCAATCTCCATATTGCATTACAATATCCGAAGTATTCTGAATAAACTCGAAAAACTCGTCGACATCATTAACGAGTATGACGTTTTGTTTTAGTGAGACTCACATTGGCCCCTCACTCTCCTCCGACAAATTAACGATTCCTGGCTATTACAACCAAGTGAACCATAAGTCTTGGTGACGGAGCCGTCTTTGGTCGTCTTCTGTGGGAAACATGTATGTAGCTCGTCTTGTAGACGTTTTGGGGCAATTATGGAGTAGGTAGGTGTATCCAAGATATCTCCAAGAGTCTTGATAAGACATATTCAAGACGTCTTGATAGTATGAAACATAATTCTTACGCCTTGGCACCAGTGATCTGGAGGTCTTTGTGGCGGAGACGTCTTTTGTAGACTTCGGTGGGACACGTATATCGCACGTTTTGTATACGTTTTGTGGCAAATGTGAAATATGTAGAAAATCAAAGACATCTTCAGTACTTCTCAAAATGTCTTTAAAACGTACTGATAAGCTTCAGGGCGTCTTGATACCGGCGATCTATAGATCTTGGTGATGAAAACCTCTTCAATACGAGACACGATTGTTGCAAGCTTGGAGACGTTTTCAGCAAATATTGAGTAATTAGACTTATCCAATTCAAACAGGTGAGCTACAGGTACTGGTGACGTAGACGTCGTTGTGGATTTTGGTGGGAGACACGTATGTAGCACTAGAGTCTTGTATATGTTTTGTGGCAAATATGGTAAATATGATTTACAAGTTTGTAAAGTACATGTTTCGGTTAATGTTTCTACTTTTCGTAAGTATTCATAATTTATTTGGAACCATTTTTTCTGTCATATATTAAATAGTCGCCATCAAACTTATTTCAGCTATTACATTTATAGTGTAACTGCTTTTCAAGAAATGTAGAACAAATATGCAATATATACCATACACGGTTGCTCCGTGGTGTTGAAGACGTCCAACATTAATTATACATTCGATATCATTTCTTTGAATGAATTATTTGATATATTCATCAATAACTGGGAATCCAAACGAATCGAAATATGTTGCAAAACCAGAACTGGACATCTATATATCAGACTGGCGAGCATGGAACAATCAAATAAATACGCATTTTATAGCTGCATAAAGCCAAACTTCGGCAGACAAGGATACCGATCTATCGATGATAACAATATCGTCATGCGACTACTGAGATTCAGAACCAGAAACCACTGACTTCCGGTGGAAACTGGTTCTTGGACAAACACCCCATACTCAGAGAATGAAGACGCACTCTTTGTATGAAGGAACTCGGTGATGAATACAACTTTGTTATGAGCTGCCCTCAGCAGCTAACTGCTATCAGAACGAAATATTTGAAAGCATACTATCACAACCGACCAAACAAAATTATATTGTATGATGTCTTCGATACAAACAGAAACAGAAGATCAGAGAAAATATATCAGTATATCTAACAAAAGGCCCATACACTCCTGAGGCTCAACGCAAAATGTCCACATGCATACACCATATGTACAGGGAATCGTCCCACAAACATCATATTCCACTAATAATTATACCATAGTAGTATCATACACATATTTATATCCATGCATATGACCGTCTACAAACACAAGTACAGGTACGCCACTTCGATGATATTCACATTTATATTAATCAAATACTTTCTTCTGTATATTCCACATATTTGATGTGCATTTATATTATTGTTTCATTTGTAAATGAGGACAATAGTACTCATGAATTTCAAATTAGACGATGCAATATACTTGGTCACGTAACACATATATTATATAAACCATTCATTAATATACAGGAATAAAAGCGAAAAGTCGTGATATTTGTGAATGACTTTATTTCAGACAACGACGAATTTCCAACTGTATCCAGGATGAAAGAGATTTATGATATATCGACAAACTTCATTAGAATCCACAGCATCAACAATGAGTTGATCAAGCTGTAACATATGCTTGACCAAACACTATCAAAAAAACCAAGCCCCGTGATTACCGGGCAGTTTTCATTGCTTCCAAAAAGTATTCCGGGTTGCAAGGATTTTTATGACATTCTCATATCAGATAAAATGACAAAGCCTTCCTCAATTCGGAAATGGGCATTAGAACTTGGACATACCAATGTCCAAGTACCATGGACATATACATTCGCACTGTTGTTTAAATCACTATCTGATACCAGGTTGCGATGATTCCAGTTCGGCATAAATACCCGAATTTTGCCGACAAAACAATTACTCCAGAAGATGAATATTACTAACGATAGTGACTGTAATAGATTCAAAATGATAGAATCAATATCCATATCGCCGTTGACTGCCCTGTAGCATCACGCTTCTTAAGAATAATAAAATGCTGGATGAACAGCAACGTACTTATAAAATAAACATACTATTCGGTGTTTTTTCGGAAAAGAGCACCAATATAAAAACATGATCTTAATTATATTAAAGTATTATAAAACCAAATTCCACCCCATTGAATTTTCACCGGATATGTGACGTTGACATCAACTGACTTAAAGGGGCACTACTAGTTAGCAACAGAGAGCCTTTTTTATCACCTTAAATGATAGATTTAACTTTATACGGCGAGTGTCATGCAATAGGGGCTGTTTACCACAATTGAATAGTACTTATTTTAAATTACTTGAAGGGCACTAATAATTTACTAAATTCTTCAGACGATTTTCCTGCATGTCATGTTGATCATCCGTAATTTTTGACGGGCAACCCCTAGTGTCATTTATAAACACTGATCAGTATACTTTATGGTGTCAAGGAGAGTGAATGGTGAATGTACAAGGACCCCACCCCACCTGTGGTGTCACTATAATTATTAAAATTATTTGATTGCTTACATATGTGTTAGTATAACATCACCGTATATAATATATATTTATACTAATAAATCTCAATTTTGTACGTTTGTTCGTATGTTTGTGTGTTTGTCCGCTTAAATGCGACCAAACGGCTGGTCCTCGAAGTGCATATAGGAGTCCCTTGACCCGGGAATCGTTTTGCATAGGTCCCGTACACCTGAGATGTCTTAAAATAGCACTAATCATTATTTGAAGTATATTTTGGCTGAAACGACCAAACGGTTGAACCCTCAAGAGCTGAACATATGTACATATGCGTAGTTTGCCCCTGTTCATCTTATTATATAGATATGGCCCGTTCAACTCTGACGTCTTAAAAGGACACTGCTAAATAATTTAACTAAATAATTAACTATATACCCAAAATGGTTGCAATCTGGTCGGTGAAAATTGAAACATGGGGATAAATTGACCCGTAGAGTGTCATGAGATTGATGCTGTCGACCTCAGACTTAAAGGGGAACATGAGCAATACAGAGTGTTCCTTATCAGCTTAGAAGATATGTAGGACAATTGGTTCAGGTGGGTCACCTGATCAGGGGATTTTCATGGGATATGCGCCCTTTACCTCAGATGAATTAAGGGGGACTAATAAATTATATGACCAATGAAGTGCATGTATTATTAGCCCAGACGATATGTGGGGAAACTTGGTGCACAAAAGTAAAACGAATCGGGGAATGTCACGGGATAGGTGATGTTGATCTCAATTGACTTAAAGAGGCATTAATAATTAGTAATAAAGAGGGTTTGTTATCAACTTAAAAGATAGGTGTAACTTTATCCTGAGAGTCATGCAATATATGATGTTTATCCCCACTGACTAATAATTATTTAAAATGACTTAAGGGATATTAATAAATTACACATTCTTCACCCGAGCAACGTCGGGCACCCCTGCTAGTAACTTTTGTAAGTAAATATAAAAAAAATATGTCCAATCCGATGTTTTTGTCAGGTGAAACAAAATATTTCATGTACGAAATGAACATTTGCAAATGATTTATAAACGACAGGCAGGTGCACAGGCGCATCGCAAAGTCCAACTGGTAGTATATGCGAAAACATGCGTAGAACCCGTCCAAATATGTCATTAAGCCAGAAAAATAACAAAGCCATTTAAATAACGATTGTATACACACCTGTGCTGATATTACTTCTGTTTGATTGTTTCCAAAGCGGATGTAGGGGTGTTATCGCGGTCTCCCATAAGACTCCACACCACCCGTGGTCCAAAACATGACAAACTTGTGTTGGGCGCAAGTATAAACAGCTCCAATGAGTGCATTCTAGTTATAGAATACTATTAGTACATTATTGAGGAAATTTCATAATTTTGCAACTGTAATTTCTAAATTATAATCTATAACAAGGTCATCCGTGCCTTTAGAAACAATTTAAAAAAATATCAATATAAAGCTAGAAATTTAAAGGAAAACATCACTATCCTTTATAACTATTGTATGCTACAGTACTACAACAGCAGCTATTTTCTTAACAATATGAGAGATGTGTTCTAATTATGTAAAAAAAAAATTTAAAAACATATTTGTTGAGGTCATTTCAGATTTTGACGGGAAATATTTGCAAAAAGAAACGCACTGTATTATCAAAATCGACCTACCTAAAAATAAGTTGTTTTCATTTTTGTTAAACCATTCGTTTTTTGTTTTACATAATTAGAACATATATCACATATTGTGAAGATGAACAGTTGTTGTTATAGTACTATAGCATATATTGGTTATAGAAATAATGTTTTCCCCTTTGATAGTTTTAAATTGAGATATTTTGAAAATTTACGAATACACGGACTCCTTAATATTAGTTATCTGAACAAAAATAACTCGTTTGAAAATAATTTATTCCAACACAAAGTATTATATGAAACATAGACATACATAATTATAAAACATAATGTGGCGGAAGTATAATTATGTCCAACAACGTAGTGCATTAATGTCGATGGTGGAAATTACGATATAGGAGGCGTTCTGGTCGTGTCGTGTACATGTCTTAGACAGTCTGAAAATTATTGGATGCCTATATAATACGATAACCAGTGACTCATATATATATATATATATATATATATATATAAACATATTTAAATTTAGAGACAGCATAACAAAAGAAACAGGTATCTGGTATAGTGACGCTCGATGGTTATATACGATAGCAAAAAATTAACCAAAGCTTAAGAGAAGCTTTACTCCCACATGAATGAAGCATATGAGACGACACACCTTTAAGACCCACGGTCAGATTTGACACATAAAACCACTACCTGTGGCAGGGGAGGCGAGTACATACAAAACAAGTTCCAGACACGTATATGCACTTTTTATGTTGACCTAGCTTGGCAACCACCAACCCAATTTGTTTTGTTTTTTTCCTATTTTTTCCCGTTGTATTTTTCAGGCACCCACCCCATTTTTCAATGATTTGTGACCAATATATACACGATAACATCACCCTTCAATGTATCTCCTATGTTTCAGTTATTGATATTGTTCAATGCTTTGCTACACAGTTGGAGACACGTTCAATTAAGTGGGTTTTTTTAATGCATTTTTGTTGTTTTATGTGTTTTAACTTGTTCGATAGTTTAAAAGTCCACCGTTCTTTTCCAATTTCTCCTGACTACGAACCTACAGGTATAGACATTGAAAATCCAGAAATGTATTGAGGTAACAGTGATTGCACATTTTAAACTGTCCATAATTTTCTTACCAAATCGTCAAGTCACGCAAGTCATCGTTTGGGTTGTTGACTAATATACATGTGTCCTCGGAATTTGAGTACAATTGTGCAGCCTCGTTCTGTGCATGTTGAACATTATCAATAAAAATGCGGTAGAACATCAAACACTTACGTTAATAGAATTGAATAGATGACAGCCAATACTTAACTGCTCTTGTGTAGACTACGGTTTTTCTCCTCGAGTAAGATGCGGAGGTTTATTTTTACGAAGCGCTAGTCGAGTGAAAATAATTCTCGGATCTCACCAGAGGAGAAAACCCGCACGCTACTCAGAATAGTTGACTGTTGTATTTATTATTTTTTTATACCAGTTTGTTACGAAGAAACACATTCACATTGTTCGACCTAACGCGTTCTTAAACTTACATCACTAGCCATTTATGTTAAAATAACCCCACAAGGATACCGAATAACTCAAAAACTGGCGCCATGACGCAGTGTTGAGAGTAGGATAACATCTTGGATGTAGGATAACACGTTCGGTCTTTTTGAAGGGGGATATGGTTTATATTTTGATTTACAAAGTTGATGAAAATATAATAAAGTCTTTTATTCATATGCCTGGCAGGCAATACATTTTAGTTTCCCGTTTTCATTTCGATTAGCATTCTGTGATATGGTGGATACCTAGTTTTATTTTTATTGCTTTTTTAAAGTATTTTATGATTCACATCAGGTAATATCAAAACAGTGATGAATTATATGCATCCAGCAGAGGGGTTCAGTATGAGTTGTGAAGTGATAACCCACTCGTATATAACACAATATACTGCTATATGTAGTATACAATTCAGTATACAATGCTTATTGCTAACTATGGGTCGAAATTGATCATATATTTTGAAATAAGAGGCATGAGAAAAAAATAATTCAGCTTGCTGAAAAAATTGAATTTTGAGCAGATTACTAACCCGCCATGCACGGCCTACGTGCCTGGAACTTTTTTCCACACACCTACTGATGGCAGGTTTTCCATATCAGAAAATAGAAAATTAGATCGTGCATATGATCCGATTGATAAATAGGAAGTCTCGGCAGTTACACATCGACTACCGACTTTCAAAAGGGGAACTTTTAACACGTTTTGATATTTTAGCAGTATAGAAGAAATCTAATGATCGTCTCTGATAAAGAGAGTCCATACTTTCGTTTTCCAAAGGAGTAAATAAAGATGGTATTCGATTATGATCATTCGCACTCTTTACAACGTATATAGACTTGGGATGCTTTGGTGGATTTTCGCGATGCCTGGCCATACACATTGATGGTGAACGATGCCTGTCCATACACATTGATGGTGAACGTATAGGGGTAGGCACAAGTGACGCATTAAGAATACGGTCTTAAGAAGGCGCCCCATTCGTTAAAAAAAAAATCTCGATATCAAACAATAAATTTGAAGGGAACAATCATTATCCTTTATAACCAATGTATGCTATAGTACTATAACAACACGTGTTTACCCTCACAATATGAGATATATGTTATGAAAACAAGTGTTTTACAAATAAAAACAACCATTTTTTTCATGTAGGCCGATAGACAGTTTGACAGGAAATATTATAAAAACAACACACTGCATTATCTAGACTATGAACCTACATCTAAAATTTTGTAAGATGGTTGTGTCCATTAAAATGAGGAGTACCCAAATAACATATATGCAGAATTCGCACGACACCCCATCTCTATAGAAATAACATGCTGAGCTCTGACATATTGGTCCAAGCTGGTATCGAGTGACGGCTCTGAGTTAAGAATATTTATACCTTAATTTATCAGACTCAAGAGATGAACTCAATTACAGCAGACAAAAATAACTCCAAATGGTTACCTTTATGATTTGAAACTGAAACTGAAAGTGAAAGTGGATCACCCAGACGGGCCTGACCGCTATTGAACTGAGAAATGCAAAAGCTGTTCTCAAACAATGTCATTGGGAGGCACTATTCGTTGACATGAACACATCTGCTTCATCGAGGACCCAATTTTATAGTTTTATTAAAACTGACTACGGTTATCCAAATTACTTGAAAATTTTGCCGTCTAATCTATCGATATACCTCCTGAAGCTCAGAACTGCAAATAATAAAATGAAAGAAATCTCCGAATGATAATGCCAATAGGATATGCACCATATGTGGAGCATATTTAGGAGTAGACCACGTCTTCTCGTACTAAAACCAGTTAAGATATTGGGATGGCGAGATGCTTGATTTTAGTCCGAGTTCGCCTCCATAGGCTTTTTATAACACGAGTTTAGCGTTTGTGACCCCCTCAAATAAAACCGCAATTATATGAAATAAAATATCACAATTGCGACAATAAACGGATTTTTTCCGCAGAAAACATGATATTTGATTTGAAACCCACATCAGTTGTGAATTGAAAGCGGTAATTTAATGTGAAAAGAGACATTTACCGCAGTGTTGACATATTTTTAAAAGTTGTGTTCGGCATTTTCCGTTGAAAATATTCCGTAGATTTTCGACTAACCACGCACATGACGATGAATTCTCCATTGTAATCGTAATTATGTGTGTCAATAAATAAATTAATAGATTAAGTAAACATTGAAGATATAAATGTAATACATTAAATAAATTACGGGAATTACAACCCTCTCACAGTTTAAAGCAGTGTAAACACAACGAGCATTATAATAAATATGGGGGGCTGCCATATTATTTGTAACGAAATTCGTCTCGGCCAAAACAAACTCCGGACTATGCCATAGTTCTCCGGAACACTTCGGCTTTCGGTTAAAACGTAAACAAACATATAAACAAATCGATGTTAGTGTCAATCAACCGGAATATTCTATGTGTAATTTAATATGAAAGTTAGATTATTATACACCATTATGACCATGATATGTCACTCTTTCCGATGGATATAGCATCATGTATTGATTTGTTAGGTAAATCCAGTAAAATACACCACAAATTCGCGCCACAAATCCTGGGCGTAACTCGTGTTATAAAAAGCTTATGGAGGCGAACTCCGACTAAAATCCAGCATCTCGCCATCCCAATATCTTAGCTGGTTTTAGTACGAGAAGACTTGGACTAATTTAGGAGAAGAATACCATTTAGTTATTATATGCAGTCATTTGGATGAAATCAGAAAACAATATATCCCTGAATACTTTTGGAAGAACCCTACGAGAGAGATATTCCATGGTCTCCTATCTCTTCAACATATAGCCTCATAAAAAGACTATGCATATTCCTAAGGTGTGACTTTAAGAAGGTGTTTTATTCTATATGAGGGACATCATTTATTGTTACATATAATTATCATACTTGTTAAGTTTATCGCCTATTATTGTGTAATCTAATTTAATTACTGCTGTATATATATAAACATGCATGTGTATATGAAATGAACAATGGTGTGTACATAGTGTATACATAGTGTGTACATAGTGTTCATACGTTTTGCTTGTTTCACTATTGTGTGACTTTTGCAATAAATCAATCAATATCAATCAACCAACTAGTGTATGCTCAACGTCTACCATCTGAAATCATGACTGTCCTCGAGAATATAAATAAAACATTTATCATTGCATATTTTAGTTGTTTCGGAGCCATTTGCAGGACTATTTGTATCGCTAAAACCACATAAATATTAATCAACCACATTTTCAATAATCTGGCAGACATAAATACTTAATACTGATTCATCTATACCGGGCCGTCGAGGCAATGCGACTGTTTCGGCAGCCGGCCACGCCTCGACGAGTAGGAGGGTCGCTGCGGCGAGCGTTGAAGCCTAGAGCGCGAGCTCGGGTGGAGCCACCGCGGGTGCAGATCTTGGTGGTAGTTTTATGGTAATTTTTTTCTTTAAAAAAAAACGTTCTGAAAAAGACTGCCAAAAAACTAAAATGTGCAATGAAAACTTTTTTATTTATTTTGTCGCAGTCATGATTTCAGACGGTAGACTGAGCGCATACCCTAGTTGGGTTTATAATATAGATAATGCAGTGTGCTTTTAATATTTCCTGTCAAACTGTCTATCGACCAACATGAACAAATTGTTTTTAAACCACTTTTTTCATAATTCGAACATAGCTCTCATATTGTGAGGATAAAGAGTTTTTGTTATAGTAACATAGCAGACATTGGTTAAATGTGATAACGATTTTTTCCTTCAAACTTATTTTTTGTTTAATCGAGATTTATTGAAAAATCACGAATTCTTTCTTAAATTAACTGAAATGGAATCTTACGACTGTACCGATGCGATCTCTCTGATCCCATCTATATAAAGTCTGACGTCTCCATACAACTCATACTGTACGTATAAACGCCTTACGGTACCTGTTTTTTCCCCATCAAAACTCCGTTTTTCAAACAACCAGTCCTACATAGTTCAGGCCCATTTAATTCAGCGTATATAATATATATGGCATAGATTTTATAAGCAGTATATTACATCACGTTACACTTTTTTCTTCGCAAAAGGATCATATACATTTTTTGAACCCATCGAGTTGTTCTTCGTGTTATTTTGTTTCGGTTTTTGCTCCGCTGACATCTTCTGCTGATTTGTTTGCTGACCTGTCGTGCTTGGCTGATGTTGTGTGTTTTGTTGCTGGTTTTTGACAGGCATTGGCTGTGTGTTCTGTGTACCGGTATTTTGACCACTCTGTTCTGATTGCTGACGTTGGTTGTCCTGTTGTTGGTTTTTGACAGCAGTTGGCTGTGTGTTTTGCGTGCCTGTTTTTTTACCACTCGGTCCTGGTTGCTGATTATGGTATCCTTTCTGCTGCACGCCCTTTGTGTTCGTATGTTGATTAGGTTTGATTCCCGGAGGTTGCGAGCGTGGTTGATCGTCATCTCCTTTCATGGAGCTGTCGTCTTCTCGGTCAATATCGCTCCCCGTACTTGGAGGTCTCCCGTTACCACCATAGTACCCCTGATTGTCGTCATCATCATACTGATTTTGGTTGTCATCACTCTGCCCTCGACCAGCGTCGGCTTTTTCCAAGAACTCTCGAGCCTAAAAAAATCGATATAAAATTAGAGCAAACAAGTCACTTTACCCTCAGCTATTAACTTGCTATCTGCAAAGCTTAAGCTGTATCGGCGACCAAGGGTAATATCGGCGGGTCATTACTGACTGAGGATTCCACAGTAAATCTACTGATAAATTCCCCGGCGAAAAAATATCAGGACCTCAGGCTATTTTATAATTATCCAGTAATATAGTCCCGAGAGAAAATCTCCTATGGACAGTATTCTTGTGAACATAATTATGTATGCAACGCACTAACGATGTGCTTATATACAGTTATACCAGGTGTATCTTACCTTCAATTGTAGTCAGCCTGATGGACAATGTAGTGTCCATATAGACTGCGTTATGTATAAACGATTTGTTTGGGTCCCTAAATTAAGGAACCGATATTTTATGTGCGTTTGCGTTTATTACCAATAAAGTCTGTTCGTGTTTCATGAACTTAATTAACAATATTAGTGTCCACAAGTAACGAACATTACAATTGCGACGAGTTATGTGTTTTCCCCCGTGTGTGTGGACTGTGTTCTATAATAAAAGTGTTGTAATAAACAGTAATAAACTGAAATATTTAGGGGAAAATCGAGAAAGAAAGAATCCCACGCATTTTTGTAATAAACCCGGAATCGGAAACGGAAATTTATTGTGCTAAAACCCGGAAACAAGTAGTTGAACATTAAGTATAGAAATAAGATGGCAGTTATGATGCCCACAGCAATGAGCCCTGGTAACTTTGTGGTAGAGACTGATTCTCTGAATATAGGACCCAGATGGCAACAGTGGTTGAGTGAATTCGAAATAATGGTTGGGGCTAGTGGAATAACAGAATACAAACAACTAAGATGTCTTCTTCTGAATAATGCAGGATCGGAGGTGCAGAGAACATTTCAGACGATACCAAACACAGGAGATACGTACAAAAAGGCAAAGTATGCTCTAAACGGTTACTTTGTTCCAAAGTTAAATAAAGTGTTTGAACGGTATAAATTTAGACAGTTGAAACGAGAGTTTGGAGAATCCTTGGAAAAATTCTTGTTTTGTCTCAAACGAGCAGCAGCGTTCTGCGAATATAAGGATCAAGAAGATACTGATATGCTTTTACAGGTGCTTCTCAGCTGTGGTGATTCATTCTGCACACGGTCATTTGTGGGAAAATGGGACCTTACCACGCCTCTTACTAATTTAAGAGAAAAAGAAAGAGCAGATGAACAAGCTCATGTGATGAAACGAACCCAAGAAAACAGTGTTATGAGAATTCAACGACAGCAGTATAGACCAGAGAATGCGTCATCAGTAACAGGTTATGGTTCAAGTGGTTCTATGTGTAAAGGTTGTGGAAATAACTGGCCACATTCTGGCGGCCAATCAAATTGTCCGGCTCATAAAGTAGTTTGTCGGAACTGTCGAGGACTTCATCATTTTGCTATATACTGTTTCCGCAAGCGAGTAGCATGTGTAGAAAATCGAGGCAATGTTAGTTCCAGTTTTAACAACCGCGAGTCTGAATCACACAACATTCTGGAATTCTACAGTGTTTTGAAATAAACGAAACAAGACCCACAACAAAAGTCGAAATAAATCATCAGCATGTCGAATTTCTTATTGACACAGGGTCAGATGTGAACTTTATGGATATAAATACATTCAAGAGAGTTCTACCAAATGGTAAACTGTCACCATGCATTTATACAATTAAAGGTTTCCCGGACAACCAAATTCCGATTGAGGGAAAGTATACAACGAACATGAAACATACTGGCTCGTGTCAAACAGCGGAGTTAGTAATAATAGATGTGCAGCACAGTGTCACATCAATTATGGGATATAAGACGGCTTCGCCATTAGAAATAATAAACATTAAACCAGATGTTGTTGCTGAAAACGAGACTGTGTGTAATCGTGATGTCCTTTCTGTTACAAGTGAGGAGAACAAAATAAATACTCCTCCAGAAACATTACAAGTTAACATGATGGAGACCGCGTCTTTAGTGGATAAATCCTCAATCATTCCAGATGCCATTACTCTTCAGAAGATAAAGTATGAGACTGACAATGATAACGTCTTGCGAACGCTGATGAGAGTCCTTCAAGGCGGTTCAATATGTTTGGATAAAGATCAGGAACTTAAACTATTTAAACCCATATTGAGCGAACTTACCCTGGTTGAAGGAATTATATTGCGAGGGAAGAGAATTGTGATTCCGGAGAAATTACAGGAAGTTGTGATTAAATTTCCCATCTGGAGATTATCTGTTTGCTATAATGGATGACTATTCAAGATTCCCAGTAGTAGAAGTAATCAGATCAACGTCTGCAGAAACGGTGATTCCAAAGTTGGACCAAATTCTGGCAGAATACTCTACACCGAGAGAAATCAGAAGTGACAATGGACCACCATTCAACAGTGGTGCTTTTCGAGATTACGCGAACTCTATGGGGCTCCACCATCGCACAATTACCCCTGAACATCCCCGGGCTAATGGTGAAATCGAGAGGTTTATGGCTTCACTTAAAAAAGCAGTATAGACCGCGCACGTGGAAAACCGTAATTGGAAAGAACAACTGTTTCAGATTTTAAGAAACTATAGAGCGGCTCCGCATTGCTCGACTGGAAAATCGACATATGCACTTTTGTTCGGTCGACCAATGAACACAAAGCTCCCAGGTATGGTAAAAGACGACACAGTAACTGATGAAGATGTCCGTTTGAAAGATAAGCGATCAAAGGACATAATGAAGGAGGGAGCTGATTCCAAATCATATGTTCGTGAGCATGAATTTAAAATTGGAGATCGCGTATTGGTTCGACAGCGAAAGAAAAATAAACTGACCCCACCATATGAAAATGACACATATGAAGTGATCAATCTGAATGGGTCGATGATCACTGGACAAAATAGTCATAGGGCTGTTACACGTAATTCTTCACAATTTAAAAGGTTCGTCGGAAATGGTTCGTATGTAGGGGAGCGTCAAAGTGTGCACAGTGCGGACAATGATTGCTCATTTGACGTACATCCAACGGATGACGTTGACGTGGAACCAGAAGTAGTGATACCGGTTCGAATTACAAGAGACAGAAGACCAACTGAGCGATATAGTGACTATGTCTTGGACTAGGTTTGAAAGGCGTGCACTTAAAATTTAAACTAAAGAAAATGGATGGTGTAATGTCCATATAGACTGCGTTATATATGAACGATTTGTTTGGGTCCCTAAAATAAGGAACCGATATTTTATGTGCGTTTGAGTTTGTTACTAATAAAGTCTGTTCGTGTTTCATCAACTTAATTAACAATATTAGTGTCCACACGTAACGAACATTACAGACACTATGCCAAACCGAGTCAATCGGGCGTGTTCGTGAAATTATTCTTGGGATATAAAGATTGAAAGCATAGGAGGACAAGCGTTTTATCGTGAGGATGCACTTGGTCACAACTTTTCAAACATCAACGCCCCCTTGATTCGTTGTCGTGGCCATGCTGTCAACAATATTCTAGAATATAGCGAATGGAATCGGGTAGGCTGCGGTAAACATTCGTCACTTATGGGTAACCCGGCTTTTAACATTTAACCAAAAATAGTAAAATGTCTTCCGAATTTTCCCATATAAAAATGGAATAAGACATTCACACCTTAAGAATACGTCACCTTATTCTGAGTGAACATGCAACAGACACATGTATGACATTCAAGTTATTGACATCATTGGTTTATCCATTGCATCTTTGAAAATATGGTGCAGATGGGAGTTTTTACTTCTAAATAAGACAGAGATGATAGCTGTCAACTATGTGTATGACTCATAGCCCTTCTCCGTTATATTCATTAACATGTTGAAATAACGTTCCATTCGACATCAGTGTATCCAACAAAATTCTCCCAGCATAATTGATCTATGGTTGGACCAAACAATCAGGTACTCACGAAATGTTAACCCAATGTCTTTTATATGTGAGTAAGCTCTCTCCAAATCCCAATTACAACACACAGGACAGAAAGAAAACCATCAGTATTTATGCTTATCTTGAAAAATACGTAAAATGGTGAGTACTTTTCTTGGTCTTTTCCCAAAGTTGTTGAGGTCTGTACTGCTTACTTATGATGATATATCTCAAATCATGATTAACATTGGTTGGTAGCTATTTCAGGTCTCTTTTATCATCATAGCATAATTTAACAAATTCGCTTAAAGATATAATTATGAGGGTTATGAAAGGTTGAGATAATGACAATAGTTTTGTGGCACTTCATTTTGTTATACATTCAAGTGCTGGTCCACGAAACGATGTGACATTTCCATGGGAACACAGACTATTGATCGATCGGGACGAGCATTGCCAGCAGTTTTAGGAAATAACGTATTGTCGTTCGAGTTATCTTCTCAAAGTTACGTCGAACAAATTATTTAAAGTTTCTTTCATTTAGTTTTGATGGCGGTGCTTAATGCGTATGCATAAATCTGTATTGAAAGACAATTATAACACTCTGTTTAATGATATAATATTCGCCAAACCATCCCTGACATCATTATTAGAATAAATAATCGATCCAACAAGTATATACTTTTGAGAGCGGTATATTAAGTATGAATATAGGTTAATATATTTCTACTATGTGCTGGAGCGGCACATTAATTAAATAGCATTGTGTGACTTTGTTTTCAAAATAATTAACAGAAATGGTCACAATCCGATTTTGCTGAGAATTACTCAGTGTTATGCTCCCGTGTCCTGTTAAACATTTGCATCGAAAGTCACTAATCCATATCGAAAATGTAAAGATCTCAATAGGTTTTATGAGTAGTTGAAATTACGACTTTGTGCTGTGTTAAATAGTATTTTGGAGACACTCAAATAGCGCAAAATATCCTTTATTAAATTAAGACATTATCTACAATTAAATCATTTACGTGACGCCAAGCATTGATTGTAGCAGGTGTATCTCCTGACGAATAAACACAATGGGCACGTTGTCAAAATGTGTAATTGACTCAAGCGTTGGATATCCGTGTGTGACAATTTGATATCACGTTTACCCAACCGTTGGATATTACAAATATCCAATTGTTAACACTCAAAGTCGGACACTCGGTTGGATTCAAATTGCCGTGATTCCTGTAACGTATGTACAATCATGTATGGTTGAGTGTGCTCTGTTGTGGGATGGTTTAGGTATAAAAAAAACAAAGAAATGAAAGGATGTATGCTGAAAATCAAATGTATCTGATTTGTTTAAATATGCATGAATATAATGATATTTAAATTTGGACAAAAGTATAATCTCGGATCGCTCTTTACGATAAATGTCAAGTAATCAATTAAAATTGCAGATCCAGCTTCATGTCCCCTTTTTGAATTGGTCGTTTGGAAGGTTTCGGGTACCAAGTGAAAATTTTTAATCCAGTATCAATAGGAGGGCAGATGAAAATAGTCAAGTTGACAAAACGTATTCACAGGGGTAAAAATTTGCCCCCACAACGAAATCTCTGGCCACGTATCCTGAAATAGGTCACCACTTTCTCAAACTAATGATGTCCAGTTCAATGCTGACGATGAGATAAGGCATGTTTTCAAAACGGTTTTTAATATTCAGAGTAGTTGGGCGATGACTCCAAGGATGCTTTTTATCGTAGATAACCAAAATTCAATACCTGGTAAAAACTACTCATATGACACTATATCTTGCTATCAGAACTCTCGCGAATCGACTAATAGTCTAGGTTCGATCACATTATTTTCTGAGTAAAATTCCAATTATGGGTTTCCACGCCTAAGCTATCTCCAGATGTGAAAAGTTTGGTTGGATATACACAGTAAACTACTTAATTGTTAAGATAGTACACGACCTGAAAGAATCCATGCTATCTGAAGACAACATTGATGCATATTATATAAAAATAAAGATGGCATTGGGCACAATACCATGCGGTTCAATTTTGTCAGAAAATAAACGTATATGTACGCAAACTTGATAACATATCTGTTTTGGGCTGAACATAGCGTAATATATACTGTCAGCGCAATTGAGTTTGTGTTTTTCTAACGTATCCATATGTTCGACTTAAAACAATATATTGATAATATCAGGCTATTGTTGTGTGCAGTGGGAGAACGGTAACTACATTGCTGCTGACGCTAGGTTTCAGTGTAGTGTATATGCCCGGTATGCAAATGAACAATAAACCTCCATCGACATGTGCTTGAATTACGTGATGTTCATAAGCACTGTGCATATGATTAGTCCTGTGGGCGGATGTAACAGAGAACTATTTCTTGGTTAGAGACATCCGAGGTAACAACATTGTGAACATTGACGTTCCGGTTTACGAATGGTATAAAGTGCCCATTCGGAAAAATAAAAAGCCGAGGTGGAACAAAGAAGGTGGGTTTTAAATATACAGACAGCGATCCTATAAATGCAAATGATTGTCTCACCGTTTTGTAGAATGAAGCCGCCTCAGTACTGGCAGATCGTAACTGGTCTATGTCGTACATATCCAGTAGTTCTCTGGCACGAGCACATTTCTCTTCTGGTACATTTTCCATGGTCGTCTTCTGAATTCTTCGCTCGAGATTTTGTCTGCCGGTGTATTTTACGAGCGACATCACATAACCCCAATCCTGAAGTGACGAATGTTCGGGAATTAGATGTGCTCATTTTCGCAATGGTGTTACTGAACTTGAGCGAACTCAAAGATGTATACAATATCTACTTCGGTAAAAGGTACATGATCTTCAAGTGTAAAATTAAACCCATGCAATGGTGCACCTGAACGACCGGGTAGTATACTATATAGAGACAAATGTGTTAGAAATGTATACCGTGCAGTGACGGACGTGGCAACAGGGGGGGGGGGGTGGGGGTGTCTCCTCCCAAAATTTGGTAAACATTTTCAGCAGTTGGAAATTTAATACCTGACATAACATTAGTTGGAAATTTCACACCAACAATAGGTTTTAAATGTTCTTGTAGTTTGGTTTCCAAATAATTTATGGGGGAAATTTATTGTTTTTGGACCAATATTTGCATATTTTCCTACTTTTTGTCAACATTTTGGACTGAAATGGCCATCAGTTGGAAATTTCCAACCTGACACTCCCCATAAGGTTGGAAAATTTCCAATACTTGGAAACTTGTGTCCTGATCCCTCCCCCGTGGCCAGTCAAAAACTGCTAGTTAATTTAAGAAATATTGTCCTACATTTGGTGAACATTGTCATTGGAATTGTCATCAGTTGGAAATTTTCCAACAAAGTGGTGGTGTCAGGTTTGAAATTTCCATCTCTAGGAAGGCTTGAGGCTAGTCTAGATGCTAGGATTTTGCGATTTTCTTGTTCATATTTCAAAAGTCATAGTTTAATAAAAAAAACTACTAATTAGTTTAAGAAAACAACATTTTACTACATTTGGTCAAAAAACTGGACTGATATGGTCATCAGTTGGAGAATTTCCCAACCTAATTAAGGGTGAATATGAGGTTTGAAATTTTCAACACTAGGAATGCTTGAGTCTAGATGCTAGGATTTTGCGATTTTATTGTTTAGTTTTCAAAATGTTCTCACACCGGGCCGAACAACCATGGTCGGTCCGGTGTGTCATGGTCTCTTGTCTGTAGCCGTATGCATTTGTCTGGAGTTGGAAAATGAAAATATAGGCTATTAGGCCTGAGCACCGAGGTGCAAGCGGGTGCAAATGGAATTATGCAAAACTTGTGTTTGGTCTGATTCAAGGGGGGACAGTTGGAATTCCACAAAAGTGGACACCCCCCCCCCCCCAACGGAGAACCTCTAGCCACATCCCTGCCCGCAGTACGGTTATTATACAATTACATATTATGCAGCGGGTTTTACTTACTTACTTAATGTCAATTGATGTTCATTCTGATAGCTCATCTTTGTTCCCCATGTCCAAGAGCGCTGCGTCGTACATATATTTTTTCATGCTATTATGGAGAAAATTGTCTAAATTGTTGTACCTCCAACATCGCAAGTACAGGCCATATATATATTTCGGTTTCTTCTTCTCAATTGACGGCACTTCTCATGTTCGCGGTAAGTCTCACAGTAAGTAACTCTGGAATTATCACACACTTCCCCGTCAAAATATTTTTGGTCGTAAGTACCTCTCACCGGACCAAACCACCCTGCTACATTGTCGTTTTATTTTCTAGTTTTGTCCCGACTAGCCCGTTAGTTCATAAAGGTGACTTTAAACGGAAGAACGGGTATATAGTTATTGTTCTTTGAACATATGACAAATTAGTTCAACCTAACAGGATACCGTGGGTATGCCACGATATACCGTGTTAGTGTATATTACAGCACCTATTTGCCTAACATATCTGTTTCTATATGGCGTAATATCCGGTCGTATCGGGTACGTAGTGTGTCGCTTCTGATATGCCCCTGTGACCATGCAGACAATGCATACATACCGGCATACATGTAAAAGTGCAAATCTAATGCAATTATTCAGCGTTTTGTGATATAGCTTCACTATTACAATCATACCAATAGCTATACATCTCAAACTGATATTGTGTTTTCATATTTACTTCGATTCTAGCTTTGTTTTTACTTTGACATTTGGGAGATACATGACATTGTACTTCTGATTTCATTAAAGCCTTTCACACAAAGAGGGCAGAACAAAAACACAGGCATCACCGATGCAGCCATTAATATAATTGTAACAACTTACATCGAGGTTGTACTCTTTCTCCCCTAGCAGTATGAAGAAAGCCTTCATCGTATCGCTAACGCATCTTGGTGGGTTGGTATATGTGTGTACCTCGCTGATCGTTTCTCTGTTAACGTGACGAACCTCGTGTCGATTTTGCTCGCCTCTCATTCGGTCACGCAGCTCCTTTGCTTGATTGTACAAATGGTCTAGTTTCTGTGTGTATTCCGGACTGAGACGTTGTACGTGGTCTGAGTCATCATACTGGTCAATCGCTCGCGTAAGAATGTCTTCACGCCTTCTATTGATGGCCGAACGTAAATCTAAAATAAAACACAATTGTTGACATTGTTGGCCATATTCTGTCGGTGAATTCGCGCGTCTCATCAATTCCACTTTAGTTATAGTATCGAGTATTTGTATTAAGGATTTGCGGACCCCAATATTTACCATGAAATTGGTCAACTTTTCTGGACCACATGGTATTTGTGTTTCCAAACTTTCGTGAATGCTTTGCGTTATCAATGATTTATTTTGATCGATATCTTCATTCAACAGTCTATAGCTCCGCTGATTCTTAACAGTGTGGCTGTTTCGATTTCACTATTTACAGACAGGCGTACATCGTAAAGAGTCCAGTGGAAAATGTACAGAAACCATAATGTATTTCGACATTATTGCGAGATACTTTGTGATATTTTTCAATCTCAAGAATCAGTTTGAATCGCGACCAAAATAGTTTCAACATGATTTAAAATGACATGTTATTTCTACTCCAATTTCAGCTATGACATGCATGGCTGATATAATCATACTTTTAATATTAGCCTTGGCGCTGAGATGTTCAAGCCTAATGTACTTTCTAATATCTTTTACACTTTGTTCGACATAACTCACGTGGAACATTTTGGGAACATTCGGGTCTACATGTATAAGCGCAACGTTTTTGAATATTCAGGAATTCGGAAGTTGTATATCGAGAAACTTTAAACGTTATTAGATATTGATTATACAGCCTTGTTAAATCGAATAAAAGAGCCCCGGAATCTGGGTTTGTCGGCCGTAGTAGTCTCAATGATACTCATCCTATTGCGCTGGTAATATAACCCGGCCGACATATTCGATTTTTGGTTAATACATGTTTTATCGCGTGTGCATAAAGTTTTTCCCTCGCCGGATTCTTGTAGTCTATGGTATCCTCCTGGGAAAATGCACCGGCTGCCGCGCCGGCAGCTTTTGAGGACTGTGTAAGCTTAAAACAATGATGGTGGTCAAAATTACCGAACTGTTTTCACGAATGGGCTTCTATCCCAATCAAGTAGTAAATAGATGTAAACACATAATGTTTACAGTGGTTATGTCTATATTTTCAGGATCAATATATGCATCTGCATAGCTTAACATCGAGGAATTCTTAGGTCCGAATCCTAATTATGTTGAACTTGGTTTTATTCTAGACCTGATTTTATTCCAGTTTAAACTAGGTTTAGCAGAAGCTCATTTTTCTACTGGTGTAAAACTCGTTTTAATGGCGATAAACCTATTTTAGTCCAGTTTAACCCAGTTTTCGGATAAACTGATTAATTAAACTGATTAATTAAAACCTACTTTTATTCTCTGGCTTGAGTCCTCTTAACATTTTTATACATACACGAAGATTTCGCAAGAAAATGTGCAATTGGAAAAATAGTCAGAATAATATCATCCAACCCCAAGTTTGACTTGGGCCCTTGTGTTATATTATTTGGTCGATCTTTTTCAATTGACATGAGTGGCGACGTTTAGCACAGTAAAATCATTTGTACAGATATGATGTTAACGTTTTTCGAAGCACTGTACAATTTCAATGGACATATAATAAGTTCCCTACAATATATGTGTGTAACTTTCCGCAATTGCGTATTTATTACGGGGAACCAAAATTGGTAAATTTAGCAAATTATTGTATAGGGGTAGGGTTAAATATTACGCACATCTTGTGGTATTTTAAAAACAGAATGGCGACATGTTATATCACAACAGCCAATGATCACTCTTGCCACTTGTATCAAAATCCATAATCAAGATGGCGTCCAAAATGGCCAACAAAAAGGGAATCATGAAGTGATTTTCGACCATCCCAATTATTAGGCAACACTCTTATAAAACATACCGATTGATACATATTTGATATGATGCAAACATGCAAGTTATATAGAAAACATGATCCATGTGAACCCGAACTACAAACAACTTTCTTAACAACACCAAACATTAGAAACGTTCTTTTAGCGATAACACAAATTTTACCGAGGTCAGTACATACAGAAAATATGACAAGTAACAACCTAAGCCGAACATGTATGTGCTAGACTACGAGTATGGCCACTTTAGCTCTAGCATGTGATTCAGCTCAACCATCGCTGCAGGTGTGTAGGTTCCATATTGCACCCACGAATATGCTTTTCGTTTCGTACATGTTAGCACATACTTTGATTAAACAAAACAAAAACACAGCGTTGTACTCAGGAAAGTAATAATTCAGGTCTGGTTGTTTCATCATGTGGTTAAGAACATGTTTTCGGAAAAAATCACGGTGTTGGTATAATCAGTATATCGTCTCGTCGAATTCATCTATTGTCAGGGACACCGTTTAGCTTTTTTCCGTTTTGCATAAACGCCACCAAGACGGATAACACTCTTAAGTGACCTCACTATCGATTAACATATCCTTGATTCGTTGTAGAAACGATAGTCACCCAATGTACACATGTACACACACCATGACCATATATACATTGACTCCATATTTGCATAAACACCACGCCAATGACAATCACGAGTAACCATGCAGGCACACCAGGTATGATCATACACACCACCCATGAACACATAATCACTCGCTGTATACCTACTCGCAACTTTCGTGATCATACAGTCACTACCCGTATACCTATTCACATCACCTATGACGATACAGTCAATCCATGTATACATATTCTCCTCAACCATGGCCACTCAAGATATACATATACACCCACCATGACCATACAGCCACTCCATGTATACATATGAGGGGGGGCCAACCCCTTTTCGTATGCCGGATTCCGGGGTTAATATAGAGTATTCCGGATGCCGAGTGTCAGTACGCCGGATGCCGAAACCTGTATATTTCGTATTCCGGATGCCGAAATTACAATGACAGATATTATATAGTGTTGTTTTAATCCGTTCATAATTAACTATGGTTGTCACATATTTAGTTTTCCTACCCGTCGAACGACGTCATTTCACAATTGTCCCGCGTCAATAGAAACAATAACAACAATAGTGTAGACGGTGAACGCAAAATTCATGTTATGAGAGATAACTCGATCGCTTTCGAGACTTCGACTTGCGACCTTGAAAATCTAACCTAGTAAACAAATTTGAGGCATCTAGTCCAGGGGATATTGGTCGACCTCTGCACCCCCAGGAGTCAACTTCACCCCACTAATTTTCTGTCTTAATGTCTCCTCGCTCTTGTTTTCCGCTCGATTCGTTATGCTAATATAAAACCCTTACAAATTAGCCAAAAATCCTACACCAGAATCCAATATATGGCGGCAAAGATGGCCGCCGAAATGTGAAAATATGCTATTTTCGGACATTTCACCACCCTTCGTTTGTCTCTGTGGGAAAATATAGGCATCTTGGCCTGAATTTATACGTTTGTCGTATAGAAGAGTCATTAGTAAACACAAGGCGACCATAATATACATTCATTGTGGGATATTTTTGTCCGATATCACGTTTTCCCAAATGCCGGTATAATAGGTCAAAGCCGAATCGCCGCTAATAACGCGATGTAATGTTTCGAATCAATGAATGTTATTGCTATTATACCAACACCCATGCATATATATGTGCAGTAGATACTCGAGCTAGGATTCCTCTTATACCTGAGTTGAGGAATATTCACCCAAATCCAAGATGGCGGCCAAAATGGCCACCAGAAATAGAAAAATCGCCGATTTTAACATCAGTGAGCGTTATTGTCACGACAAATCCACACCTGTTTACTATTGTGAGTTGGGAACACTTAGGCGAAGAACTGTCCTTATATCATATCCAAATAAAAGTCCCCCAAAATCTAAAATGGCGCCCACAATGGGCGAAATATTTTGAAAAATCACCGAAATTCCCTCATTTCCACATCATTGGGCATTATTTTCGAGACAACTGGACACATGCTGACAGTTGAGTTGGAAATACTGAGGTGAAGTAGTTACCTTACATCTCATGCAAGAAATTGTTTTCCAAATTGAAGATGGCGGCCAAATGGGGACCGAAATTTGAAATAAATCTCACATTCCTTTACTTTCTTACGATGATGCCTTATTGTTATGCGATTTATGCCCACAATTACATGTCCATATGGAAAATTTATATGAAGTACTCAATTGAGTTTGGCAAATTCTCACAGTCAAGATGGCGACCAAACTGGCGGCCAGAAATTGAAAAGAAGTCGATATTATCACATACTAATTTCAACTTTTTGTCATTATTTAGATGGACAAAACGGTACATAAAATAAGCCATCTATTAGTTCCAACATAAGTCATAGCCTTCTGGAAGTATGAAAACCCACAATTAATAATCGCGATGTGGCATTTCGAAATCCATTCTCCACTAAGCGCCCATAATGGCCGTAACCGTGTATAGGTGCGCCGAATAGTCATATTTTGACTTCCAAGATTTCCAGTTTCCGTCTCTTCGTCAGATTAATCTATCTCGCTCACACCAACACAGTTTTCTAAACTTCTTTGTAGAAAGGTCCCACTAATCGGAATGTTTCAAACTATGCATGCATATGCCGGTGCCGGTCTCTATCTGCGTATTTTCAGCTTTGGTGACATAATGGGGATAACAACATGTACACCTGGGGATCTTCCCAAACAGCCACTTCTCAATATATGGTTCATCAATTCACATACTCATCTAATGCACTGACGTACCCGGAAAACTTCTGTATATGGCTTCGAATGTTGAAAGCCTGACATTTGACGGATACCTTTCTGATAAGGCGTAGAAGACCATAATGCATAATATACCCACACTTCTTGACCGCCTACTTGACTGTGAGTATTAATTGCCAAACTCAAACGAATACATACTTCATATCAAAATTCCATATCAACATGTAATGGATGATATAAATCGCGAAACAATAACGCCCATCGTAAGAAAGTAAATGAATGTAGGCGTTTCGGTCGCCATTTTGGCCGCCATCTTAGATTTGGAAAACAGTTTCATGTATGAGATGTAAGGTAATTACTTCACCTCAGTATTTCCAACTCAACTGTAAGAATCGGTGGAGTTGTCTCGACAATAATGCTCAATGATGTGAATATGAGGGAATTTCTGTGATATTTCAAAATCTATCCACTATTGTGGGCGTCATTTTGGATTTGGGAGGCTTTTATTTGGATATGGTAGAAGAACAGTTCTTCGCCTAAGTGTTCCCTACTCACAATAGTAAGCAGGTATGGAGTTGTCGTGACAATAACACTCACTGATATTAAAATCAGCGATTTTTCTATTCATGTTGCTAGTTTGGCCGCCATCTTGGATTTGGGCGAATATTCCTCAACTCAGGTATAAGAGGAATCCTAGCTCGAGTATCTCCTGCACATATATATGCATGGGTGTTGTTATGATAGCAATAACATTCATTGATTCGAAACATTATATCGCGTTATTAGCGTCGATTCGGCTTTGACCTATTATACCGGTATTTGGGAAAACGTGATATCGGACAAAAATATCCCACAATGAATGTATAGTATGGTCCTCTTGTGTTTGCCAATGACTCTTTTATACGAAAAATTTATAAATTTACGCCAAGATGCCAATGTTTTCCCACAGAGACAAACGAAAGGTGGTGAAATGTCAGAAAAATAGCATATTTTCACATTTCGGTGGCCATCTTGACCGCCATATTAGATTCTGGTGTCGGATTTTTGGCTAATTTGTAATGGTCGTATATTAGCATAACGTATCGAGCGGAAACAAGACCGCATGTGATATCTTCTTTACTATAATGGCGATCAAAGATACCTGGTGCATATACAAAAAAGGGCGCCATGATGACGCCATCTTGTCTGGAGTCTCTGCGGCCACTTTTTGTTCTTGTTAACAACAGAAACAAATTAGAGGTGACATTAAGAAAGAAAATTAGTGGGGTGAAGTTGAGTCCTGGGGTGCAGATCCCCCTCATCAATGAGTACGGTGTTACTCAGTGGGCCGCATCGTTGTGTGTGTGGCGAATTTCAAAACAAAATTATCACTGAAGAGGCTAAAACCCGACCCAGAATTCCCCCATGGAAGGTTTTATGCTGTGGCACGGAGACGGAATGGAGCAACGTAAAGGGATAGTTGCATAGCACTCCCACGTCTCATTCTTTCTTTGAGTATATCGGATCATATATAGAATGAATTGCACATTTGATACTACCAATGCGTTGTTTTAGCTATAAACGTTTGGCAACAATGGGTTAAATTGGTATAAATAGTATTCCGGATGCCACCCTCTATTATGGAGTATTCCAGATGCCACCCCCCCCCTCCATTTTAGGCCGGATGCCGGATGCCAGAGGGGGTGGGTGGCCCCCCTCACATATACACATGGCCATACAGCCCTTCCAGAATGCAGATACACCAATACCCGCGCGCGCACACACACACACACACACACATATATATATATATATATATATAGCTATATATATATATATATATGCATATACACTTCAACCATGAACGTACAGTCATCCCATGTACGTCCCACCAATACCCATACAATCACTCTATATATACCAAAACACCACACATATGACCATGACATTGTATTTACTCATGTTATATCCATACACCACACCCATGACCATACAGCCACACCAGGTATACCACATGAGCATAGTTACTCCGTGTATACATATTCACCTCGCCCACGACCATTCACCTCACCCATGACAATACAGCCACTCCTTATCATGCAATCATACCAGGTATATACATGTGCCCCCACCCATGACCATATATTCACTACTTGTATACATATTCACATCATTCGTGATAATACAATAACTATCTGTTTACATATTCACCTCACCTACATTCAATCCATATATATATATACATCACCAATGGTCACACAGCCCTTCTAGAACAGTCATCCACTCCAGACTTGCATATACAGGGCACCATGACCATTCAGCCACTCGCTGTATTCCTACACACCCATCCATGACCATGCAGCCACTCCTTGTATACATATAGCCACGCCATATACACATACCCCACTCATGACCACAATGACGCTCTTGCTATACCCACAAGCACCGAGATTAAAGATTTGAAATGAAAAAAAATATGAGGGGAATAACCCTATAGTATACATCGCCCAAAGTTGATTTCGACAGGTATGACTTGATTGTGACGTCGAGTAAAATTTGGCGATTTTATGTCGACATTTGCTACAAGGTGATATACTGTTGTATTACAAGATGCAGAAATAATTCATGTTCCCCATTTTTCAATTTCTTGTTGGCATTCTGGTCACTATCTTGGATTTGGATAAATATTCTTCAACTAAAATGTTTGAGAAATACTTGCCTCAGTAACATCATGTACGCATCATTTCGGATGGAGTCTTGGCAACAATAACACGCACTGATTCAAAGCAGACATTGTGTGATTAGCGTCGAGTCATTTGTGACAAGCTTATACCGGCATTTTAATAAGACGTAATATTGGTGCCAACAAATTCATATTCTATCTGATGTCTATAAAATTCAGCAAGTTGTCATTGCATTCCCACAAGGAGTAACGATATGTTGTGAACTGTTTCGGCTGCAATCTTGGCCACCATATTGGAATTCTGTGTAGGATTTTCGGCTCAATTATAAGGGTAGTGGATAAGTCTGGTGAATGACCATTCAGCCACTCGCTGTATTCTTACACACCCATCCACGACCATACATCCACTCCTTGTATACATACAGCCACGCCAGATACACATACCCCACTCATAACCACAATGACGCTCCAGGTATACCCACAAGCACCGGGATTAAAGATTTGAAATGAAAAAAAATGTGAGGGAAATAACCCTATAGTATACATCGCCCAAAGTTGATTTCGACAGGTATGACTCGATTGTGACGTCGAGTAAAATTTGGCGATTTTATGTCGACATTTACTACAAGGTGATAAACGGTACACAACTGTTGTATTACAAGATGCAGAAATGATTCATGTTCCCCATTTTTCAATTTCTTGTTGCCATTCTGGACACTATCTTGGATTTGGATAAATATTCTTCAACTAAAATGTTTGAGAAATACTTGCCTCAGTAACATCATGCACGCATCATTTCGGATGGAGTCTTCGCAACAATGACACGCACTGATTCAAAGCAGACATTGTGTGATTAGCGTCGAGTCATTTGTGACAAGCTTAATATACCGGCATTTTAATAAGACGTAATATTGGAGCCAACAAATTCATATTCTATCTGATGTCTTTTAAATTCACCAAGTTGTCATTGCATTCCAACAAGGAGTAACGATATGTTGTGAAATGTTTCGGCTGCAATCTTGGCCACCATATTGGAATTCGGTGTAGGATTTTCGGCTCAATTATAAGGGTAGTGGATCAGTCTGGTGAATCGCGTGGATAGCACGACCGCATATGCTACTTTCTCTACTATGCTGCGAGCAAAAACCCGGTGCATATAACGCAAAATGGCCCCTACGATTGACTCCATCTTGTCTGGAGATTAGGCGGCCACTTTTTTATTGTAAGCATCCGGAAAAAAAGTTAGAAGAGATTCTAAGGAAGAACATGGGCGGGGTCAACATGATTCATGTGGTGCTAACATCGACCAATATCTCCTGCACTATAGTTTGACAGGTTAAGGAAACGGGTTTTCATTTTGTAGTCTATGACCTTTTGACCTGTTTGATCTTTATGATAAGATATTCACAACCAGACATTATCTAGTAAATAGTAAAAATCTAGTAAAATTCATGATATTTTTAATTTCCTCTACCCCTAAACAAATGCGACCGAAAATAACTGGCCGCTGCGAGAAACGATGTCAATTTCCATACTTTGCACACAGATCTCGCAGCGAACTTTTGATATAGGGTCAGGAAGAGGCCCCTGCACATATTAAGGCTAAATAAGGCTACCATTCTGAATGACACTAAACATCCTTGTGATGACAAGCGATACATGCTGCAGCGATCACTTCTTGTCAGAATCAATGACACAAAGTAACGCCTCCCCAGGTAGTTGTGAATTTCAACAACTCTCTTATTTTGAATTTATGTTGATAGTTACCAGAAGTATATCCAGCATGGTATGGTGGTACATCAATATCGCAAGGTCGATTGTCGCCAAACTATCAAATGTTTGGAGACGAATCCAATTCGAAGTTCTCTATCTACCAGGACAATGTTCCATGAGTCATGTGTCATCATTCCATAGAACTGTTAATGGTATCGGCAAGACCATATAGCTACGGTTATCAGAATAGACTGAAACAGTCAGAACTACAAGTTTGACAAACGGTTTTGAAGTAAGCCAGATCTCTTCTACATTGCTCTGGTTTCTTATCTCCCAAACGGGATACTACTCTGCTACATGGTGACTTCTGTCATTAAAGGTATCGATGAAAAACGTTATATTATTGTATCGTTTGTTATAACAAGGCCGAACTCAAAATGTCCTGACTGTGGACGGAAAATCATTGACTTCAGGTGCAAAACAACAATGTACACAGTCCGATGAAAGAATCGTGTCGACTTCTGAATGGCGAATGGATTTAATGTTCCATAACCCGTATCAGTTTGTTTCAACATACGTCGCATTAGCATCTGGTGCAGCTCTGCTGATGATAAGATGTTCGCGTTTGAGTCAGCAGCCACGCAGAACCTAGGGACAACTACTTGGCATCGATATTCGCGTGTCATGAATCAAAAACAACAACGCATGGTTAAACGCGCGGGTGGAGAGAATTGATAGCCCAGATTCAGTTTCAATATGCAGAAATATGTATATGGTTTTCACTTACCATGATACAAAACTCCTTCCAAAATGAGGGGTCATCAAATTTTATTTCATCCCGTTTTGGTATTCTTAGGTGCGCGTTAGTCTAATGAAGACATCCACCAATGTTCAGATTTAATGCTATGTTATGATAACTCGGTCCATTATTTCCACCAATTTCCGCCCAATATGACGCACAATGTTGGTAATTAACTAAAACCTAAGATTTCCGCGATTTCAAGCCGCCATCTTGTCGGCCACATTTGCAACCATCATAAAATCTGAGCTGAAATAACACAACGAGATCCAATTGTCTTAGTGGTTTGCTTTTTCTGCCAAATCTCCCTGTGGCAAGCCGGGCGTTCATATTGACAGCCGTCTTGGTTTTACCTGAATTTATCAAATTCTTCAAAGCTGCCAGCTGGTCAGTCGGCGGATTCTTAAGACAGGTGCCACGAACTACAGGAATCCGCTGAGAAAAATATGTATAGGCTGAAACACGCATTTGTGCCACGGCAGCCGGACTATACGAACTGGGCCACTAATTCCGAAATGTTGGAATCCTGATGTGCTTGTTTGGAAATTCTAACGACGGAACAATTGGTGGTTGCAAAAATGTGACAGCATTTGGAAGTCTGTCTTATTAAAATGCGCAATGTAATTACATAATTAACAAATTGAACTTCCTCAACCCTATTATATAGCCACGCCCCTGTCCCGATCGATATCAGATTGAACCGTGACACCGTCGTACATAGTCATTAGTCAGCTAGGTGGATAATATCTATCACTATTCATGACCAGAGCATGACGTATCGTATTCTCTAAATTCCAGAGTCTTGATCAGGTCACCTGAAAATATTCGATTTGGCTTTACCTTCCTTGATACGAAGATACTCGAGTTTTTCTTTTCCCTTTGTGTATTCCCCCCTATCATCCAATTCCATGCGCTCGAATCGTTCCACTGCATCAGCCAAGCCTTCCATATCATCCGTTTTCGCTTTTTTCTTCAAGTCCTCTCTTATCGATTTCGTTGTTGCGTTCTGGAATGTAACAGTATATGCCTTGACTGTTCAAGTCTCAACTCTTTCTGAATGTTCCGGAGCTTGTTTCTTATATATCTTTACGTAATATAATTAAATAATATACAGTCTAATATAACTGTGCACTGACGATAAACTGAGAGCAGACCATCGTTTAATTTATGTTGCAAATACGTGCAAAGAAAAGAAATGTACACATTTTATTTAAACTTTTAGGGCTCGGTTTCGCCGCTGTCGTGTAACTTAGTGTGTTACTGGATACAGAATCCATGACATTTCCCATCCAAATTGAAGCTAAAAGTTGCATTAATAGTGCATATGTTACAGTGAATCAGTGGATTTATAGAACCCCTGAAATATTTAGGGAATCTATATACCCCCCCCCCCCCCTGATTCCGTTAGGGAATCTACGGATTATCTGAATTGTTTAGGGGATCTGACAGATTCCCTGATAAATGGGTCAACAATTTCTAGAGATTCCTCGAAACGATATCTGACATGTGTACGGTTATAAAAAGATGCTAAAACTTAAAGATACCGCATAAGATTTGACAGTTAATCGTTGAACGTTCCCAATGATTCGTCTATCAGGCAAATACAGATGGAGATCAGTATGATGGCTCATTTTCAATTAACACTCTAATCAAAGTTAATGGGAAACAATACCACAGCTGCTCTTTATTGTAGTAATACTTCTAATTGGCAGTATTGAATAGAGGCTTTGACTAGAGATTATGTATCCTGTGTATGATTAGGTTATCACATCTATTGTCCCCCGACAAAAATCACAATTTGAGAGGACGCAGGGCAAGTTCGATTTTGGTCACGGTCCGATGTATGCATATCTATTACGAATGAAGTTAGTTGCAATTACTTTTTATGCTTTATTTGTCTGATAGACGAAACATTGGGAAAATTCACCAATTAATGTCAAATGAGATGTGGTATCTTTAAGTAATACCAATTTTTTTGTAACTATGCAACGGTCAATTATCGTTTCATCGAATCACTAGAACCTGTTTACCCATTTTTCAAGGAATCTGTCAAAACAATTCAGGGAATCGGTGCAAGTAGGTAGATGATATCAGTATTAGAGAAATTCCGAAAATCCAAACCAATTTAACTCCATTTAAAAATAATTTAAGTGACTGTATGATGTTCTGTCCATGAATGCAGCTGAAACAAACAGAAAGCAACACAATACTATAGTGGGCACACTGTGGCGATCAATCAAATGAGGAACATTCCTCAAATATTCTCTAAAACGCATGCATAGTTAGCTAAAATAACTAGATATAAACATGTGAGCCACTAATGGGTGCCCCTGACTGGGAATGATTATCGGATATATTCAGTACAATCGTGTTGCGCTTGCACGGCTATCGCGGCTTTGGTGTTGGTTCTAGTGGCTATCTGTACACACCCGAAATAACCACGCACATTAATTTGTAACATTGCGCTTATTCTGATTAGTTTGTTATCCCAACCAAGAGATTGTAATTTCTGTCGAATTTAGAAGAAGTGTTTGTAAACAAAAGTGAAAGTATAATTGAATCCGAGTTTAATGACAAACGCGTTCGATTCCAGACCGTTTGATCAATTGGTTAAATCTCACGTACATCGGATATATCATTGGTGGAAACTCAAATAAATCCGGAGTAACCAATACTCGTGGGAATACAGGTTGCAGCATCCCTCTTAGTTTGTGGCATACTGCTGTTGATATAAACAGTATTTATTCCATATAATTCAACATTATATTAGGCAATGATGTTCATGATACTTTTAGAAGATCGCTGTCGGTAATATCATAAACGTATATATATATATATATATATCTATTATATATTTTGGAAGATCTGTGTGTGTGTGTGTGTGTGTGTGTGTGTGTGGTCTGTGTGTTCGCGATGAACTCGAAAACGACCGAGCCGATTTCGATGAAACTTGGTATGTGGTGGTATTTTCGACCGGGAACGGGCATAGGCCTATTAATTTTCAGATCCGAGCTCAACTGTTCACGTGCCGAGGTCAAATCTGTTTTTACGCCGTTTTGCGCTAATATATTTCAGTTCGGTGCTCACAAATCGATTCGATATAGCGCGAATAATAAATTTCCAGTCATATAATTTGCACGGTTAGAATCTGTGGCGCTTCATCTTTCCAATGATGTATCACACGCCTGTGTACGTTTAATGTTTCTACCTTAATTATCGGGAAGAACGCAGGACCATGCTTCGCTCATCGAAAAACATTGCGTAAATATATTACGCCATCAACAGATCGTGACGTGATCGCGTTAACTCTTAACCGGCCGATGTCGCGTTAACTCATCACCGGCCGAGGTATCCGCAAATGACATTGGGCTATATATCTCGCAAACGGGTGGAGCTATCGACTTGAAATTTTGTATGTGAATGTATCTTGCCCCGGATACGAATGTCATCGGGTCGCCGACCAGATCTCGGAAACGGGTGGAGCTATCGACTTGAAATTTGGTTTTTGAATAGCCCGGACGAAGTCGGGTCACCTTCTAGTATATATATATATATGTTACTCAGCTACTCACAGTGTGGGCTGGAACGATAGATATATCAAAATGAGATTTTGTTTCATATGGAGTAATAGAAAGAAATTGATTGAAAATAGATTTACTATAGGGAAACGAAGTATAGATCGATATAGGAAAGAGTGTGAGGTGACATGTCAAACGTGTGGATGAGTCTGATATGCAGTATAGGGAGAATGTAAATGATAAACTATTGCTTTGAATTGTACACTACTTTTGTGTTCTGACCTAGCAGTTTTGCATCCGAGCCGACACCACTACCATTTGGATTTGTATCAATATTTATTAACATCAACATTCATATTTCTATTTCTAATGCGATTTTTGACGATATGGATCGCATTATGAACATGATAGATGATAGATAATATGCATATGTGTTGTTCAAGCCCTTGGTTTGTGGTCGAGGTACTATTTTAAGCTTTTTGTTCGAATAATGTATTTCTTAACTCGGAAAATCGTTATTTTATTTTCCGCATAAATAAGACTCGCTGTGCATTGCATAATTGAAATTCAATTAGATAATGTCATGTGTCCTCTACTTCATCACAGGTACACATGGTTTGGTCGGAAACGAATATTTGTTGTAATTCAGATTGCTACAGTTTAATCTGAGGAGGGAATGCATAGTTTGCGCTTCACGCGTGTTAGCGTGGTATAACTATTTAGGGGTCACCTTTCGTTCGGGTTCCAGAGAATTTAAGAAAGTCGCCAGGGAGTCCATCGTTACCTAGGTTTTTCCACAAAATTGTTGTTGATGGGAGAAACGATTTTTGTTGTAATAGTCATAGTCATAGCCAGGGACCGTAAGCTTGTTTGACTGTCTAGTTTCACATCATGATATATGTCAGTGAGTGGGAGGAACTGGGTTTCTGAGATAGACAGGCGATGGACCTTTTACCATTTTTATAAAATAATTTTAGTTGTGCTTTTTTCCGCCGTGATTTAAGGATTTCCCGACTAGTTTATCTAAGAAGAGATACATTACTGACAGACCTAGTCGCGCCTGTCACACTACGAGCTGACTCGTATTGTATATCTTCGATGGTGTGGCTTCAACCATCCCAGACAATACAAGAATATTCCAGGATTGAACTTAGCATTGTAAAAAACATTTTTCGAGAGCTGTTCTGTCCAGATAGAATCGATATTTTCTCTAGAGTGAAATGCGTTTCCATGCGGTTTTCATCACTTGTTCGATATGGGGTCCCCAACTGTCTGTTTTACTCAAAATAACTCCAAGACATGTATCTACTTCTTCAATTGGCTGTTGGTTCTTGAACAGGGGTTGGTTGAACAAGCTTCATACGTTTCCGAGTGCATGTGATTGCTTCTGTTTTAGAGCATTAAACTTGACAAGACATTTGGAGGACCACGATTCTAGTCTACTGATATCATGTTGTAAAATAGTCACTCCTATGTTTGGGTCGTTAATGACAAGTGCGCGTGAAGTGTCATCGGCAAAAAGCCTAATGTCACATGCCATATTTTCGATACTGTCATTGATAAGTATAGGGCCCATAACCTTGGGGCCATACTGTGGTTATCTTTCCCCATGTAGATTGTCCACAGGCTAAAACAAAACGTTGCTGAACCAGTGGACCAGTGGAGTAAATTATTGCGGATTCCTATAGCATGAAGTTTGAAGAGTAAGCCTTCGTGCCAAACTTTGTCGAAAGCTTACTTATGACGAAAAATAATAACCGTATATCGCGTACATGTTCTAATGATCTACTAATATTGTCATCGGCCGGAACAAACCCTGACTGGTGTTTGGTTAAATGTCGTACGACTAGAGGTGAGTCATAAAGTGTTCAGTGATACATTTTTTTAATTTTCAAACAACTTACTGAGGCAGCTTAGTAGTGAGATTTGGGCGATATTTTTCAGGATTACTACTGTCGCATTTCTTGTGTATCGGGACAACGTTTGCTCGTTTCCAATCAGGTGTGAGATATGCTTCACGCAAAAAACGATTAAAAATCTGTGAGATGGTGTGCTGAGACTTGGGAAGTATTTTAGTAGGCGCGGGATGATAAGATCGAGGCCAAAAGCCTTATCGGGCTGAATTTCTTTTAGTGTATTAAAGAATTATAATTCGGAGGAAATTTCAATGCTTCAAAATATAGTAAGATTATGGTCATCTTCGATTATGGCTGGGGTTTTACTGGGTCTATCTAAAGAGACAATATTTATGGAATCCTATTAGGGCCACTTGATGATGGCGCTTTCGGCGCACTTTTTGTCGCTTTCGGCGCACTTTTTGTCGCTTTCGGCAAAAAGTGCGCCATTAGCGTTGTTTCGGCGCGCGCCGAAAGCGCCGAAAGCGACAAAATATGCGCCGTTACGGCGCACTTTTTGTCGCTTTCGGCGTACCGCGCCGAAAGCGACAAAATATGCGCTATTAGTGCATTCGGCGCGGTGCGCCATTAGTGCATTCGGCGCGGTGCGCCATTAGCGCGGTGCGCCGAAAGCGACAAAATATGCGCCATTAGCGCCATGTACAATTAAGTATGTGATCACCCCAGCAGGGGTGCCGGAAGAGGGGGGCAGAGGGGGCAGCTGACCCCCTGCCCTTGACCAAGGGGGGGGGGGGGGCGTGCGGGGGCAGGACTTGCCCTTTTTCTGGAGACAGAAAATGCTTTTTGTGTGTTTAATCTCGTGTTTTTATAGCAAAATGTGACTTTTTTGGTCCAAATACCACCAATTTCACAAGGAATTTTATTTTTTTTGTCAATTTTATCACAAAACGGCCATAAAAACCGACAAATACCTTTAAAATAGGGATTTTTGCCACAATTAATTTATGGTTATTTTTCCGAGTTTGCGGAGAAAATGCCTTTTTTGCAGAAAATGCCCTTTTTTGCAGAAAAGTGCACTTTTTGTAGGCTCTGCCCCCGGTCATTGGATGCTTCCGGCGCCCCTGCACCGCAGTGCAGATCGGACATGGCCATATGTACAATGTATAGGCATATGTATCAATTTTAAAAGGGAGGGGCTGAAATTTGCTGTAGATATACCTCTAAATGCTATAATTTGTCATTATTCAGATTAAAAATTATTGTGGCCGTGTGGTCCTGGTCCCTCCTTTGTGGGCAGTTAAAGGTACTCAATCCGATCAGACGGTCCTAAGTTACTGGACAATTTGCGGATGAAGATGGATAACTCTAAAATCAAGTGGTACTTTAGTAATAATACGGACATATTTTGTTGAACAAATAAAAAGTTTTGATAAAATTGATACCATACATGTAGTTGGTAGTGGTTATCATTATTTTGTAGAAATGCATCGATTGTGATAATTTACGTGTATTTTGAAGAAATATTGTTGTATCTTGGTGGTATGGGGACCGTGTGATCACCTCTTAGGTACCCCTGCTGGGGTGATCACATACTTAATTGTCATGCGCTAATGGCGCATATTTTGCCGCTTTCGGCGCACCGCTCTAATGGCGCACCGCGCCGAATGCGCTAATGGCGCATCGCGCCGAATGCACTAATGGCGCATATTTTGTCGCTTTCGGCGCGGTGCGCCGAAAGCGCCGAAAGCGCAGAAACCGCCAAAAAGTGCGCGGTAACGGCCATTAGCAAGTGGCCCTAATACGATTCCATAAATATTACAGAGGTAATTGTTAAGCAACAACATTACCCTGCCAAATCAAGGGCGGTACATTATTACTCCTGTTTGATGAGAGGCCATTAAATGCTTTTCGCTGTTTGGTGAATTCCTTTTCGTGTCTAATTAGATATTTAATCCGGGGATTCATCCATTCAGGCTCGTCTCGGCTAAATGGTATGGTACTACTGTTATAGTCATAACTACTTGCATATAGGCAACTGTTATGCTAACTGGCGACTTCAATTCAAACGCATTAGACCCCTCATCAAAATCAGGGAAATTATATCATTCTATAGTCTACGAAATGTCATTGAATCACCAACCAGAGTTACTTCGACCACATCCACTCTACTAGATCCCATCATAGTGAATGACTATGTTACATGTCAATCTGAAGTGATCGACTTTAGAAGAGCCATATCAGATCACTGCGCCATCATTGGGTACCTAAATTATGATTCAGGCAGTAATGTCCCCTCATTTCGGTTAGTCAGGAATTATACCAGATTTAATCTTGATGAAGCTGTAAAACTAATTCTGGACCCAGAGTGGCTACACGCTATCGAAACAGCACCCGATATTGATTCAGCAACTGATATTTTCACCTCAAAATTCCTTGATATTATGGACAAAACCGTCCCTCCTTCTAGAGTATTAATAAGACATAAGGATAAACATTGGTTCACCTCAGAACTGCGAACGATGATCCGCAAAAGAGACAGACTGTGTAAAATTGCAATGAAGTAAAAAAATCACCATGATTTGGCAAAATTCTAAAAAGTGCGAAACACAGTCAATAACATGAAAAAATACGCCAGAGCCCGCTATGAAGAAACACTTCAAAAAACTGTTCGAGAGAATCCATCATCCAAATACTTTTGGCACTGCATAAAGGAAATTATGCAAACCAAACGCAAAGAAGCTACCCCCCCCCCTCTTTCCGATGACAGTGGCAACTTATTGTTTGACGACCACACCAAAGCATCCATGCTCAATGGTGTGTTCATCTCTGATTCAGACCTCGACGAGTCGTCGTGTAGTCTACCAATATTTATTCAGAAATGTAGCAACAAAGTAACAGACATTGAATTCACTATCGAAGATATAATTTGTGTTATTAGAACGTTGAAACCGAATAAAGCATCTGGCCACGATGGAATTACCGTTAAAATGATCCAAATCACAAGCCCAGCTATCACTACCCCCTTAAAGCTCTTTTTAACAAATCACTCGAGTTTAGCGATTTTCCGACACAGTGGAAAGAGGCAAATGTTATCCCTACCTATAAGAAAAATGATAAATCCAGCTGTAAAAACTACCGCCCTATATCCTTACTCCCGTGCCTCAGTAAGATCATGGAGAAAATCGTTCTGAATTCCTTATCCGCCCACTTCTCAAATAATAATATACTATTCCAATATCAATCAGGATTTGTCCCCGGGCATAGCATAACTTTCCAGTTACTTGAGATATACCACACCCTGTGCCAGGCCCTCGATGAGAAGTTAAATACGTCAGCAATATTTTGCGATATTTCCAAAGCGTTTAAGAGAGTCTGGAACAGGGGATTGCTATTCAAACTGGAACAATACGGAGTTGCTGGAAACATCCACAACTGGCTCAACAGCTATCTCTCCAACATATCACAACGTGTCTTAGTTGGTAACTCATTTTCTGAGTACCACATTATTCCGGCAGGAGTCCCACATGGATATATCCTTGGACCTTTCTTATTCCTGACATATATAAATGACCTGGCAACGACCATACACTCCTGTACTCGTATGTATGCAGATGATACATGTTGTTTCACTGCCCAACCATCAGTCGAAGACAGTTCGCGGGAACTATCCGAAGATTTGGATAGAGTATCTTGCTGGTCGAAACAATGGTTGGTTACATTCAATGCAGATAAAACAAAATCTATGGTATTTTCGCTCACTCCCTCCGAAGATCGTTTGGATCTTGATCTTGATGATCGCGACATTGAGCAAGTAGCTTGACACAAACATCTTGGAATTTCTATACAATCAAATCTTCATTGGGACACTCATATCAATGAAATCTTCAGTCGAGTGGCAACCAGACTGTCACAACTAAGGAGATAATAATTGTAAATAGACAAACCCTCGAAATAATGTTCAAAACGTATGTACTCCCGATTCTGGAATACGGAGACTGGGACAACGCCCCCCATTGCCTCCTCCGGAAACTCGACCGCCTATATATTGACGCCGGTAGAATTGTAAGTGACGTGACACGTTCGGTATCAGATGAGAGAGTATTATTCGAACTCGGATGGGCTCCCCTTAAAGAAAGACGAAACCTTCATAAAATGCATACCTGGAACTAAATATTAACCAATCATGTCCCAAACTACCTCACAAATTTACTACCCCATACTGTCAGTGAAGCATCTCGATACCCCATCAGAAACCCTTTGCGATACATAAACTACTTCACTAATACGGCCGTTTCAAATCGAGTTTCATTCCGTCCATGATCGATGAATGGAATTTATCATGCAAAACCACTACCGACAACAAAAAACTTACTGACCCCTCATCAGAACCAACCAAAGATGAAATCATAAGTAACATGTATAAAACTTTTTGCAAACAAGAAATTACTATAAAACCCCCATCATACAATAACGCTGGTCAGAGGAAACTAAACATACTGCACTGTAGACTCAGAAATAACTGCAGTGATATAAACTTCTACAAACATGAAAAATACATCTCGGCTCAACCATCATGTAGTTGTGGTCATCCATGTGAAGACGATAACCATTTTTTCTTCAGTTGTCCTTGGTACGCAGACTCCAGAGAACTTATGTGGGCAAGGTTGGATGAACTTAATGTATCTATCGTCTCTGAACAAGATCTCCTGTTCGGCATCCCGCACTATTGTGATGCAATAAATACGCGCATTTTCGAGACAGTCCATTTATTTTTTTCCTCGACAGACCGCTTCTCATAAATGTTACCCTACCCTCTACCGCGAGACCATAGCCACTAAAAACAGCTACAGCATGCAGCATCCACTTTAAACACAAATTTTGAACCTATCTCTAAATACATTTATTAGCAGCCGAATGCCAGAGGAGAGGGGCTCTGATACGTTCCGCAACTTGTGCTCCGATCCTCTGTGCCCACACAACTATCTATGTCTATAATAATATGTGTAATTCGTATATACATTTGTGGGTCACAATAAATATGTTCAATAAAAAAAAACTGATATGCGTTCGGTAACTTCCATCGTGGACTGGGTTAATTCGATACGGTAGCTTCTCACACAAAAATTTTCACTTTAAAATTTAACAGATTGCAGTAATTTTGTAACACATCACCGCCACGACACGCCGAAGGGCGGACATGAAATGTACATGTACTAACCTCTCCCATCGGCTTCTTCCTTGGATCATCAGTCGTGATAAAGTAGTTGCAGACGTTGACATATTCTCTCGGACTTCCACGATTCGCCTTTGTGTATAAAAATAGCAAATAGTCTCCGTCTTCAGGAACACAAACATTCAGTGTGATCTCTTTCGGCTGCTCGCGCTTAATAACAATCTTTTTCAGTTCCTCCTCTCCAACTGCATTACTTTCAACCTCGGTCAACATACTAACATTCTTTTCAGCATGGAATCTAAGTTCTATCTCCTCGCCCTTTTTAACTCGAAGAATGCCCTTTGTGTGCGACTTTGGAAGAAGACCGGCACGTTTCATTTCATTGCCGGGACCGAATCCTATAGATGACTGTCTTGGGATTGGTGTACATCGCGTCTTGGGACTGCTAACATTGATCCTGAAGTCACATAAACTATATTTATCATCGGCGTTTGGTCCACCGATCACTGACATTTTGTACACACCCTTAGATGGGAAACGTAAATAAAAGTTGTGTCTACCCTTGTCTCTTCCGACGATACAGTAGTCTTCCATGCTCGTGTCATAAGGCAATGGATCGCCTGGGAATCTGGTGTCTGGCTCCATATCATACATCAGCTCAGACCTGTTGGATGTTGATTTTATCTTGATCTCCGCGATACCATTATGACACTCCATTACACCCAAGTGGGGGCCATACATGCTGAATCCGTGCTGGAAGAACGGAGGCTTCACGAAGGGTGCAGATTTGAATTCTTTGAACGATATCGGACTTGACAATAACTGAAGTCGTTTATCTTCAGGGAAGCAGAAATGGGCGAATTCAAACGGCTCGATAAAAAACCAGTAGTCGTTCAGCTCTGGTCCAGTTTCACATGCCCAGAAAGGGTGCACAAGTTTGTAGCCTCCATCAGCGAACACCATGTTCCAGCTTCCTCGGAACTTACTGATATCTAGTGAGCCGACCTCGTATCGCTCATCCTTTTGGATGCCATCGACGATAATACACATCAAGCCTGCATGCCTGTGAAATAGTTAAAGCCAAATGATTAGATTGTATTCCATAATATACGTAAAACTTGCAGGCCTAATTGAGATGGAGTATGTTCTTGTATCATCTAAGTATATGCCAGCGTGAAAGTCTATAAAAATCTACTTTAGTCGCGATCATATATTTTTAAATACTCTATATCAATTTTGTAACACAATACCAATATAGATTTCAATACAATAGATACAACAATTCTCCACTGTCAACATTGGCACAATTATAATTTATATAACTAGCAGGTGACCCGACTTCGTCCGGGCTTTGACCTTGAATTGACCATTTTGAAGGTCAAGGTCAGGTAGGAGTCACGATTTGACCCGTCCAAAACACTCCCCGGACAAAATCACCCGCAGGTATCAAATTTCAGTTTTGCCGGCCATAGCTAACAGACAAACAAACAGACAGAAGTCCCAAAATATATATTAGATCATTTGTGAGTACCCGTTTCAGGGTGAAGGTCACCTCGGGTGGAAAACACAACACGCTCATGTCTGTACACAGACACAACACGCTCATGTCTGGACACATACACGCTCTTTATCAAAGACACTGCGGATACGAACGCTCTTTAACTATCACGCGATTAACCCATGAACTACCCATTGCGGTGACGGGGGGTTAGAGAATGAGGGCTCTGGTGTTCTCAGAAGCGGTGCGATGACATCCAATCTGGGATTTTACCCTTAGATAGGAAGTTTGGGCTCAATCCGTCCGACAGTTTTCCAGGTCATAGCTAACAGACAAACAAACAAACAAAGTGCCAAAATATATATTAGATGTAAACCTACCTGCAAAGTAAGGCGTACAAGCTTGAATAGGAACCCTTATTCGTTCCTATAAGTTGCATGTATGCCTCTGGTGTATTAGGGTCCGGTGGTGTGGGAGGGCGTTGTTCCGATTGGGATTGCTGGTCTGCAGCTCCTGTTTTTGCTGCACCTGGTTTTGTGGCACCTGGTTTTGCGGCGCCTTGTTTCGCTGCACCCTGTTTGCCTGGCGGCTGCTTTTGTTGTACTCCACTCTTCGCACCCTGACCCTGTGGCGGGCCTTGTGCGGCTGGTGGAGGCGACGTCTTATAGTCTTGCGCATTCATCCACTCCAACAGAGCACGAGCCTTCAGGTATTCACTTTTAATATCCTTTGTGAGATAACTAGCCAGCTCGTCATAATTCTTGTTCAGAGAAGGAGACGCCTGGAAGAGAAACAGTATAACGTCATAGCGTACGGTTCTGTAACAGGGTTAATTGTTTTCAGAAATATCTTACAGAAGAATTATAATGCTAACAAACTTGTAAAATTCTGTCACAATTGTAATTTGTTGCAATGATAATATCACTGTCGGATACCCGTTTAGGTTCGGACATTCCAAGATGGCGGCGCCAACTAAATCAGATAAACGGCAAGTGTATATATTGTCTCCAAGCAGCAATCAACGACATCGGTGATACACCTTGAAACAGTTATGTAGGAATTTGTATGCCCAACATATACGTAACACGCCTTTTGCATAACAGGCATGTGAATTGTTGTATTTGGCGTGTCAATTCGTCATAATTTTTCGAAATTTTATCGAGGCGGCGAAATGTTCGCTTTTTCGTATTTTTCTGGCCTTGGGCTCATGCATCCGCAAATTTATGTATTGTTGTGGGTAGATTAGGTCACCACACATCCTCGGAATGCAAAACCGGCGATATTTTTATTGTCTAACTCCGAAAAATGACCTTTGAAAATTTCAAAATGTTCAGGTTCGGATTCGCAACATTCGCGATGATTTTGTTCAGGTTCAGACACAATTTTCGTTCAGGTTCGGACAAATTTGGTTCAGGTTCGGACGCATCAAAAACTTCGCATAAAAATGACACACCGAGGTACAGTCGCGTTCTTATTGCGTTTTTGTGCATTTGATTTTCTTCCATTCGTAAAAGAAACGATAAATGGGGAACACGAGGCATGGTTTTAGCCCACTCGTGAATAATTTGGGCGGACTTTCTTATTTTATGCGCGTGAGATCTATGCGATCACGTGATTCCCCTCCACATCCACATACGATACCACGAAGGTCGCCGATGAGCAGATAGCTGTCCATAACATAAGTTACACGGCTTTTTGATGGGGATACTGTGTGGTATGCCCCGGTAGAGGCTCGTATCCCCCGAGGCGATCCCCCAGTCCCTATTGACAATATATTCCCAGACATAAAGCGCAGAAACGAGCCACGAACAGTAATTATATTTTGTTAGACTGCTTATACGATGAATGTGATTATATAGCTGTTCCCACAATTTGCCCATAAATACTTGCTGATAGATAGACAATATATATTTTGTATCAATAATTGGATGATATATTTGGGTATTCACACGAAACATATTCTTTTCAATATAAGCCTTATGTGTTTTGCCTCATTTCTAAATGTTGAATCCAGTTACAAGTTAACCATTTGTCACACGACTATTATGCCGGACTATTAATTAGAGCCCGAACATGTTGCGTTCTATTCAGCACTATGCGAACATAGAGAATACCTATATATGGTTTGCCGAATAATACCTGCAATATGCGAATCTTCACGAGCGGCGATATTTCAGGAATATATTATTCGAGAAACCATATGTGTTCTCTTTATGTTATGCTTATGGTAAGCAATTCTGCAAAACTACAAGTATTTATTTATCAAAACAAGAATTTAGACGGCGAAGTAGCGAAACTTATGCAAGCAACATCAGCTGTTCCGTTGGCAAATTAAGCATCTTTAAATTTTGGTGGAAAATTTCCTTCATGTGCTTAAGAGAATAGTGCCTACCCAATGGTTAAATATTACACACATAAACCCAATTAACAAAAATGAATACGTAATAAAACGGGATCATTTGTTTTTCTATAGAACTTATCGCAGTAATAAACTATTTTCAGTCTTCCGCGGAATTTCGCGTAGTTTCATTGATAATACACGCGTCAATAATTGTGTACCCTTTTTTAAACAGAAGTATCTACAGTGAGATAACGTTTGAAAATTATTATCCATGCCAAGGTCCTGACGAAAGAGAGCGCATCGTATGTCATTTAAAATTACAGCTATTTCATAGGGAAACATTTTACAAACAGCGCTTGTCCCCACACCCGGTTGTAACTAACAATCTGACTGACAACAACGTCACGTTTAAGTCATGCACCATGTCCCGTATAACTCTTGACAGTGGGCGTATAAAAGTACGTGAAACATCGTGGTTATGAATTACCCTTGAACTAGCAGTTTCACCAATCGTGACATTGTTCTAGCGCGCTGAGCTTAATTGACGTCACCTAAAACAGGATCGATAGGTCTGCTAATGAATTATTCTTATTGGTGCTGATTGGTGTGAATTTATCTATACAAAACTATAAAAAGCACACCACATGGTAGCTATTGATGTGGGACAAAATCGTTAGCTCCGCCAACATCGTGGGATACTAGGAGATTTAATACCCGGATGTCTCTTTTTGAAACCTCTTGGCTCCGCCTCGGGGTTCAAAATCGAGAACCAGGTATTAAATATCCATGTATCCCCGATATTTCAGAAGATAAGTATAATACCACTGTTGCTCATATGTAAAATGTAATAATTCCCACTAGCTGGTTTATAGTAGACATTGCTCGAGAATATTCAACTGTGGCTTTTATCCCATTAATTCGGAGAATTTACCACCTATATTTGGAAATTTCAGCTGCCATATTTAGAAATAACAAATTAACAGTGCATGTTCGTTAATAACACGCACAATAAGATCGAGACTGCACCTCGGCATGTCATTTATAGGTCAGGTTTTGATGCGTCCGAACCTGAACTAAAATTGTCCGAACCTGAACCATATTTGTCCAAATCTGAACGAAAATTGTGTCTGAACCTGAACAAAATCATCGCGAATGTTGCGAATCCGAACCTGAACATTTTGAAATTTTCAAAGGTCGTTTTTCGGAGTTAGACAATAAAAATATCGCCGGTTTTGCATTCCGAAGATGTGTGGTGACCTAATCTATCCACAACAATACATAAATTTGCGGATGCATGAGCCCAGGGCCAGAAAAATACGAAAAAGCGAACATTTCGCCGCCTCGATAAAATTTCGAAAAATTATGACGACTTGACACGCCAAATACAACAATTCACATGCCTGTTATGCAAAAGGCGTATTACATATGTGTTGGGCATACAAATTCCTACATAACTGTTTCAAGGTGTATCACCGAAAGATGTCGTTGATTGCTGCTGGGAGACAATATATACACTTACCGTTTATCTGATTTAGTTGGCGCCGCCATCTTGGAATGTCCGAACCTAAACGGGTATCCGACAGTGAATATGTTTAAAGACAGATATAGAGGATGGACGATTATTCATGTATTCCGACATAGAGTTGAATATAAACAGACATTACACAAATTTGAATTTTTCCTTGAACGCCCGAACTGCGGAGCAGTTGAAGTGCTATTGAGGCTGTGCGTACTTTTCTAGATCTCTGATTTTGATAATTTACGACGTCCCATCAAACAATGTGGAATCATGCCTTAGAATCCAAGCTTTAGAAACAGGGTATATGTTACTAAAATGGAAGAATATATATATATTTCAAGATCTCACCTGATGAGATGTTTGAATCACATCGACAGGCCTAGTGACCTAAATATATATTATTTGTATCCAAATCCTGACACTATCGCTGAAAAATTTAATGACCATTTTTCCAATATAGGTCAAAAAACCACAGAACTTATTGAAAATCACACAGATGTAAACTTCCTCGATTATTTAACGAATAGACAAAGCAACGAGCTAAATATTACGCCCACCACAATCCAAGAGGTTATTTTAACTTGCTACTCAATGAATGGAAAAACCAGCAGTGACTTCAATGGAATATCTACAAAACTGATGAAGGAAACCATATTTTATGTAGCACCAGCATTAAAGCATATATTCAAATTGTCGTTCAAACAAGGTCATGTTCCCAACAAAATGAAAATAGCTAAAGTTGTACCAATACCGAAAAATAGTGACAAGGGGGATATAAACAATTATCGTCCAATAAGCATTCTTCCCGCATTTTCTAAACTACTCGAAAAACTCATGCAAAAACGTTTAGTTGATTTTCTTAATGAATCGGACATCTTATTTAAACATCAGTACGGATTTCGCCCAAACCATTCAACTTTTCATCCCATCATTCATCTACTGGATCATGTTGTAAAAAATAACGACAAGCCCACGAAAGATTCCACCGTAGCCCTTTTTCTTGATCTGTCCAAAGCTTTTGACACAATAAACCACGAAATCTTACTTACAAAAATTGAACATTATGGAATTAGAGGCATGGCAAACAACTGGTTTCGAAGCTATCTCAATGAGAGACGACAATACGTAGAATTCAATGGAAGCAAGTCAAATCTCCTTAAAACATCATGTGGTGTTCCTCAGGGATCCTTACTCGGGCCCATAATTTTTCTCCTCTACGTGAACGATATGTCAAATGCAACTACTATGGATCTCTTATCATATGCCGACGATACAACCTTTATGGCCAGTGGACAAAATGAAGCGTTAATCCATAGTTATGTCAATAACGAATTAAGAAATCTATCTGACTGGTGTTGCTGCAACAAACTAGCCATCAATGCTAACAAAAGCAATTATATGCTCTTGCATCCACAAAACAATGACAAAAAATGGAATACAATTAAAATATATCTCAATGGAGCCGAACTTCTACGGATGGGGAACATGCGGAGCGAATCGTCCGCCAAATTTTTATGTATCCATATAGATGAAAACCTGACCTTTCATAAACACATTTCTATTGTATGCTCAAAAATGACACATGCAATTTATTGCATTAATAAAGTTAAACATTTTCTCCCGAGCAAGGCTCTCAAAACATTATACTTCGCCCTAATTCAAAGCCACTTAGTTTATGGCATCCAAATATGGGGACATGTACCAGCAGTGAAGAAACTATATTTATTACAAAAACGAGCCATGAGAATTCTATGTAACAAAAAATATAGAAGTCACACCGATCCTCTTTTCAAACAAGAAAACATTTTTAAAATAGATGATTTACATAAATTACATGCATCCATTTTCATGCATGATTGGTACTACGATCGCTTACCAATGTCTTTTTCTGGTATGTATGACAAGAGAGCAGAACCAATTAGACGACAACCTAATCCTATAGTACAAAAAAAATTCAGGACCATCTCTTTTTCTAAAGTTCTCCCATACCATTCATTCCCCTTTATGTGGAATTCCCTTGAAAGTAAATATACCTCTAAACAATCAAGACATGTGTTCCGAAAACGTTTGAAAACGGATATCATTAATACCTATCCAGCTAGCGTGCGATGCAAAAACCGAAGATGCCCGGATTGCACAAATGATACATAATTTTCTGATAACAAAAAAAATTAAAAATTCCCAAAACCTCACTCACATTATATATTCCTACTCGGTTCCACTCACACATGCATATTCATAGTATTCATTCATTATATCGACCAAGTAGGTGCCCATACATATGAACCACTTTTCGTACCATCGCCCTAACAACGCCTATATATACAAAACCAGTCTGCACACGATAAACGTAACCTAAAAACAATCAAATTAATTCGGCCATCTTCATTATATAATCTGTCACCACATCCAGGGGTGATAGGAAGACAGTCAGTCATGACTATATCACCCCTAGCAATATACATGTATAGTCTATCAATATTATATTTATTTGTAATTGTACTTTCCATGTGTGTATATTGTAAATAAAATTATCCTTTCCTATCCTATCCTATATATATATATATATCTATAGTAAATTGCGATAGGTAGCCGCGCCTCGCGCCAAGTGCGCCCATATAGCCAGGTACATGGTATGTTCTGTCAGCTTAGGCGCACAAACTACTAGATAAATTGATGGGAATATTACAGATTTTAATTCGTATAGTACCCGTCTATCAGAATCGGTGCGACTAATTTTTATATTTTAGTCATTTAAAGTCGTATTGACCCTTTCCGCCGGACACGTCCGCCGGACCCATATACTCCAATATTAGCGATGTATATGGTATTCTGTCAGCTTAGGCGCACAAACTACCCGATAAATTGATTGGGATTATTGCATATTTGAATTCATATTGTACCCGTCTATCAGAATCGGTGCGACTAATTTTTTAATTTTTGTCATTTAAGGTTGAATTAACCCTTTCTGCCGGACCCATATACTCCAATATTAGCGATGTATAGGGTATGTTATGTCTGCTTAGGCGCACAAACTGCTGGATAAATTGGTGGGAATATTTCAGATTTGAATTATTGTGGTACCTGTCTATTAGAATCAGTGCGACTAATTTTTATATTTTAGTCATTTAAGGTCGTATTGACCCTTTCCACCTGACCCATCCACCGGACCCATATACTCCAATATTATAGCGATTTAGGGTATTCTGTCACCTTAGGCGCACAAACTACTGGATAAATTGGTGGGATTATTGCAGATTTTAATTCATATAGTACACGTCAATCATAATCGGTGCGACTAATTGTTATATTGTAGTCATTTAAGGTCGTATTGACCCTTTCCGCCGGAGCCATATACTCCAATATTAGCGATGTATAGGGTATGTTCTGTCAGATTAGGCGCACAAACTACTGGATAAATTGGTGGGGATATTGCAGATTTGAATTCATGTAGTACCCATCTATTAGAACCGGTGCGACTAATTTTTATATTTTACCCATTAAAGGTCGAATTAACCCTTTCCGCCGGACCCATATACTCCAATATTAGCGATGTATAGGGTATGTTCTGTCAGTTAGGTGCACAAACTACTTGATAAATTGATGGGATTATTGCAGATTTGAATTCATATAGTACCCGTCTATCCGAATCAGTGCGACTAATTTTTATATTTTAATCATTTAAGGTCGTATTGACCCTTTCCGCCGGACCCATATATAGAGGATATGAAATGAGTGTTTCTCTCGTATGATATTTATGAAACGAGTCTAAGAATTCGCGACGAGTGTCATAAATATCATATGAGAGAAACACGAATTACATATTCTATTTACCATACGACACCTATAAATTGATTATGATGTCCAAAACGCACACAAATAACTAAATAGCTATATATTTACACACTAAGTGTTGTCATCACTAAATCCAGCATTCTGATTGGTCGGCGCCCACGTGGCTAGTTGCAGTTATTTCTCGGTGAATGCGCAACGCCTAATAACACCAAGCTAATAACACCATCGATACGTCATTAGGTTTGGAAAGACGAACGCGTAGTGCTTTGGGCGCATTTTGACTCGCGCAGGATTGACTTAATACATCATCGGGTTTCAACATGAAGAGAAATTGTTCCTATTAACTTTTGCCAAGGGTGCTATTGGGTATTTTGGGCTGATCTTGTCACGATACACTTTTCGATTTAAATATATTTACAAAAGTGGCCTTTTCGCTAAATGTATATAAATATAAGGATTAACTGTCATGTGGACTATTTTTATGGAGATGTAACGGTGAGGTAAGTGGACATAACTTGTATGTAAAACCCTTCGGGTTTTACACAAGTTATGTCCACTTACCTCACCGTTACATCTCCATAAAAACAGTCCACATGACAGTTAATCCTTATATGACATCGGCAGCAAAAGGTTAATGTGACGTCACTTCATTGCACCGGAAGCCAAATTACACCCGGTGAACCAGCAGAAATAATATGCACGCGAAGATGTAATGCGCTATTCTGTTCGTGTTTTGATTGACGCGCACGAATTTGACCTGCATTTAGTCAGAGATGCGGCTCGACCCCCGGCTGCCATTCAGCCAATCAGAACACACTTTTTGTCAACAAACCATTGAAATTATCGCAAGGTGACATGAATTTAATAGTAATTGATATAAAATTGATTTATGACATAGTTTCCAACGTAAATAATGATTGAGTCATATGATAAACTCCAATATTAGCGATGTATATGGTATTCTGTCAGCTTAGGCGCACAAACTACTGTATACATTGATGAGATAATTGCAGATTTGAATTCACATTGTACCCGTCTATTAGAATCAGTGCGACTAATTTTTATATTTTAGTCATTTAAGGTCGTATTGACCCTTTCCACCTGACCCTTCCACCGGACCCATATACTCCAATATTATAGCGATTTAGGGTATTCTGTCACCTTAGGCGCACAAACTACTGGATAAATTGGTGGGATTATTGCAGATTTTAATTCATATAGTACACATCAATCATAATCGGTGCGACTAATGGTTATATTGTAGTCATTTAAGGTCGTATTGACCCTTTCCGCCGGAGCCATATACTCCAATATTAGCGATGTATAGGGTATGTTCTGTCAGATTAGGCGCACAAACTACTGGATAAATTGGTGGGGATATTGCAGATTTGAATTCATGTAGTACCCATCTATTAGAACCGGTGCGACTAATTTTTATAGTTTACCCATTAAAGGTCGAATTAACCCTTTCCGCCGGACCCATATACTCCAATATTAGCGATGTATAGGGTATGTTCTGTCAGTTAGGTGCACAAACTACTTGATAAATTGATGGGATTATTGCAGATTTGAATTCATATAGTACCCGTCTATCCGAATCAGTGCGACTAATTTTTATATTTTAATCATTTAAGGTCGTATTGACCCTTTCCGCCGGACCCATATATAGAGGATATGAAATGAGTGTTTCTCTCGTATGATATTTATGAAACGAGTCTAAGAATTCGCGACGAGTGTCATAAATATCATATGAGAGAAACACGAATTACATATTCTATTTACCATACGACACCTATAAATTGATTATGATGTCCAAAACGCACACAAATAACTAAATAGCTATATATTTACACACTAAGTGTTGTCATCACTAAATCCAGCATTCTGATTGGTCGGCGCCCACGTGGCTAGTTGCAGTTATTTCTCGGTGAATGCGCAACGCCTAATAACACCAAGCTAATAACACCATCGATACGTCATTAGGTTTGGAAAGACGAACGCGTAGTGCTTTGGGCGCATTTTGACTCGCGCAGGATTGACTTAATACATCATCGGGTTTCAACATGAAGAGAAATTGTTCCTATTAACTTTTGCCAAGGGTGCTATTGGGTATTTTGGGCTGATCTTGTCACGATACACTTTTCGATTTAAATATATTTACAAAAGTGGCTTTTTCGTTACATCTCCATAAAAACAGTCCACATGACAGTTAATCCTTATATGACATCGGCAGCAAAAGGTTAATGTGACGTCACTTCATTGCACCGGAAGCCAAATTACACCCGGTGAACCAGCAGAAATAATATGCACGCGAAGATGTAGTGCGCTATTCTGTTCGTGTTTTGATTGACGCGCACGAATTTGACCTGCATTTAGTCAGAGATGCGGCTCGACCCCCGGCTGCCATTCAGCCAATCAGAGCACACTTTTTGTCAACAAACCATTGAAATTATCGCAAGGTGACATGAATTTAATAGTAATTGATATAAAATTGATTTATGACATAGTTTCCAACGTAAATAATGATTGAGTCATATGATAAACTCCAATATTAGCGATGTATATGGTATTCTGTCAGCTTAGGCGCACAAACTACTGTATACATTGATGAGATAATTGCAGATTTGAATTCACATTGTACCCGTCTATCAGAATCGGTGCGAATAATTTTTATATTTTTGTCATTTAAGGTCGAATTAACACTTTCAGCCGGACCCATATACTCCAATATTAGCGATGTATATGTATGTTCTGTCAGCTTAAGCGCACAAACTACAAGATAAATTGGTGGGTTTATTGCAGATTTGAATTCATATAGCACCCGACTATCAGAATCGGTGCGAATAATTTTTATATTTTTGTCATTTAAGGTCGAATTAACCCTTTCCGCCGGACACATATACTCCAATATTAGCGATGTATAGGGTATGTTCTGTCAGCTTAGGCGCACAAACCACTGGATTAATTAGTGGGAATATTGCATATTTGAATTCAGATAGTATCCGTCTATCAGAATATGTGCGAATAATTTTTATATTTTAGTTATTTAAGGTCGTATTGACCCTTTCCGGCGGACCCATCCGCCGGACCCATATACTCCAATATTAGCGATATATAGGGTATTATGTCAGCTTAGGCGAACAAACTACTGGATAAATTAATGGGATTATTGCAGATTTGAATTTATATAGTACACGTCTATCATAATCGGTGCGACTAATTTTTATATTTTAGTCATTTAAGGTCGTATCGACCCTTTCCGCCGGACCCATCCGCCGGACCCTTATACTCCAATATTAGCGATGTTTTGGGTATTCTGTCACCTTAGGCGCACAAACTACTGGATAAATTGTTGGGATTATTGCAGATTTGAATTCATGTAGTATCCCTCTATCAGAATCGGTGCGACTAGTTTTTATATTTTACTCATTTAAGGTCGTATTGACCCATCCGCCGGACCCATAAACTCCAATATTAGCGATGTATAGGGTATGTCTGTCAGTTTAGGCACACAAACTACTGGATAAATTGGTGGGATTATTGCAGATTTGAATTCATGTAGCACCCATCTATCAGAATCGTTGCGACTAATTTTTATATTTTAGTCATTTAAAGCCATATTGACCGTTTCCGTCGGACCCATCCGCCGGACCCATATACTCCAATATTAGCGATGTTTTGGGTATTCTCTCACCTTAGGCGCACAAACTACTGGATAAATTGGTGGGAATATTGCATATTTGAATTCATGTAGTACCCGTCAATCAGAATCGGTGCGACTAATTTTATACTCCAATATTAGCGATGTATATATAGGGTATGTTCTGTCAGCTTAGGCGCACAAACTACTTGATAAATTGATGGCATTATTGCAGATTTGAATTCAGTCGCACCGATTATGATAAATGGGTACTATATGAATTAAAATCTGCAATAACCCCATTAATTTATCCAGTAGTTTGTGCGCCTAAGCTGACAGAATACCCTATACATCGCTAATATTGGAGTATATGGGTCCGGCGGATGGGTCCGGTGGAAAGGGTCAATACTACCTTAAATGACGAAAATATAAAAATTAGTCGCACCGATTCTGATAGACGGGTACAATATGATTAAAATATGCAATATTCCCACCAATTTATTCAGTAGTTTATGCGCCTAATGCGACAGAATACCAAAAACATCGCTAATATTGGAGTATATTGGTCCGGCGGAAAGGATCAATACGACCTTAAGTGATTAAAATATAAAAATTATTCGCACCGATTCTGATAGAAGGGTACAATACGAGTTAAAATCTGCAATATTCCCATCAATTTGTTCTGTAGTTTATGCGCCTAATGTGACAGAATACCCTATACATCGCTAATATTTGAGTATATGGGTCCGGCGGATGTGTCCGACGGAAAGGGTCAATACGACCTTAAGTTATTAAAATGTAAAAATTAGTCGCACCGATTATGATAGATGGGTGCTATGTGAATTCAAATCTGCAATAATCCCATCAAGTTATACAGTAGTTTGTGCGCCTAAGGTGACATAATACCCTATACATCGCTAGTATTGGAGTATATGGGTCCGGCGGGAAGGGTCAATACGACCTTAAGTAATTAAAATATAAAAATTATTCGCACCGATTCTGATAGACGGGTACAATACGAATTCAAATCTGCAATATTCCCATCAATTTATACAGTAGTTTGTGCGCCTAAGGTGACAGAATACCCTATACATCGCTAATATTGGAGTATATGGGTCCGGCGGAAAAGGTCAATACTAGCTTAAGTGATTAAAATATAAAAATTAGTCGCTCCGATTATGATAGATGGGTACTATGTGAATTCAAATCTGCAATAATACCACCAATTCATCAAGTAGTTTGTGCGCCTAAGGTGACATAATACCCTATACATCGCTAATATTTGAGTATATGGGTCCGGCGGATGGGTCCGGCGGAAAGTATCAATACTACCTTAAATGATTGAAATATAAAAATTATTTGCACCGATTCTGATAGACGGATACAATATGATTCAAATGTGCAATATTCCCACCAATTTATTCAGTAGTTTGTGCTCCTAAGCTGACAGAACATACCCTATACATCGCTAATATTGGAGTATACGGGTCCGGCGAAAATGGTCAATACGACCTTAAATGACTAAAATATAAAAATTAATCGCACCGATTCTGATAGACGGGTACTATATGAATATGAATTCAAATCTGCAACAATAGTTTGTGCGCCTAAGCTGACGGAACATACCCTATACATCGATAATACTGCAGTATATGGGTCCGGCGGAAAGGGTTAATTCGACCTTAAATGACTAAAATATAAAAATTAGTCGCACCGATTATGATAGATGGGTACTATATGAATTCAAATCTGCAATAATCCCATTAATTTAATCTGTAGTTTGTGCGCCTAAGTTGACAGAACATACCCTGTACCTGGCTATGGGCGCACTTGGTGCGGGGCGGGGATTTATATCTGAACGACAGCGGCACTCACCGTTTTTGCCCTCGTCTGTAGGACTTCAAGGTCATTCTGATCAAACTTGACCTTGACACTCCTCATCGTTGCTGGTGGGGGATAACCCCTCTCGGCCATCGGAACTTGATCCTGTTACAATGAAAATGTCATATCATATTTACATATTTCAATAGTACTAATTCATTTCAGTAACAATTTTAACTTAAGTCAGCCCAAACGATTGCTCAATCGTCAAATTTCGTCGAACCGGTCATGATTCTACCACGCCCATATACCCAGTGCTCATGCTTAAAGGTTGGCGACCATTCAAATTGGTGATGTATGTGTTCCAAAATAACATTACATTGGTTGCGGCTATGGCTGTTCCGACTCCGACGACCCTATATTTATTCTCGTTAAATCAAATGATTATGAAAATCGTCGAAATTATAAGGTATTACGCAGTCGACATAAATTTCGACTCAGTATATCATATAAATTCATCTGAGTCGATCAGGACTGGCCGGAAAGCTATTTCCAGACTTGGGGATATACCAGGAAAATCCTTGTTTTGATTGGAAGCGGTACCAGAAACCGCTAACCCCGATTGGCTAACCGATAACAGCTGCGCGTGTCCCGTAAAAATAGCTCAGGTGTCATCTGTATACGGCGAACGCAATAGTCGTTTAACTCGGTCTTGTGGCACTGATTTAAAGTTAGTTTTAATAGTCGTATTGATTTTGACCAGCTGCTTTATTAAAGAAAAACACTTTTGACAAATGGCATGATTCTGATCGGCGGCGAAATAACCGATGCTGCACTGCCAAAAATATTTTCTCAATTCAGGAAAAAAAAACACTTGAAATGAGAAATTATCTTGGGAGAATAGCTAGAAAAATAAGCACAACATATTTTCTAGGTCAAGAAATAAAAGGGTGGGAAAATTTCTTTTCTGAGAAAATTTCTTTAAGAAAACGCAGTAATCTTAGTAAGATAATCCTAGTAAAAAAATCTTAGTATAGATTTTTTGTCTTAATGTAGGAAAGATTGTTTTTCTCACATAAGTTTATTTTTCTTGAAATAAGATAAGTTTAAGATACTGCGATTATCTTGGGAGAATAGCTAGAAATTTAAGAAAGCTATACAATTAATCTAGAACTAGAAATTATATTTTCTATAGTTAGAAATATCGTCAAGATATTTTTTCTTAAGTGATGCCAATTTTTTCTAGAATGAGATTATCTCAAGCAGGAAAATAAATCTAAGTAAGGAAAACAAGTTTTCTTAACTAGGAATATTTTCCCCAATTAGGAAAGATATTAGAAAACAATTCTTAATTAAGAAAAACATTTAATTTTAAATTAATATATAATTTCAATTGTGTTTTAAAATATACAATTGACATTTATTCTGAATATAAAAACTTCTTTGTAAATATCATTGTTAAATGTATAATAGAGACAATAAGGGGGCTTAAAGGCACGGGAGGCCTCAGTCGAAAATATTCATATTTGTTTCAATAACCGTAAACAGAAAAACATTAAAACGCATACAGTTTTGTTCATATATACCATGACCATCGCGTAAACAGCATGCTATCATAAAGACCTACTATATTTTACATAAGCAAGAGCCTGATTGTGTTACAGAAGGCAGCACAGTGTTACTGGCTAACCACACACAAATGATATAAACGCTCTTTATTCGTTCCATATCAAAATTCAGCAACAAAGAACGCTCTTTATGTTTACCATCATAATATAAACAAACACCAGGAAAGTAACTTTTTATGCTTTTGTTTACATAACAATGGTCAAACATATGACAATAACATACTTGTTTATGCGATATTTCTTATTTGTATACGGACAAAGTCTGTCTACATTTTAATATTCTTTCTGTTTGTGGCGGTTTTTGACCGGTGGAAATATTTTCACAGCTTACCCACCGCCAAGGCATCCCGTACCTTCAAACTTTAAATATACAATCAACAATTTCTCATTACAGTTATGGGTTTCTAAAATTGCAAGGGGCCAAACAAGATACTGTGCACATTCGCGAAATGAAACTATACAAAGTACCTGTATCTTGTTCTGCCTCTTAAAATTGTATAAACCTATATACGCAACAAAAAATATATTGATTGCTAAAAATTACATCCCGACACATGATTTTCAATATATTTATCTCAAAGAGTTATCTCAAATCTGTCGGTTGCAAAAAAAAAATATAACAATTTCTGTTAATTGAGTATCCAGTTCAAAAGATAGGAACAAAAATCATCACACATGACAAAACAAGCACTGTATGTGCCTTAATAAACATCGTAAGACTGTATTTTTAAATGCACATATTCTAGGACGGGTGATGTGTAATAAACACAGAAAGACACTTGTATTAATGGATTTGTTGATACGGCACTTGTGCCATTGAGGAAAGATAGAACTCTAGGGTGTGCTGTTCATTGTGCGCTAGCACTCGTGTCATATCAACAAACCCATAAACAAAATTGTGTAATTATGTGTATATACAGCATGGTTTCAATAGCTGTTTCATGAAACATGCAGATTGTGGGTTACTGTTCAGGTACTAGCCCAAGTCTTTTCGGTATGCAACAGCTTGAGATATCGAATACAGTAATGCCCTGAGTATAATCGACTCCTTAAACAGAGTAGAATTATGGGTAACTTTTCAGGATTTAGCCGGAAATATGGCTTGTTGCCATTCATCGGAAAGCTCTATGAGAGCTTTCCGATGAATGGCAACAAGCCATATTTCCGACTAAATCCTGAAAAGTTACCAATAATTCTGCTGTGGTTAAGGAGTTGATTACTTAGAGCATTACTGTAGTTGAAACTGTTTTGGATAGAGTCCTGTCCGGCTACTCTTCTATAACCTCTCAAGATTTTGAAATGTTGAATGGGTCACCATGAATCACTCAATTAAACAATCGCAACGGTGTTGAGTGTTTTGCTTATCGCTCACTATTTACTGCTGTATATCAACAAACGATTGACGCACACAAAGTGTGTTTTGTGGATAATAACGCATTCATATGAACATCATCCTATACTATTAGTATATTCTTGGGAAACTTTTTGTAAATATTATTTATAGTGCTACAATCAAGATAACTTCAACCCACAATTCTGGGCGTAAAGTCCATTATAAAAGAGTATCGGGATGGGACTCGGTCCAAAACAGCATCAACCCAACCGATACCACAAGTTGTGGACAGGGAAAACTTGGTCTAAAAAGGTACTAGTACATGCATGTATTACAAGCATTAAAGCCAATTTAAAGGGTACACTAAATCCGGCCATTTATGAGACCATCTCCTTTTATACTCAACAGAATATATGCAATGAATGAATTTGGCCCATGGATAAGTGCCACACTTGTGTGCTCTATGAACAATGCAAACATGGTATTTATAATGAAAATGAATTATTGGCTGGAGTCATAAAATCATTTTCATTATAATTTATACCATGTTGTTTGCATATATTCTGCCGAGTATAAAAGGAGATGCTCTTAATACTCAGTGTAAAACATAGTCCAAGTCTTCTCGTACTAAAACTAGCTAAGATTTTGGGATGGAGAGATGCTAGTGTTTAGTCCGAGATCGCGCGCATAGCCTTCTTATGACACGAGTTAAGCGTTAATGACCCGCTCAAATAAAACCACAATTATATGAAATAAAATATCACAATTGCGACAATAAACGATATTTTCCGCAGAAGACATGCTATTTGATCTGAACCCCACATCAGTTGTGAATTGAAAGCGGTAATTTAATGCGAAAAGAGACATTTACCGCAATGTTTACAAATTTTTAAAAGTATGCGAACTCAGTTGACCTCGCGAACTGTGTTCGGCATTTTCCGTTGAAAATATTCCGTAGATTTTCGACTGACAACGCAAATTACGATGAATTCTCCATTGTAATCGTAATTATGTTTGTCAATAAATAAAAAATAAATAGATTAATTAAACATTGAAGATATAAATGTAATACATTAAATAAATTACGGGGAATTACAACCCTCTCAAAGTTTAAAACAGTGTAAACACAACGAGCATTAGAATAAATAATATGGTGCTACATTTCCCACATTTGGTGGACTTCAGCGAAATTAAGATATATACTAAGCGAACAGAGCAATATACTGCTCTTGTTAAGCACACAAAAAAATCAAACAAAATATGTATAAATTTTTAACCTTAAGTTTGAAAAGTCCCACTAAAACGGAAGAACTATATTTCGAAACTGTGTGATTCGGTTCTCCGATTATTTTATCAACACAAAAGTCAAAATGCACATGGATGAAAATCACACGCATGGCAAGTCAGACACAAGAGTTCTAATTTGCTCCAATTTTGACAAGTTGCTTGCGAAAATTGTCAACAAAACTACCTTTCTGATCCTCCATTATGTCATTAAGTTTTTAGTGCGGGAATTGTTCTCAAAGCACATTGGAAACTGGACTTTGCGGCGATCGGTTTTCACCATTTTTTTCGGAAAACCCCGCGCTATATATAGAAACGGAAACTAGAATACTCAGAACAAACACCGGACAATGCCGAAGTTCTTCGGAACCTGAGTTCGGCTTTCAGTTAAGTAAACAAACAGAAAAAACAACGATGTTTGTGGCAATCAACCGGAATATTCTATGTGTAATTTAACATTAAAGTTAGATTATTATACACCATTCTGACCATAAGATGTCACTCTTTCCGACGTATATAGCATCACATATTGCTTTGTTAGGTAAATCGAGTAATATACACCACCGATTCCCGCCACAGATCCTGGGCGTAACTCGTGTCATAAGAAGGCTATGCGCGCGATCTCGGACTAAACACTAGTATCTCTCCATCCCAAAATCTTAGCTAGTTTTAGTACGAGAAGACTTGGACTATGTAAAACACTGTAAATATGGAACTTAAATAGCTTTTGTCTATCTTCTACTGGAAACAACTGTTAAATTTATTAAGACTTTATCAAGTCTTTTCACAGTATATAGTCTACATGTTAGTATAGCACTAGTACTCCCTAGTATTTCCAGACTTTTTGTGATAAAAACGCGGATAAAAGTGCAGAATTCTAAATTGATGCATTAAGATGCAGAATTTTAAATTGATGCGTTAAATGCATGAGCGGCTTTAGAGTTCTTTGAAGTGCGGTCATGCATAATAACATAAAAGTTTGTAAAACAAGGTACATGTACATACTATGATTATAGCGGTATGAAGTGTCTGGAGCACATTTGATGGATAAAAGCGAATGTAAACAGGCCTTAAAATTTTGCAAGAATCAAACTATAGCATTTCTACATCAAATCAGCTGCTTTTTACCAGACTCAAACGAAGAATCATGATTCTGACTCTCATCACACTAAAATCCCTACAAAATAATCTACTGGTGTGCAGATATTTCATTGAGTGTTTCAAATCATTTTAAAGGGACCCAAGGCACTCACATTGAGTAAATATGCCAAACATATAACATACAACAGTTCGTAAAAACATCACCACTCAGAAAAACATGAATTACTGATTCCTATATTAATTATTGAAAGTTTTCCAATAACGAAATTTCTCCTGTTGGAACCATTGCTATGTAAACAAAACTGTTACAGTGATTTGTCAACAAACATTGCTACTAATAATCGCGTAGAAGGTTAAACATATTTTAGTCTATTAAAATATTTTCAGAATATTTTTCAATACTTTGGCCATGCAATGTTTAACCCTTTCGTGATGGGAGCTGCGCTGGTACAGCATTAAATATCATGTACCAGTGAATTCTTGTATATATGCAAGTCTCACATGTAGGAAGCCTCACATGTATAAGAGAATGCACTGGATTACAAGGTCAAGGTAAATATTGTTAGGCCATGTATTCTCTTATATATGTGAGGCTCCATTTTGGAGACTCGCAAATATAAGAGAATGCATTGGCGCAGGGTTTTAGCAATATTTCAAGAATCTCCAGTCATGGAAAGGTTAAGTTTTTAATAAGCTTTGGCATCTTATTGGAATTATTCAACATTGGTTGGTAATGTCATTGTAACAGTGATGTTTATCAGAATTGCTAGCATGCAATGCCATTCTTTCATATAAATTAATTAACTCACAGAATATCGAAAGACCAGATGTGAGTATAATATAAATTTATCACCCCATTTTATGCAGGGATACAAAAAATAAACATAACATATGTTATGCTTTAAAGTCAATATGGACAATTAAAGGTATTCTGATTTGATGGTCTCCATACCATCAGATTCCAAGAACAACATTTCTTAAACGATTAAATACCAAAACATAATGCTAACTACTGTCTAGTGTAACATTTTCAAAAACGTGTTATATATCAACATTTTGTTCATCGCAACTTGGTATCAAGATTAGGTCAGTCGACTCAGTCGGCTCGTTGAATATTTGCTAGGCCGGGAAATATTCAAGGCGATGAAAAATAACAGATTTCAAAAATGTATATTTTATATCTCAGAACTTTAAAGGGTGTGTTCCTCGACTCGAATCAATTATTTTTACCCCCGAAGCCAAAGAAATGGTAATTGAGGAGCGTGAACTCGGATTATCTATCTTTAAATGTACATGTATGGTACATGTATAAGCCACTTTAAGCTCCTTGTACAGATTACTTGGTGGTACAGCAGGTTGACAAAGATAAAGAAAATTAGAATATTTTGATTCTGTTATGGATTTTAAGGCCTGTATGTGTACATGAATCTGATTATATTGACATACTGCAATAATTTGTCACTTAAAAGTTCATATCCTTCAGATAAGCTCAGAAACAAGGCTTGAGACTGTTCCATGGGTACTGTTGTGCTTTGTGTGGAGATTTGAAACTGGTACACCTCCAAATTCTGGTCAATGTAGTATGAAATATAAAAAAGTTTATGCATACGCTGGATGCCATAGTGCACATTTTCTGAGACTCGATGAAGCATACAGTCTGTTGTAGAATTGAATTCACTAACTTCACTTGCCAAGATTTTCACCACATAAGTCTGATAAAATGTAGAGGTCACAGATCGGTCTCCATCAAGGAAGGAATGCATACATATATGTGTCATTTTTGCCTTTGATGAACACATTGATCGGCATTTGGTTATAAATTAAAGCCTCCCCTTCGCTGCAGTGTGCACTAGTTACAAGGCATGCATGGTACTGGATTCAGTGCATACCGTCCGTAGGTATACATATGGTACATGTGTATAGCCAGGAGACTCAGGACTCACTGTCACACAGCAACAACACACATGTCATGCATGGACGAATACCGATAACATCTACAGTACAAGAACACCGAATAACATTTGAAATCCTTCCTCATCCAGTCTTGGACAGAATTAATAATATTGGTATTAAGGGTCACCATTCAGTGTCTGCAAGAAGCACTCTGACAGCAAACATGATTCTATGATTGGTTATCAGAGATCAGGCCTTGAATGAAATTTGGATGTCTCAATCCAGTCAAGCAGCTCCTCCTGTCTGAAAAAAAAAGATTTGAATGCTTGTAATGACATCAGAAAAGAGGAATGACTGATCATATACATATTATTAAGATACATCATCCAAATTGATCACCCGGGGGCCCGAGTTATAACAGTAAATGATATCCATTCAAATGCTGCATGATGGTCAGAAACAGCTACAAATACATGTATCATATACCAGTGTAACAGATATCTCCCCCTGGATATATCCCCCACTCTGGATACCCCCCCCCCCCATGAATGACTAAAATAAAATTTCACTCATTTGATATATGTTACTTGAACAAACAAAAATTAAATATAAAAAAACAAACTTAAATCTCATAAAACATTTCTTTCTGGCCATTTCAGGGTCAAACGATATTAAATGAGTGAATTTTCTTTTAGTCATACATGGGGGAAAATGCCCAGGGTGTGCGAGTGAGATATCTGAGGACATTCGCAAATAGCACTCCCCCTTTGAGGAAGATATCCAGACAGGAGGAGATGACGTGTTACACCGGTACCTGTACCAAATACTTGGGGGGCGCGGGGGGGGGGGGGAATTCCGGCACATATTGCCGGGGTGGGTGGGTGGTCGGACAAAGCCACCAACAAGCAATTTTTTCCGCAACTAAAAATAAACATTCCTGCTCCTTTTTTTTTACTGTTTTTGCAATGAGTTTGGCTTTAAACACCTTAAAATAAAAGAAATAATGTAATTCTAACTGGTAAACTGACTGCAGACAGTTATCGTGTTGTATTTTGTTGCAAATTTTGAAATCCAAGATGGCCGCTGGCAGCCATGTTTTTTTGGCCGAATGACCTCAAAATGACTCATTCCTATTTACATGTCCATGTTAACATCCATGATAAATAGTATGCACAGAAATTCATATACAGCTGTTTACAGTGAATTTCCCCTAGCAACACTCTGTTTTAGTGTTAAAAGGGGAGGTGGGTGTCTGTCAAAAAATGGTCGGAAAAAACTGCCAAAACCGGAAAAAAAATTGGCGGTGGGGGTGGGTGGGTACAAAAAATGATCGAAAGGGAAAAAATGCCTGTACGTGCCTGAAATTTGTTTATGACCCCCTGGGGGGGAATTGGCATTCTAAATACTAATTAACACCTGAAAGCCTGAAATGTGGCACCCCAAATGTCAATATAACATTTGATTTTATCATCTTTACTTGAATTAGGTGAGTTCACAAATACTCTATTTCCATGCATATACTAGTAAACACAATGATACATAATCATTGGGGAATTGAACAAATTATACTGTATGATATACAAGCATAATTATGTATACTAGAAGATAGCAGCACAAACTAGTACTTCTGCTTGTCAAATATCACACATACCCGTATATACCACTTATACTGCGGATTGACTTCTTCAAAAATATTCGCCATCATATCAGGGGGGATTTCCGGGCACGTATGCCGGGGTGGATGGGTGGTTGAACTTGATGGGAGCAACAAACATTTTTTTCCGCAACTAAAATGTTTTTTTTCCTGCAAGTCGTTTGACTGTTTTTGCAATGAGTTTGGCTTAAAACTCATTACAATAAGAGAAATACCGGTAACATAAATGACAAATTTCATGATGATCAGACAAACAGCATAGCATGTAGCTCAAGCTATTAAATGGATTGAATTTTGAAATCCAAGATGGCCACCGGCTGGTGACCGGCAGCCATGTTTTTTTGCTGAATGACCCCAAAATGAGTCGTTCCTATTTACATGCCAATGTTAACATCCGTGACAAATACGGTAGTATGCACATCAATTCATATACAGCTGTTTACAGTGAATCTCCCCCCCCCCCCCGCAAATCTGTTTTATTGTTAAAATGGCGGGGGTGGTTGTTTGGACGCGGGGGTGGGTCCCAACAAGGGTCGAAAGGAAAAAATCACCATACATGTACATGCCCGAACATTTTTTCTGACCCCCCCCCCCCCCCCCCTCCTCACCCTGATCATATGGCCATTTTTCGTCTATTTTTCCAATTATACTTTCTATAGGACATGGGAACGCTTGATAGAATTTTTTTATTTTTATTCAAGTAGGGGGTTAAATGTACCACACCATGAACTTTGAAGTTGCCGACATTGTTTCTGGTATTAATTTATAAACTCCACGCATCGCCTGTTGTCAGGCCGCATTGATTGGCATTACACAAACAGGCATGGAAACACAATATAGTGATTCATCTTATACATGCATATATAAGTTCATTTAACGAGATCCTTGTGGTTGTAATAATTTTCTTTTGGTGTATCATAACTACACGGTACTGTAGCTCCACAACAGTGACCGTGGCTAATGAATCTGGCATTTCTGTAATTGGAAGAAAAATATGCTGCATATACATGTATGTGAGATACGGATACATGTACATGTATTTTTATAATTTGCAAACATATTTATAAACAAAGTGTAAAGTTCATTCTTCCAACAATGTGAGCGTCCTCGGAAATTCAGATAACCATGATTCACCTGACAAAATCATGGATAGTTTGTTGACACGATTACGATGTCATCGCAGATGAGTATATAGGCGGTTAACCATGTGATTAACTACCCTATGTTTTTCACCCACTGACCGACGCGCGAAGCGCGTCCAGTGGGTGTACTATAATCGTAGGACTCATGCGTTTCTGCTGAACTGAACTAGTGTCTATGCGTTTCTGCTGAGCTGCACTGACGTTTGATCGCAAAATAAAATTATAATCATTATCAAAGCACACGTTTGGATAACACCGCCATAAACTGTTTCATATTATGCTGTTGAGCTCATATCGTCAATAAAATTAGAGTTATAACTCATTAAACTAAGAATTACTGCTAACGTATTTCTACCAATTGGGTAACTAGATTCAGGTTGAGCTGGAACTTGAGAAATTTTTAATTTCAACCAATTGAAATGCCGCTGGAATTGGAAAGGGTTAAGGTTGTGGGGCAACGCAAATGACGTCATCGAAAACAAGGCGCCTCAAAGTGAGTCAAAAATCGTACACAGTACATGTCTTGCTTCGTCTCGGAATCGTGATTTAAATTCATTCATTTTGACTGTTACTGTGTCCTAATATATTAAAAACTTGGAATGTGCTTAGGAAGGATTGTTTTTATATCTAATAAGTGGGATTTACCTCCCAAAAAGGTGAGTTTCAGGCCTGCATTTTTTGTCAATCTGTATTATCTGATTCTGACAGCGCTCGTCTGCAACTGTAATTGGCAGAATTCGCGTGTTTGACTAAACGTTTTCTCCACTCGATTCTCTCAAACTGCACAATAATCGGTCAAATTCTTTCAATAATTCTATCTAATTTATTCTAAATACATCTTAGCTATTATTCGGATCAGATCTCCCCGTCGAGAAAGCGATATGTTGACCAAAACGACACTTGAGAAAGTTGTTTACATTTTGAGCGCACACTGCCTGCGTCACCACTGGTCACAGTACACGCTCGATTTTTATCATGGAAACAAATCAATTTCTACCATCTAAAAGATAATTACGTGCTGGACCCTGTCATTTTAGGAATATATAAGTATTCCACGCAGACATACCTCAGACTCAGTTTTAAAATTTGAAAAAATAAGAGTTTTATCGACATAAATCGATTTGAATAGCAAATCCCATGTTAAAATTTATCATCGAACAAAATTAATTTCTTCCATCTAAAAAATAATTACGTGCTGTACCCTGTCATTTTAGGAATATATAAGTATTCCACGCAGACACACCAAGTCTCAGCTTAAAATTTTGAAAAATAAGAGTTTTATCGACATAAATCGATTTGAATAGCAAATCCCATGTTAAAATTTATCATCGAAAAAAATTAATTTCTTCCATCTAAAAAATAATTACGTGCTGTACCCTGTCATTTTAGGAATATATAAGTATTCCACACAGACACACCAAGTTTCAGCTTAAAATTTTGAAAAATAAGAATTTTATCGACATAAATCAATTTTAATGGCAGATCCCATGTTAAATAAATTTTAGGGCCCTGCGAATGTTTTCTGAGCTGTTCCATATTGGCCACCAGAGTCCATATTTGACAGGTTCTACCTGATAATTGTGCGACAGTACAGTCGCGTTACTTTATACGTCAACATTGGTCATTATCTAATATCACCCGACAAATTTATTTCGGTCTATCGTATCAACCGCCTGACTAAGTGTCAACATTGGTCTTTATCGCTCCACTAATTTTTATCGTCTCATCGGTATGAATTCCATATCCAATTATCCACATATAACCAACCGAACCTCTTAATCCCGGTCCAATTTTTTTTCTTTCATCGCTATAGTCAAGTTACGTAATATTTTATCATGTGATACTTGTACTTATATGTCTATGGTATTACTATAGTATACGGTATACGTATATCAATTGCTATTCCTTTCTATATAATCCTGGTGCCATCTATAGAGATAGAGATAATTTCAGTCCCCCCCCCCAATTTTATATCATTGCCGCTACAGTACAGTCGCGATGCATCACATGGCAACATTGATCGCTATCGCTCTACTAATTTATGTTAGTTCATCGTTCCCCTTTTTCTACGAGTCTATTTAACCAACCCAAGTTGTAATCCCGGCCTAAATTATTATTTTTATTTTCATCCGTATACCGTAGTTGTGTTACATACATATTTTTATCATTTGATTCCAATTTGCATTGTACCACTATAGAAGTCCATAAATGACTATTCTGGCACTATATAGAGATAACTAAGATTATGACCCCCCCCCCCCCAGTTTATAGCCTTGTTGCAACAGTAGAGTTGAGATGCATGATATGTCAACATTGGTCGTTATCGCTCTACAAATTTATATCGGTTCAACCCTTAGTTCCCTGTATCGCCCACTCCTCCCTCAATTTATTTTTTGATTTGTATTATAGTCTCGTTACGTACATATTTTATCTCTTGTAACTTTTGCTTCAACATGCCGAGTTCTGCTGCAGACGATACAAAACTGACAACATTTCGAAATGTAAGCAGGCTTCAAACTCATCTTATCCAAGAAACTTGTGTATAAGGTGTTCTCGCATTTGTTGCGTTAAAAACCAAAGGTCCCAAGTCAAGGTCCAAAATCCCAACACACTGATGTGAGGTTTAATGATAACTCACATCTACATAACCTAACCAATATAAGGATGTGAGGTGTAATGATAACTCCATCCACATACAGTAATGTCCAAAGTAATTGACCACTTAACCACAGCATAATTATGGGTAATTTTTCAGGATTTTAAATCCTGAAAAATTACCAATAATTCTGCTGTGGTTAAGTGGTCAATTACTTTGGGCATTACTGTAACCAATATAAGTATGTGAGGTTTAATGATAACTCTATCCACATAATCAAAATACGGGTGTGATGTTTAGTGATAACGCCATCCACATAACTAATAACTATGTGTGAAAATTAAATAAAAAAATTTAATTCCATGATGGCGTTCAATATGGACTATCTAATTCTGCTCCAAAAACATGTATATTCAATATATGGTTGTTTATTGGATGGGGGGGGGGCGATTATTTCAATGATATTTTAATTTACTGGGATCCAAAACCCGACCTACGAGAGCGCGCTTCGCGCACGACTGTATCTTAAGTATATGTGCATATTTAATAAGCCAACAATTGGAATCCCAACAGAGAAGACTGGCGTATGTCCCTTGCGCATATACATCGTTGATGATCTCTATGGGAAACCAACTTGACATTTAATAGACAATTTCGATGAACTGCAATAACTTAAGGAATCTCTAATTGAGCTCAACCCCAATAAGAATATTCCTTCAGTTATTGTGCTTAAGCGCAGTTAGAGATACCTTATTGCGCTTAAGCACAATGTGATATCCTGTGCAAAAAGGAATATTCTTATTGCGCTTAAGTGTAATAAGACATTCCTTATTACACGTAAGCGAAATTACATCAATATTGCACTTAAGCGCAATTAATATCTCTCTCATTAGATCACCCTTGTGCAAATAGTAGAATAATCCTATATTTGTTCCACCCATTGTACCATGGAGATGGACTACACCACCTGAATTATAGGGAGTTTATGTTCTATATATAATATATTCCTTATTAAGAGATTCCTAATTTGGTTTTATTATATAAGCGCAATTTGTAAATTCCATTATTGCGCTTAAGCACAGTTAAATATATCCTTATTGCGCTTAATCACAATAGAGATTCCCTTATTGTGCTTAAGCGCAATTAGCTCTTCTTGCGATTAATTAAAAAAAAAGTTCTAATTGTATTGTAACTATTGTTTTGTCCTTTAATATTTCCCATACATCATGTACACATATATTATGCTAGAATGGTACTGTTATTACTAATACCACTCGTAGTAGATAATACCACCTTACTGTCAATATCCTATCATGGTTAGTTTCAAATCATAACGTTAATTGTTATTACTATGTGTGTACTGTACATGTACACCAGTCATCAATTAATAATATTTTGCATGCGAAGTGGAAGATCCTCCAATAGCTTATCAATACCACTCGGGACAGTGGGTGTTTTTCCTCAATTAATTGAATTTCTTGTTTCCATTTACTTTGTACGAATTTTAAGTACACACAGTTCTGATTTAGTCACAAGTGGAGGTAACCAAGGATACACCACAATTTCGCATCTAAAATCAAACAGTGCTTGATTTAACTTTTTATCACTCGCGATCATGTCGTGAGCATGCGCAGTACAACTACCGGTTACTACCCACAGCGAAATCTTTCCACTTACAATTGAATCGTGATCATCAGAACATTCACTTACTGAACGTTCAGACGACCACGATTGAAATTCGTAGGTCAAAAATAATATCAATAATCAAGCACTGTTTGATTTTAGATGCGAAATTGTGGCGTATCCTTGGTTTGATACCTCCACTTGCGACGCAAGATTCGCAGTCGTGTGTACGTAAAAATTGTAGCTGGAAATTACCGGTGTGGTCAATCACATGCTTTAGGATGTTCAACATACGGTATAATCATGTAGGACGACATCGCAATTGTGTGAACAAACTATCCATGATCTTGTCGGGCCCCGATTCCTCCACTTTCGATTGAATCACGGTCGTCTGAACGTACACTTAGTGTTGAATTGGCCACACAATAACGAGAGTGTGAATGCCATGGGCATTTTAATATTATCAGGTTCACATTTGTTCAAAATAATGCTATGAAGAAGTACCTTTATATGGAGTCACGGAGGTGACATCCGAATGTTGTTTTTAAGTCGTGGCCACGAGAATAAAGTCGTGGCCACGATAATATGTAGTCGTGGCTACGAGAATATGGTTGTGGCCACGAGAATAAAGTCGTGGCTACGAGAATTTATAAAGTCGTGGCTACGAGAATTTATAAAGTCGTGGCCACGAGAATATGGTCGTGGCCACGAGAATAAAGTCGTGGCCACGAGAATAAGGTCGTGCCCATGACTTCATAGTCTCATGGCCCCAACTTAATATTCTCGTGGCCACGACTTCATATTCTCGTGGCCACGATTTCATATGCTCGTGGCCACGACTTCATGTTCTCGTGGCCACGACTTCATATGCTCGTGGCCACGACTTCATATTCTCGTAGCCTCGACTTTATTCTCGTGGCCTTTATTCTCGTGGCCACGACTTAAAAAACATTCGGATGTCACCTCCGGGGCTCCATACCTTTATATATACATGTAATTGCCTTTCAAGTTATATTTTCAATAAATGTGACCTTTTTGTTTTCCAACTAGTATTGTCATATTAATCTCGACCGATAATACACAGCAATTATGGCTTCATGCCAGAATTTGATTTTGCAGAGTAAAGATTCCCATTTACGGAATACTTTACTTTTATGCAGCATAGAAATTAAGCACAAATTATAATTTAATAAAAACCGTTTTTGCAAAGTTTCACAGTTTTGCGAATATTGTGTAGGGGTACATAGATATACGAATGATCAATGCCGTATAATCATAGTCCATCAGATGTTACTATTTTAACATGACAAATCATAACATATCACAACCCGATCATCGTATTCAAAAATTTTGTACATATTTCACGGACAGTAAAATTCACGTTGATTTCATTTGAAGAATATGAATAAATCACGCAATTTTAATCGTAGTTCAATTAAGTATATCACTCGTAACAACATTGTCGTAAAGAGAAAACACTTCAATAGTTTACTTATTAGTTCACTTACCTGAATAATAATATCAAATGAAGAGTTCATTTCCGACCTTGAAAATTTGTCAAAATGGAAGAACCAACCTGGTGACGTGGCAGTAAACAAAATATCAGGAACGGCTGTTTTCGCGGAACGAAATTAAACACATCTCTGTATCTGGTGTCATTTCAGCACAGATCTATACCATTTGCATGGTCATAAAATGTTTCTACGGATTACTGGGATTACTCATATGGTGGTCCTAGATAGACTTAAGCTCAAATGATAGAGGTTATTTGCACTTAAGCGCTCAAGCGTAAATAAATAATAAATGTGAAAAGGGCCTCCCATACATGTATATATGACCATGGCGGGAATTGCGCTGACCAGTGCAGCATTAACCCTTTGAACCCGTAACACCGATATTTAGGTGCAAACGAACCGTGACTATATCCCGTAACACCGATATTTCGGTGCAGCGACGACATGATTCGGTAGCAAATTTATATATAGTATAACGAGCGTCAGACCCACTGATTTATATTTAAATTGCCCCCACATATGTCAGCGGCGCCCATGGTGCGTATGGAATGGTTGACCGCTAGTATCGGGTAGAAATATATGCGCATGCGCATAGCATATAATCCACAAAACATACGATATTTTAAGCGAACTGTGCCGCTATATTTACGGCATATAATTTCGTGTTCCCCGTGTATGTACAGAACAGACATAATTTAGACACACAATTTCAGTTTAAATTACTCTCGCGTATATTAACCAGTGTTCTGCTACATATGGGGAAGGGTCTATCGCATATGAAGTTGATTTATTCGCGCATGCGCAAATCAATGGTTTATAACGTACTTATACACGACATACCCACTAATATATATATATTTAAATTGGCCTATTGAAGTCAGCGCTGGCAAAGGTGTCTATATAGATTGGCTGCCCGCTAGAAACGGCTAGGAAAAATATGCGCATGGGCGCAGGCTATAATTTATTTTTTTAAATGCGTTTAAGTGAAATGTGGCGCTATATATGACATGTTGTTGCATGTTTCACATGTTAGTACAGTAGACACAATCTAGACAGCTTACTTGAACAATGGGGCCACGATATGGTTTGGGAAATTACGTTGTATCTGGTCTCTGTAATATCAGTCTCTGTTGTGCCACATGCAGCAAAAAGTCTATCGCATATCAAGTTGACTTACTCGCGCATGGTCAGGCATATCTTAATTTCACATTAGGATATTGGTTGCATCGAAACGCAATTCGCTGATGTATAATTACAACGTTATAAGCTAGAATTCGTTTATCCTGCAAATTTCGGGTAGTTGCCTAGTAACCGTTTCTAAGGCGAGATCGGGTGGCAAAGTCTCCAGATCTTACAATGATCAGTGGTCCGTGCATGCATATATCATGCCTGCACAGTTTCAGATAGGTGTCCCCTTTCAACATAACCAACACCATGCGACTAGACACTGTCTAAATTAAGGCAAAACATACCACTGAATGGTTAGTGCAATTATGTCATTCGATCAGTTGTGGTATTTGCTTAGCAACCGTTGCTACCCTTAAATGGGATATTTGGTTCACTATTCTGGTCGGGTATATCTCAAATTTCACGTTAGGGTAGTACCTGCATCAAAAAACGCAATCACTGAGGTTGAATTACGACGCATTAAGCTATATTTACATTTTCTAGTCAATTCCGGGTAGTTGCCTAGCAACCGCTACCAAGGAGTTGCCGCGAGGCAAAGTCTCGCGATCTTATAATGATCGCTGATCCATGGGGGACATACCTGTAAAGTTTCAGACCGGTGTCGCAATTTGAACATAATCAACACCATGCTACTAGACACTGTCTAATTTAAGCGAACATACCACTGGGAGCCCCGGGTCAGGGTGTCGATCACTGTGGGGCGCCAGGGTTCAAAGGGTTAAAGACCACGTGCTAGAGCATTCATCCATATGGAGCCTCGTATCATATATAAGAGAATGTACTGGTTTACAAGGCTTGCCAATAAACTAAACATTTCTCAGGTTATTGAATGCACTTTTAATACACAGGGCAAGGTAGATTTACATCATTTGATAGATATTCTAGTTTTTGAAAACTAACTTAAAGCCATATTTTATGCACCCTGTCTAGCCAACTGAACTATGAACTATAGACATGTTATTATTTTTATTATCAGAGAATGCCTTCTGCAAAGATATAGCCTTATACATTATAGACATGCAAATAGTTGCTTCATTTGGGCTAACTTCCATCATTTAGAGAGTCAAATATGAGGAAATTCTCTTAGTTTGAAAGTTGTAGCATGCCTGGCCTGCTGAATTGATGTCACAAACATCAAATTCTTTATTAGATGGATATCTCGGCCAATAAATTAAACATTTCTCATGATCATTGCATGGATTTTAATGTACAGGGCAAGGTAGATTACATTATATTTTGAATATTTTACTTAAAATATTTTGTGGACACTACCTAAAAGCCATATTGTATGCATCAATGTATAGCCAAATGAAATACAACTATGGATATTTTATTGTTTATTTCATCAGAGACATGTATTCTGTTGAGATATAGCCTTATATATGTTATAAACATGCAAATAGTGGCCTCATTTGAGCTTTCTTCCATAATTTAGAGAGTCAAAGCTGAAGTGATTGCCTTATTTAAAATTTATAAGATGCCAAGCCAGCTGAAATGGTGTATCAAACCTCAAATGGCTGTATTTCTTATCAGATGGACATCTCTACCAATAAATTAAACATTTCTCAAGGTCATTGCATGCATTTTAATATACAAGGCAATGTAGGAAACATCATTTGATGGATATTTTACTTAAAATAGTCTGTGGAAACTACATAAAAGCAATATTGTATGCATCCCTGTATAGCCAAATCAAATTAAACTATGGATATTGTATTGTTTATTTCATCTGAGACATGTATTCTGTTCAGATATAGCCTTATATATATTATAAACATGCCAATAATGGCATCATTTAGGCTTTTTTTCCATAATTTAGAGGGTCAAAGCTGAATAAATTCCCTTATTTCAAATTTGTAAGATGCCAAGCCAGCTGAAATGGTGTATCAAACCTCAAATGGCAGTATTTCTTATCAGATGGACATCTCTACCAATAAATTAAAAAAAATTCATGGTCATTGCATGCATTTTAATATACAGGAGAAGGCAGAAAACATCATTTGATGGATATTTTACTTAAAATAGTCTGTGGAAACAACATAAAAGCCATGTTGTATGAATTTTCTTGATGTAGCAGACTTGGGGGGTATATTTCCCAAAATAAGATTTATTTTCCTGTTTCAGGAAATAGTTTTTCTTGTTTCAAGATATTTTATCTTATTAAGAAATTATTTTTGGCAGTGTGGTATTCAGTGTTCTGTACTAGTAAATCTCTGCCTCTCGTAACATTCCAATACAACCGCATAAATTATTCCTTATTTGGAATGTCTGTGACATCAGTATGACGTCACGATATTGGGGGAAGACCATTATTCTGGAAATGGGTTTTTACATGAATTCGTGTCGACGTAATATTATAATTATTACGGAGATGTTTACGTCGACTGGGTATTACGCAACGAACAAGGGTGTGGTGACAGTGGGATTGGGGTCTCCAAATCATGTCAAAAATGTTCAACACTTTTTGGAAAATGTAGGTTGAATTTATTTGATATCCCAAATAGCATTTACTGTGAAATGTGTTTTTGTTTAGAAAAGATGGCCAAATTTCAACTGGAAATGTTCACTCAGAGTTAGATATAATGTTGGATTGTTCAGGAATTATCTGTTTTAGCCAAGCAGGGCGAACTAAACAGATTCCGTCGCATCGTATAAAGCGAATACGTGACAATATATGTTGATGTTTAATAGGGGTCAGCCGCACGTTTTGTCAAAATTTCCTGATATTCCAAAATGATTTCCTCAAAACCTGTTTAGAATATTTTTTTGAAATTCAGTACAAACGATAATTGTGACACAATATTTAAGAAGCGTCAACTAGTTGGTGGAAATTATAACCCCATTCACTATACTTTTATGACATGACAAATATGGACAATTGTTCTGTTTCCCGGTACCAAGATCTTCTGTTAGATAGTACTTCTTTTCAAAAGTGCAGTTCATATATACATCAAATCATATATGAAGATATGTGGAGACTTAATTTTTCTTGCTTCAAGAAATTTCATACGTATTTTCATTTAATCGACAGATATCCATAAATAATGTTCTATACTTGAGAATTGGCATTGCATGCATGCCCGATGATCAAAACAACGTTGAACTAAGATAAGTTTTAAGTGACATGTCCAAATCCAAATCTGTTATATTCGTGGTTGCTTTATTGTGCATTTCAGTATATGGGTTATGATGTTTTATCATGCTATTACAAATTTAACTCGTAATTCTGACACAAATGAAAGTCCCTCTCACGAAGCCAAGACAATGATCTATTTTGGTGATTGGATTGTTGTATGCAATTATTAATTATTTTAGCAGTTCTTGGTGTACCTATTTTCAAGCTCTTAAACGTAGTGAAATAAATTGTTTTGTCTTCTTGTAATAGTTGTTCAGATCGTATAGAGGCTAATGTAAAAAATAATGATTTATCACCAGAGAGTAGATAAATCCAAAGAAATTCTCTGTTGAATTTTTTGCAATGGATGTATGGAAAACGTGAGTCAGACCCATAGTTGCGAGAATTGGGTTGTGTTTCGTGTCTATAATTTGCTTGATCACTTATACATATTAATTTCACACACCTTTATATAATATATGCCTCAAATACTACATTTATATGTATACGTTTTATATAGATTAAACAAAACAACTATAAATATATATGTCCGTCTATCTCGTTACTCTCACGCACCCGGTTCACGACCATTACGGAGAGGATCGAGTGCGCCCATCCGTGGACATGACGCTATGTCGATGTGTCTGAGATTATTTTGCTCCTGAAATCATTTTAAGAGCATTAGTCGCAGAATGATGGTCGATTCATGATGCTCACGGTACTGCGAATGCGTGTGCAAAAAAGTAAGCCTAGACTTGGCACATTAGCATCCATACACATGAATCCAGTGTATTCACTTGGAAACACTGAATATCTTTGATGAGTAGTCACTAGATTTCCATTGTCCGGGAAATTATATAGTTTCAGTATAGAAACAGTCACACAATAAATCAGAATATTTGTCCTCTGTTTACCGCTGTTCTTTCCAATCTAATTCTTATACGAGTAGTTGTCTTATTTCGAAAAATCCATATGACTGATGTTGGTCTGTTTGCGTGTACATGGATGTATGCTTAGAACTGGCATGCTAACATCAATTCACATGAATCAAGAGACAACACTAATAATATTCTGACGAGTAGTCACTAGATTCCCATTTTCTGGGAAATTATACAGCAATTCCTGTATAGAAACATTAACACACAAGAAAGCAGAGTATTTATCCTCTGTTTGTTGCTGTTTTTCCAATTTAATTTTCAGACGAGTAGTTGCTTTTTTCAAATGATTCATTTGACTGGATGCTTGTCTGTTTGCACATACATAGAGGATATGAAATGAGTGTTTCTCTCATATGATATTTATGAAACGAGTCTAAGAATTTTCAGTTTTCTCGAGCCTCCGGCGAGAGAAAACTGAAAATTCGTGACGAGTTTCATAAATATCATATGAGAGAAACACGAATTACATATTATATTTATCATACGACACCTATAAATTGATTATGATGTCCAAAACGCACACAAATCAGTAAATAGCTATATGACATCGGCAGCAAAAGGTTACTGTGACGTCACTTCATTGCACCGAAAGCCCAATTACACCTGGTGAACTAGCAGAAATAATATGCACGCGAATATATAGTGCGCTATTCTGTTCTCAGTTTGTGACATTATATCGTATGTTTATTAGATAAATACGAATTACATATTCTATTTATCGTATAACAATGTCCAAAACTATATATTTCAAGATTATAATTGCGAGAATTTCGGCATCGCGTTGATTCGTGTATTTGGCGCGCACGAATTTGACCTGCATTTAGTCAGAGATGCGGCTCGGACTAAATGCCATTCAGCCAATCAGAACACACTTTTTGTCAACAAACCAATCAAATTATCGGAAGGTGATATGAATTAGTAATTCATATGAAATTGATTTATGACATAGTTTCCAACGTAAATAATGATTGAGTCATATGATAAAACAAAATTATGCCTACATCTGGCACATTAACATCCAAACACTATGATAACACTGATTACATTTGGATGAATAATCATTAGATATCCATTATCCAGAAATCTTACAGTAGTTTATAGTATAACATTCACACCGATTAATTTTCCTCTGTTTGTTGCAGTTTTTGTCATTTAATTTTTAGATCAGTAGTTGATCTTTTTTTGTTTTGTTTTTGTTTTGTTTATTTTTGTTTTTTTGTTTCCCAAATGATTCATTTGACTGGAGGTTTGTTGGTATGCGTGTATATAGATGTATGCCCGGCCTGGCACAATAAAGAGTATTCGCCACTATAATACTGATTATCTTTTGAAGAGTAGCCACTATACTCCCATTTTCCATGAAATTGTGCGCAGTTATTGTATAGAAACATTCATACATACATGTATCAGACCAGAGTATTTTCCCTCTGTTTGTTGCTGTTTTTCTCATTTAATTTTTAGATGAGTAGTTGCTTTTGTTCAAAATGATTCATTTGGTTAGAGGCGTTTGTGCTTGTATGTACGAAAATGAATGCCTAGACCTGGCATTTATACATCCATACACATGAATCAAGAGTATTCGCTATGACATCACTGATTGTATTTTGACGAGTAGTCACTAGATTCCATTTTTTTGGTGAAATTATACAGCAATTAATGTATAGAAACATTTAACACCCAAGAAAGCAGAGTATTTATCATCTGTTTGCTGCTGTTTGTTTTTTTTTCATTTAATTCTCAGACGAGTAGTTGCTTTTATTCAAACGATCCATTTGACTGGAAGCTTGTCTGTTTGCGTGTACAAAAATGTATGCCTAGACCTGGCAGGTTAACATCCAAACACATGAATCAAGAGTATTCGCTATGATAACACTGATTACATTGTGATAATTGATTATATTGATGAATATTTGCACAATTCAGAGAGATCCATTTGTGTGAATATTTGTCCAGCAGATCCTGAAGTGTGGTAGACTCTGCTGTTGGATCTGTCGGATCGATGTCCATACTCGTGAATGTTTTTTTTCTTTCTCTCACGATTTAATACATATGCTATAATAACTCAATAGTTATTTACCAGTTGAGGTGTTAAATGTAATTATCTGATTCCCAGTATTTAATTTATCGAGAATTTTTAAACGATTGTTCGTTATAATAACGTACCTAGCATATTGTCCGTGTTTACTGCTCATTTTCTCTCACCACGATGCAGTGCTATCATAACTTAGTAATCATTGATGAGTATTTGTTTGAAGAGTAGTTACCTGGTTCCCAACTTAATTTATATAGAAATTATATCCGCATATTCGGTATGAAAACGTTCTAATACTTAAATCTAGAATATGATCCCTGTTTACTAGCCATTTTCTCTCACATTGCGAGTTAATGCTTAGATCGATATTTCAGTAATTATTGACGAGTAGTTGCCTGAAGAGTAGTACTTAATTTCTTGTAAGCAACTTTCAAACAACAAATACTGACTACTTGTAGATCATTCTATAAAACTATTCACGATTCATACTTGACATTGTTGTGGTGATTATGAACTGTTACTGTATTTAACTCTCAATACTCATTCCAGCTCGCGACTCATGCGCAGTTGATAAGTTTCTATTTCATATATTATAGTGAGCTGGAAGGTTTGTAATTATGTACATTTACATTTTCTGGTACTGCACCTTTAACCGCAGTGATTGAGTGTACTTTACCAGTTAAAATACAAACTTTTAATTTAAATCTTCAACAACACTTGATGAGAGTCACTGCAATTATTAATGACACATTCAAATTTGACAAGATTTTAAAGACGTTTTTCAATCATGGCTTACGTATTTAGCTTGCAGTATATATACCAGTACATGCAGAACAGTGATATTAATATACACAGCATATTCCAAAAAACCTGTCCTTATCCAATTGGCTCAGTAAGACACCTTACATTATATGTGACTAAACATTCTTTGTAGCCAAGAATTTTGAAGAAATTTTCATTTCAAGTCAACTGGTGTTTGCGTACTGACGTAACACGGCCCACTATACCATATGTAATGGTTCCCATCATGAACATTTACATTTTTTGTATATACATTTTTGTTATTACATCACACACAATTGTTTGCAATCGCACATTACAGTTTCACTGGCTGAAAGGACTCCCTGCCACTTAAGTATTCTCCATATGACTGCCCCCATAAAACAAGTCTTTCCTGACTATCTCCCACCATAGGCATAGTTTTAGATAAATTTAGAGCAGTCATAGGTTTGTTTAATATTGTTGCGCTCCAGAGGTCTAAGAAAAGATATTATTCAAAGAAAAATTGTATCAGTATTTTTATAAACATTCAGTTTGTCCTACTACTTTCATTGTTAGTACTATTAGCTGGCGACGTTCACCCAAATCCTGGGGTTGCCCAAGATCCTGGCTATATTTCTGTCTTCCACAATAACATTAGGAGTATTAGGAATAAACTTTCCTCTATATCTGATATCATAAGGCAATATGAAATAATTTTCTTCACTAAAACGCATCTCAGTGTCGACTTTCCATCATCAAAAATTTAATACAGTCATTCTGTCCCCCGACCAGGAAAGACAGAAATGAGCGAGGAAGTGGGATATGCATGTATGTTTCTCAAAACTTATCATACCTTCGGCGATACGAATTCGAGAGCGACGACTCTATATGGGTAGAAATTATGTCCAATAAGACTCGCTATGTTGTTGGAGTGTCATAGCGGTCAGACGATTTTTGCGGCGGCTAATTATTGGCAACAACTTACTAATTCTATCCGTTCAGCACTCGAAGTGACAACAAAACGTTGTACTTGTAGTAGATTTCAACTCTGATCTTCTAAACCCCAACTCAACCCTCAACGGTATTATTTCACACTTTAACATGAGAAATCTTATCTCTAGTCCTACCCGCGTGGCACAATCATCACAGACGTTGCTTGACCCTGTTCTAATTGTCAGTGATACCGTCGTTTCGTACGACGCGGATATTATTGATTTAGCTGTCTCTGACCACTATGGGGTCTATGCAATTTTGTCTTTCGATTTCGTTGTAGATGAACCATTTTATCGTGACATAAGGAAATACGACTTAGCTGACTTTTCGAAATCACGCGCTCAAATTTTAAATATAAATTGGGTCGATAAGTTACGACCACTAGATTTAGACAATGCAGTATTAGTGTTTACTAATACTTACATGTAATTATGAACGATAACATTCCGAAACGTAAAGTATTAATTCGCCCGAATGATAAGCCATGGTTCACGTCCGAATTAAGATGCGATATGCGGCGCAGGGATAGATATAGAAAATTATTTATTAAATCGAAACGTTTAACGGACCATGAAAAATTCAAACGAACTCGAAATAAAGTAAATAATATGATATAGTATGCCAAGAAGTCATACGAAAATCATTTACAAGAACATATAGAAACCTCCCGCTCGCCTAAATATTTTTGGAACCTGACGAAAAGCCTGATGGATAAAAACAAAACGACCGCGATTCCCCCGCTGTACACAGCAGACGGCATAACAAATCGCCAGGTAGCAACATGATATGGTAGAAGTTAACTTGTTGAATTATGCTTTCATACGGAATGGTCAAATAAACGAACAAATTAAAAGTGTACCAATATTAGTACCGAAATGCTCGAAGCAGTTAAACACGATTACATTCCAACCTGAAGATATTCTACTTGAAATGTGTTCCTTAAACATAAATAAAGCACACGGACACGATGGAATTAGCCAGAGAATGCTAAAAGAAACTGCGCGTGAAATAACTTCGCCATTGTTGATAATATTTAATAAATCGATCGCGACTTGTCAACGTAGTTCCAATATTCAAGAAGGGTGCCCAGCGGACACGAATAATTACAGACCAAATATCTCTTCTATGCTGCCTCGGAAAATATTTGAAAAACTAACATTGAAAAACCTAGTGAGTCATTTTATAGAAAATGAACTAATATACTCATATCAATCTGGCTTTTGACCTTCGCATTGTACTACATTTCAACTAGTTGAACTGTGTCATTCTTTGTGCTTGTCACTTGATAACCGCTTACACACTTGTGCCGTGTTCTGTGACATTTCTAAAGCGTTTGAAAGGGTTTGGCACAGAGTTCTTTTGGCGAAGTTAGACTCTTATTGAGTTGTGGGCGAATGTTTGACCTGGTTATCTGATTATATAAGCAATCGCAGACAACGTGTCCTCGTGGGAACCACCTTTTCCACATGCAAACAATAAACCATATACTATGTTATATGGGCGTGCAATTGCATGCTGTCGTGTACATTGCTTTCACATTCTGCAGTCAGAAACATCTTTTTTTCTATGAGTGGTCATACCAACTAATAACCGGCCGCATGCCTCTCAAACCATGTGTATATACATGTGGAATAAACTACAAAAACTCAATGCATATATCAGATTGCAGGTATAATGAACTCTTTTCAGCCATTTACATGTGCATACTGCATTTAAGGTTGAAACTAGCGAAATTATATGCTATTAAAGTAGGTTACATATTCATATACTGACTGACTATTTCCGCGGGGTATACTGTCGAATCATAATTATTTTCTAAGATATTGGATGGATTTTCATGAGACTTTCAACAAACGAGAACTGTTATCGTACTGGCCTGTTATCCCGAAAAATAAGCTCATATCACAATTTGAGGAATTAGGTGCTTGGGTATAATTATTTTGACTGCAGTACACCCATGTGCATCAACTGCACACATATGAATATAGTCCTCCATATCACACTACAAATAGTCCTGCAAATGGCAAATACCAAAAAAATACAAAATGCATTGAAAACTTTCTGAATTACAGACAGTAGTTTTTTTCCAGATCGTAGACAGAGTGCAGATACTAGTTGGGAATCATAAGCTAGATAATGCAATGCCTTTTCTTTCTTATTTTTTTTGGCAAAACATTTCCTGTCACTCTCTCAAATAACTGCCTCAGAAAATTAGTTTTTTTAACCACTGTTTTACATAATTAGAACATATTTCTCCCATTGTGTGGTGTTATAGTTCTATAGCATACATTGGTTAGAAAGGATAATGACTTTTATTCGAATTGATAATTTTAAAATGAGATTTCTGGAAACTTCACGGATGGGCGCCTCCGTTAAACATCCATCTGGTTACAGATTGGTGAGGTTCTGTGTACCGGTATTATGGAGGAGTTCCAAGATAACTGAAAGGCAATGTGGGGTACATGATTCAGAAAGACTCTTTCGACGGGGTCATTGGGTCAGATCTATGTATGTTCTTGAATAGAAAACGTAGTGATTGTGGATTGATGATGTCAAATATATAATGAGATAGTGAAAGTCGGACTGTGAATTTTTTTTAAATGTGAATAAGAAACAGCCGAATTCATCACTAAAATTATCACATTCTTGGACTTTGTGTTTAGATCCGCCATTCGTTTTGAATTTGTTATATAACTTTCAAACATCAGAGGCTGCAATCGATACAATCAGGTTTCGATTTTGGTGTCTTGTTCGGCGTTAGATCGTCCGGGTCGATATTAAACATAAAATACTCTATTTTCGAATGTTTTGTTCTCTTTCTCAAGCATGGACACTTTTTACTAAATCAGATTGTTGGCGCATCAGTTAGAATGTTTTGTTTGTTTTTTGGGGTCACAACAACACACCAACGATGATCGGATTGCCAGACAATTTAGTGATGGTATTAAGCTTCACGATTGTACTGGGTGCTTCAGAAATTCAGGATATATTGATGAAAAACTTGTAAAACATGTTATCTCACGTTCAATTATGTGATTTAAGCGCTCGTGTCATGTGTATAAATCATATTAATATCATTTACATCTAAATATTAACCCCGATAATAGTCAATTTCCTCATAAACATGCGTGGTTTGCTATCTAAAACTCGGAAAGGTTGTGCCGATTGTTTACCGTGCGCGGGGCGTTGTATTTTTGATCGCCACCACGCGAAATTTAAAACAAAATTTTCAATTATTTGGTTGCATTAAGAAGGGAGTGCACTTTTTTTCAGAAAATGCTAGAAATACCAACACTTAACTAGTAATAATCCGATAACAGACTCGCTGATACAAATGTTCTGGTTACAAAACATCGAACCGGACACCAAAAGCGGACCAGGATTTTGTCGATTGCATGATGTGACATAAGGCATACAACTAGACGTGGTGGGGATTGATTTGTTTGGACGGTGTCAATCTTGAAATGTCCACATGCACCACACCACGCCCCTTTGACCCATGTAGACCGAACTTCCAAGTTTCATTGCCAAAAGGCGGTAGATAATAAAGAGCGTTATCAATTCACAAGGTTGGATTTTCCAACTGGTACCTCATTCTTTTCGACTGTAGAACGTATTAACCTGACAATCCCATAAAGTTGGAAATTTTCCTACTGATTTCCACTTCAGTCCAAATTTATGACAATATAGGACTGCTGTTCTAAAAAGAACAAAGTCCCCACTAATTAATGGTTGCAAATCACACTATGAGACTATGTCAAATTATTTTGTTTGTATCAAACTTCCAACTGATGGTATGTCAAGCACAAAATTTCCAATTGCTGAACAATTTGCCAAAGTTGGTTTAATTAATTGATTTGAACAGTTAGGCAAGCATTTAATACATTTATATATTATTAGCAACAATTGTGCAGATGATAAAAATGTACTTACGACATCCTCTCCTTTCTCAAAAGGCAGAGCTTCGTCTTCCGTGGCACCGCCACCACGTCCTCTCAGCGCACGTTTGTGGTCATCGCTCCTCGTTTGCTGAAAAGTTGGCTTTGATTGCTGAGATGGAGCTACCTTGCTGCCCTTTCCCTTTGATTGTTCTTGTTCATTTTTATTCTCATGATCATTATTATTCTCGTCGTTAACTGTTTGTGGTGCTGGCTTTGTGTTATTTACTGGTTTCTTCTGTGGTTTTTTCTTGGGCTCAACTTGTTCTTTACCTGAACAGCACCCCATTTTATCTATAATTTGAACAGTTGAATATGTAGTATGTTCGAATAAATATAAAAACTAGCCATACTCCACCACCAATTTTTAAAAATAAAGCATGGACTGTGGTAAGAATAATAATAATAATTATTATTATTATACTTCCATGGTGTAACCAAGGAAATATATTGTTTTGTACTGGTGCCGTTTTCCGTTTATTTGGAAATACTCAGAAAGTAATTGCAGTAGAAACGCGAAACCTGTAGCGAATATGTAGGCATCTGATGTCTACTAAAAATAAAGGTATCCGCATGTCGGTCCAATGTTTCTTGACGGAGTTATGGCCCTTTTACTATTTTTATTTTTCACTATTATTATTATTATACTCAACACTTTTGCAACGCTTTAATATCTGAAAGTATGGGGAGTATCGAACTTAAAGTTTGTACGTATGTTGGGGTCAATGTGTTCTAACCGATCGGCATACAACGAGAATATTGCCCGCGTTTACCCCGCGGAGTTATCTTCTTTTATATGAAAAAATGTCATTTTATTATCTCGGAAATTAAAAGGAGCAGAGTATCTTTTTTTATAAGTACAGAGCTCTTTACGGGGAAAGGAAATATTGCACCTATTTTTCCCGTCAAATCCAAACAGGTTAATTAAAGAGCAAGATAATGTCGTAGCAGGTACATTGACATACTGCATGTACTTCCCAAAAGTTTGACCGCTATACTTCAAAAGTAACCTGCCCAACGGAGAATGCTAGTCAGGGTGGCTTGAGACTTTAGGAAAATTCCACCGAAATTGCAAAGGGGGGGATTCAAACATCGAGATAATTTTTTTTAGACGAGTACATCTGGTGGGTATTGTTCAGGTGCATCTACGGTGCGATTTTCTAATTTTTAGATGCAACGGTTTACTCGTGAAAACGCTATATAACATAAATATTTATACTTAAGTAGTCTATCGCCAAACGATTTTTAGCCTCAATCCCAGACGGGCTAATGCAGGAGCGAGTTTAATGCAGGAGCATGTAAGCCGGTATAATGTAGGTACGCTTACAAAATTTGACTGCTCTATTATAAAAGTAACCTTGTCAACGAGGAGTTTGTGTCGGTGGGTTCAAATTTGGCAAATTCCACCGAAAATCAAATGGGGAAAATTACTCCGAAAATCAGATATTGAGATAAAAACTTTCCGACGAGTGGATGTGATTAGTAGAATCTAAACGCAAGATTAGTACATTTTTTTTGAAGATTTAGAGTGGACGGTTTAACCCTGGTAGCGTGTAACGTTGTTAACGGGTGATATATATTACTCAAATTCAAACCCTCTCTTCATGATGCAAATTTAAACGGACTTATCAAGGAGCAAGGCAAATGCATGAATATGCTCACCGATATACTCTATAGGTATGTCCGCTCTACTATAAAAGTAACCTATTGTCCAAAAGACACCCCGGACAAAAGTTTCCCTAGGTATCAAATTTCGTCGAAATCCGTCCGTTTTACCAGATTTGACCTTGATCTGACCATTTTAAATGTCAATATCAGGTCGGGGTCACGATTTGACCCGTCCAAAACACACCCCGGATAAAAGAAACCCTAGGTATCAAATTTCGTGGAAATCCGTCTGTTCTACCCGATTTGACATGGATTGACCATTTTGAAGGTCAAGGACAGGCCAGGGGTCACGATTTGACCCGTCCAAAACACTCCCTTGACAAAAGTACCCATATGTATCAAATGTCGTCAAAATCCGTCCAGCAGTTTTCCCGGCCATAGCTAACAGACAAACAAACAGACAGACAGAAGTCCCAAAATATATATTAGATTTATAAATGTCAATGCAAGTCCACATCGGATCACAAAACACCAATATGCATTCGCATGAAGAGGAATACACATATACGCATAACACTCACATGGGATGGGATGGGATGGAATGGAATACCATGGAAGTATATCTGATTCCATGGAATCTGACCTCTAGTTATTGTTATTATTATTTTTATTATTATTATTACACTTATTATTATTTAGTTGTTTGCTGTATTAAGTGCGAATCTTTGTACGACCGGAGATCCAACCAGGATCTCTGAGGTCCAAGAGTACATTTATGTGATAGAGAGTACTCTTCTAAGAATGTGTGAATTGCCAAGGAGGGGTTTTCTGGATTTCATCAATTGAACATTTCCCGGGGTACTATCGATGTTTTCGCTAATGCCCTTCTTGATCATTCCAATAACCTGGATGGTGGTAACCTTCATGTGCCACATGCGACTGATCTCAATCTCAAGATCCTTATATTTTGAAAGTTTCTCTGGTTATTTTAATGAAACGTTCCTCTAAGATGGAACTGCGACGTCAATAAGAATGCACTGCTTTTTCTGGTAGTCATTAAATATGATGTCCGGTCTGTTTGCTTTGATTTCTCGGTCCGTATGGATAGATACATTATTACTATGTTACTGTTTACTTATCATCACCTTTGTGAGGTGAGCAAAGAGGTTGCATAGGCCACAGGTCACTATGGTAACCATGCAATCGACCTTTTGGTGTTTCTTCCTTTATTTTACTGTCTTTATGTTGGTGATTCTTTTCAGTATATATGACGTGCCTAACAATGCTGTCTTCTGTAGTTGGTATGGTGCGATACTTGGTGTTACCTGTTTTAGCCACTAAGTAACATTTTTGGTAACTGCACCAGTAGCCCATATAACTATTGGAATCACACTTATCTCAAGACTCCACATCTTTTCACATTCTATTTTGAGGTCAACATATTTTTTAACTTTATCCGTCTCCTTCTGCACAATAGCGAATTTGCGATTTCAAACCGGTACGTATACGGGTACACATACGGGTAGCTACCCGTACCGGTATACGTTTTGTAATTGCAAACTGTTTTACAGGTAGATTTCAGCATATCGACTGGTAATGTATGGTGAGCCAACTGCAAACAAATTCATATATCTCATATATATTTTGAAGACCTCTGTCTGTCTGTTTGTCTGTTTGTCTGTCATTTATACAAATCTACGATTCTCGACCGATGGGGACGAAACTTGGTACGTGTGATAAGATAAGATAAGATAAGTTTATTGAAAATTACACCCACACGGGGCCGATGTCACAACATAAATAACAATAAATATATATATGATACAATAAGTATACACAATTGTAATCAGAATTAAAATGGAAAAAAATTCATGTTTGTTGTTGAAAATCTGGTGTTTCAGACCTTTTGTGGAAAAAGAGACGGACCATGTTACAGATGATATTGCACGTTTCTGTTTTGTCATTTCGCAGTATGAAAATGAATTTTTGGTCATCAGTCATATTAATAAACTTGTGATTTACTTTATTTATTTCGTCAAAGAAACGGAGACGAATGCTTTTGTACATAGGACATTTTAAAATAAAATGTTCCTCAGTTTCCGTTTCCAATCCACACTTTCTGCATATTCTCTTGTCTACAGGAATCTTCGGTTGTTTATGGCGCCCTTTTTCAATTTCTAGAGTATGATTGCTAATCCGCAATTTGCTGAAGATCTTTCTTACTTCGATATTTTTTACTATGTCCAAATATGGCTCCAATCGGTAATCACTTATTATTTCTCTATACACCCTCAATTTGTTCTTACCTGATGGTTTTTCATCGTTATATATATCTCTTCTGAAACACGACACATGGTCAACCTTGAAACTATCACAAATAGTTTGTTGAATTGTCTTCAAATACTGATCAGTTTTATCAATAATTTCCGTGAGTTTTGGAATGTCAAAGTTAAAGGACCACTTATTTGGGATTATGCGGTCATCGGACATTGTGGCTGATTTATGAACGAGGGAATGTTTGTCTGTAGTCGATATTTTTAACGCATATTTAGCAGCACGAGATAATGCTTCATAAACAACGGGGTATCTACCAAGCTCAGCACGTACCGCGTGATTTGATGCTTTCCTGTTTACTCCAAGTACTCGTTTGCAAAAATTGAGATGAGACGATTCACATGGCGCAGTATCTATATCGTTGAGGTTGATATCAGAGGCCCATATTTCGCAACCATATAGTGTAATGGGTTTAATGAGTTTATCATACAGTTTGTTCCACAAATTAATTGAGAATATACATGTATCGTGTTGTTGTAGTGACCTACCAAGCGAATAGAGTGCCTTCATGCCCTTGTTGCTTACTTCATTTTGTGCTTTTCTCAATGACCCATTAGCACAGAATCTAATGCCTAAATATGTGTACGCATCAACAAGTGAAATGGGAAGATTGCCAATCTTGAACGAGGGAAATTTTAGAGTTTTTTCTTTTTCGAAATACCATGCATTTACTTTTTTCAGTATTAATTGCAAGGTTGTTGTTTTTTACATATACTTGTCAATTATTCAGGCAGTTTTGTAAGCCGTCCTGTGAGTCAGATAATAAGATAAGGTCATCGGCAAAAAGAAGATGATTGATGGCGGTGTTCCCAATATTCACAGGTGAGCATGACTGATCAAAAATGTCCGATATGTCATCTATAAAAATATTAAATAGTGTGGGAGACACAGTACTCCAATATTTGATAATTGTTTAGGTCCCACCCCATCCCGTGTCCGCGTCATATAATAACTCGAATTGTATATGGACTTTAATGTGTGTAAGAGGTTACCAGTAATCCCAATGCGGTTAACTTTTTGGAAAAGTATTTCCCTATCTATGGAGTCAAATGCTTTACGGAAATCTATGAACGATCCGTAGAGTGGTTTTGTTTGTTTTTGGTACGTAGCGATTAATGTTTTCAAAATGAAAGCACTATCTATTGTGCTCATGTTTTTTCGAAAACCAAATTGGTTTTCACTTATAAGATTATTTTCTTCTAAGAATTTCATTATTCTCTTATTTATAATTTTGTTATATAATTTTCCTACTGAACTACTCAGAGCAATCGCTCGGTAATTATTGGGGTCACTCCTATCGCCTTTTATGTAAATTGGTTTCAGTATTGATTCGCTCCATTTTCTTGGATAATGAAAAGACTTAAGTATAATATTGAAGAGACGTGTGACATCTTCAATAATAATAGGAACTACTGTTTTAAGTAATTCTTATACCATCTATGCCGGGAGATTTTTTGTTCTTAATTTCTCGCAGAGCAGCGATAATTTCGCTTTGTGTTATTTTTTCATTATTAAGATTATTCGCAATCAATGGCTTATCTGTTCTCAAGGTATAAACTGTTGTATCAGTATTTTCACGACAATATAGTCCGTTGAAAAACTCGACAGCAGAGTCGGGGTTGAGGCTATCATAGTCAGATTGCTTGGTCGCTCTTATATTTTTAATAATGTTCCAATATTCACTCGGGTCACAAGTTTCCAGAGAAGTTAATTGATCCTGTAACGATTGGTGAAACAACTTGCGTTTATGTTTTATTTCTCTTTTATAGGCTTTTTTTGCTGCATGAAAGTTGCTTACCAATGATTTGTCATATGGATTTTTTTTCATAGCATGTGCAATGGTTTTCATGTCATTTTTGAGGGTTTTGCATTTGTTATCAAACCATCTATTTTTCTTCTTCTGGTGTGTTTTGTGACAATTAATCCGTTTCGATGCTTTCCCGTTTATGTCAGTCAAAATTGATGAAAATTTTTCAATCGCGTTCTCAGTTCCATTTTCATTGTTTTCGTAGGTACCTAATCTAAATTTCATTAGCTTATTATGAATTTCCCTAGTACCCAGAGCTTTTTCAGCTTTGTAAGAACTTTCTGGGGTCCATTTCAAAGAATGTTGAACTTTAGCGTAAGTGAATTTAGTTTGTTGTTCGCGTGTATTTTTAGGAGTATATTCTATATGCAAAGCTATTTGACTGTGATCTGAATACTCGTTCGGTGATTTGACACAAAAATAGGTAATATCTGAGTTATATCTTTCAGACATTAGAATATAGTCAACGACACTACAACCATTATATTGGTAACTTGTGAAGTTTCCGAGAAGGTCTCCGGTTGTCCTTCAATTTACAATGCGCAAAGATGAAGATTTGCAAAGTGATATAAGTTGTCTACCGAATGAGTTGATTTGTCCGTCCAACTTCGCGGGGACAAAATTATGGTATCAATTATATAGTTTTCGGGTAGTGGAACATATCTGTCATTATCATCTGTAACATAGTCTGGCATTTTCCCAGTGCGCGCATTGAAGTCTCCACTTAAAATAATCATGTCATTTAACCCATATTTATTCAACAACAACAACTTAAGAGAAGAGAATGTTCTTTATTTTTCCTCCATTGTCTTCCAGCTTGAAGAGTTAATGGGCGGAATGTAAGCTGATATGAAAACAATTTTGGATTGTAAATTGAATAATCCACCATTAAATTCAACAGCTATTAAATAATTATCTAGGTGATGTATTTTCTCAATCCATTTATCGTACTCTGTACGACAATAAAATGCAACCAGGCGGTCGTCGTTGTCTTATTGGCGAGCCCGTGCGACGCCCGTGCAGCGCATGCGCAGACGAGATCTCGGAAACCGGTGGAGTTATCGACTTGAAATTTGTGTTTTGAATAGCGCGGACAACGTCGGGCTCATCGGCTAGTCTCATATATATTTTGAAGACCTCTGTCTGTCTGTCTGTCTGTATGTCATTTATACAAATCTACGATTCTCTACCGATCGGGACGAAACTTGGTACGTGTGTGTAGTTTGACCAGGCGGTCGTCGTTGTCGTATTGGAGAGCCCGTGCGGCGCCCGCTTCGCGCATGCGCAGACGAGATCTCGGAAACGGGTGGAGCTATCGACTTGAAATTTGCTATGTGAATGTATCTTGCCCCTGATACGAATTTTATCGGGTCGCCGAGCCCGTGCGACGCCAGCTTCGCGCAGACGAGATATCGGAAACGGGTGGAGCTATCGACTTGAAATTTGCTATGTGAATGTATCTTGCCCCGGATACGAATTTTGTCGGGTCGCCGAGCCCGTGCGACGCCAGCTTCGCGCATGCGCAGACCAGATCTCGGAAACGGGTAGAGCTATCGACTTGAAATTTGGTATTTGAATAGCCCGGACAACGTCGGGCTCACCGTCTAGTCTCGTATATATTTTGAAGACCTCTGTCTGTATGTCTGTATGTATGTATGTCATGTATACAAATCTACGATTCTCGACCGATCGGGACGAAACCTGGTACGTGTGTGTAGTTTGACCAGGCGATCGTCGTTGTCGTATTGGCGAGCCCGTGCGGCGCATGCACAGACCAGATCTCGGAAACGGGTGGAGCTATCGACTTGAAATTTGGTTTTTGAATAGCCCGGACAACCGAGCCCGTGCGACGCCAGCTTCGCGCATGCGCAGACCAGATCTCGGAAACGGGTGGAGCTATCGACTTGAAGTTTGGTTTTTGAATAGCCCGGACAACGTCGGGCTCATCGGCTAGTCTATTATATATTTTGGGAAATCTGTGTGAGGGTGTGTGTGAGGGTGTGTGTGTGTGTTCGCGATGGACTCGAAAACGGCTAAGCCGATTTCGATGAAACTTGGTACGTGGGGGTACTTTCGGCCGGGGAGTGGCACGAGCCTATTAATTTGCCCGTGCGACGTGACATTGACCTTGCAATCGCGTCATTTCAAGGTCAAACGCCCGAGTATCGCGGGATTTCGATGAAAATTAGTTTCTAGGGATACTTTCGTATGGGGAGTGTCGTAAGCCTATTCATTTGCCCGTGCGACGTGAACTTGAAATCGGGTCATTTGAAGGTCAAATCCCCAAATATCCCGGGATTTCGATGAAAATTGGTGTCTAGGGATACTTTCGTATGGGGATTGTCATAAGCCTATTCATTTGCCCGTGCGATATGACCTTGAAATCGGGTCAATTCAAGGTCAAATCGCGAATTTTTATGGGATTTCGACGAAATTTGATACATAGGGTTACTTTTGTCCACTGAATGTTTTGGACGGGTCAAATCGTGACCCCGACCTGACATTGACCTTCAAAATGATCAATTCAAGGTCAAATCTGGTAAAACCTGATGTATTTCGACGGGTACTTTTGTCGGGTACTTTTGTCCGGGCAGTGTTTTGGACGGGTCAAATCGTGACCCCCCACCTGACCTTGACCTTCAAGTGGACAATTCAAGGTCAAATCGCGTAATTTGCCGAAAAGCGGAGGGGAAACAGCCCGGACGAAGTCTGGTCCACCTGCTATTTATATATATGTATAGAGAAAGTGTTATTCGCATTCGCTTTATTGGCCGAAATTATACTTACCGTTATGAAGAAAATTGGCCTCTGGATAATCAGTTGCATTCACCAGGGACAAGGCGGCAGTGCGTGGGAAAGGGTTGAGGTTTTTCTTTCGCTCATTGTGGTTAACATTTTCAATTGGATTTCACTAATGATTTCATTGACCGATCGATTGGTGACTAAAATAATTGGAATTTTCCGACTGAGAATATTAGGTTATGATAGATCTGATATACAATTAAAGGTACGGTTGGCCTTGGCGGTGGGTATCCTGTGAAAATATTTCCACCCGTCAAAAACCGCCACAAACAGAAAGAACAACAAAATGTAGACAGACTTTGTGCGTATACAAATAATAAATATCGCATAAACAGTATGTTATTATCATATTTTTTACCATTGTTTTGTAAACAAAGCATAAAAAGTTACTTTTCTGGTGTTTGTTTATATTATGATGGTAAACATAAAGAGCGTTCTTTGTGGGTAAATTCCTGATATGGAACGAATAAAGAGCGTTTATGCCATTTGTGTGTGATTAGCCAGCAGCATTGTGCTGTCTTCTGTAACACAATCAGGCTCTTGCTTAGGTAAAATATAGTAAATCTTTATTATAACATGCTGTTTACGCGATGGTCATGGTATATATGAACGAGACTATGCGTTTTAATGTTTTTCTGTTTACGGTGATTGGAACAAATATGAATATTTTCGACAACTAAGGCCTCACGTGCCTTTAAATGTTCCAACCAATATTCGGTGTAAAGTGTATTGTTTTTAGACCCAGGGTCCAATGAAGGTATAGACCTACACGCAGTTTCATTCTAATACACGACCGAATTGCCCCTTATATTTGTCGAAGAATATATTATCATAATTAACGGCTGGGTTGGATTTCGAAGGGTCGGGACACAAAGTGCGAACGTTTATTCCAAGAATTGTGATCTTGGTCTGGATCTAAACCCGGAGGTAGGTTGACAACTTTAACGTTCAATGATATTTTGTTCATTATATTGCCTGAATAAATAGCGTTTTCTTCACTTCTGTGTGAGAAACTCAGGAAACAAATGAAGCTGGCTCAGACCATGCTATGATAAAATGTAGCACATAGTATAAGTTCTACATGACTGTATATATCGGTACTTCGTGTTTATATCAACCTATATTATCCCCATTGCAACATTCATCATTCTTAATGTTCAAATGCGCCATGTCCGTACAAACGGTAAAATCTATTAAATTGAGAAAGCAGGCACCACCCGTATACGATAAAATAACTAAGCGGTTTATATGCAAATAAGTGTAATATAAGTATACGATTATGGCTGAAATATCTGTTCATTATTTCAGCGAATGGATCCATCGAGATCATTCTATTCGCTGAAATAATTCGCAGTCTGCGTGAAGCTATTAACCAGCTTAAACTATGGCCTGGTCATCCAGTCACCTCTGATCATAAGGGATTAACCCAACATTGGATTAACACATCTGAGTCGTACCATGTGGTCGGCCCTGTCCAACCGTTCATTGACGTGACTTCTTTACACATTGTCAACATAATGGACTGACAGTACCCTATTGTTTTTTTCAAACAGTTAACTGCATGAAGACGACATTTTTGCTCTTACATTCGGCAATTGTATATTATATTATTTATCGCGTGTTATTTCGGATTTGGCGGAGAATTATAAGTACAATGATTGATTGATGCACTTATTAGATCCCCCACCGCGAGTGAAGTGATTATATATGTATATTCCTTCTGCTATACTTCCAGTTGCCAGTCAGAGCGCCGTTATACTTGAAAATCGTTATATTATATGATCTTTTTGGAGTATGCTTGCTTCAGCCCATATCGGGTTTATACACATGCGTGCCAACCTCGATACATGCATATATTTTGTTATCACGCATGTACATGCAAGTCATATAAAATAAATATAAACAGTGAAATAACCGTCAATTAAGTTCGATTTTGAGCGTCCGTTATTAAAATAATGGATGGTTGTGGTTGTAAAATAGTGTACGATCCATTATCCTACATGTATTATCGGGACGCGGCGAACACAGGAGTTCCGTCATGCTCATGCTCTATATATATATGCGCCCATATATGTATTGTTATTTGTATTGTATTTGTATGTGTTACTTACTCTCCGGTAATGGAGGAAATAAATGAATATATATATAATCTGTCATTATTGGAGAGAACGCAGTTGTTTGTGAAACGATTGGCTTTCCGTAGTTAGTGAAGTGCCAGAAGCCACCTCGAGAGTTTGAACATAAAATGTGACTTAAATGATAACTTTATTGATGTGATTTGCGGATGATATCTTGCAGTAAATAGATTAATACATCGTTGACTGATATTTCGTAGAATTCATGTACTTGTGTGTGAGAAATATTTAGTGAAAGATTACCAGTCAATGGGACACATCTACCCGTTTCAAATCCCTATCGCTGTATGTGCTGCATTGAAAGTACGCAAGTGACAATGACAAAGTTCACCGATTTACCCGTACCCGTTCCCGTCGGACGGGTATCGCAAACTCGCTACTGTTGTAGTCGCTGGGGACATAAATATCCAGCAAGAGATAGATACCCCGTTTGCGATCTTTCAAGATAATGTCGGGTCTGTTTCAAGGAATGTGTATGTCCGTGTGTACCTGTGTGTCTCATATTATCGTCACATCGTGTTTGGTGGTAACATTTTGAGGTTGATGTTGGTACCACTTGGAACTTACTTCAATGTCATTATCCTTGCACAGCGTCCAGTGGACGCATCGGGCTACATTGTTGTGCATTGAAATGTACTCATTTGGAGCCAGAACAGAACAGGCTGATATGACGTGCTCGACAGTTTCTGGACTGGCATGGCAAACTCTACATTTTGGGTCTACAGAGTGGTCGATGAACTTATGTGTATAGTACCGGGTAGTAATTGCTTGGTCTTGGGCCGCTATAATAGTAGCTTCTGGTTCTGCTTTCAAACCCGCTAGCTGCAACCACCGGTGTGATTCCTCTTTATCTATATTTGGACTATTTATATACTTAGCATGCTGGCCATGCATATTTTTCTTGTCAGATGTCTCTTGTCATTTCTCATTTATCTGTTTCTTAATTTCATTCTTAACACATTTAGCCTGTTCTGTTGGTTGACTATTTTCTTGATTATGTATTGGATTTACATTGTATTCTGTTTGATTTTCTGAGCCTGTTTTGTGATGGAATGCTTTGCCTTACCATTGTGATGGTGTGCAATACATTTGATGTTTTTATCTTCATATATTCTGATGTATTCATCAAGACCAACTATTGCACATTTGAAGATGAGGATTCGATCTCAATTAGGCCGCGTCCTCCAGTATTTCTAGCCTTTGTATATCCTGAGGACGACTGAATTAGTATTGTTTATGCCGCTAACGGCGAGCTACTTTCGGGGTTTTCTATCTATCTTGTTCAGTTCTGATGTTAACCAGTCAATTATACCATAGCTATATGAAATGACAGGGACTGCCAGGGTGTTAATCGCAGTTACTTTATTTTGTGCATTTAGTTCTAAACGTAATACTTGTCTCATACGCCTGGTGTATTCATTCACTATCCTATCTTTCATGTCTGCATGTTTTATGCCATCACATTCGTCTACACCTAGATATTTATAAATATATGTGGACTCCAATTATTTTATTTCTCCACCGTCTTTCAGTTTTACATCAGTTGTTGATATTATTTCACCAGCCTTCATTGTCAACTTTGAGCATTTGTCATATCCCAATTGCAGTCTGATGTCGTCGCTGAATTCTTTCACAAGGTCTAACTGCTCAGTTAATGCCTCATCTGAATCACCATACAATTTAAGGTCGTCCATGTATAGGAGATGACCAATTCGGTGATCACCGTCACTATTCTTGCCTCTGTATCCTATGCCAAGGGAGTCCATTGCGTAGCTTAACGGATATAATGACATGCAGAACAGAAGAGGAGAGAGGGAATCGCCCTGAAATATTCCACACTTATCGGCAACTGGCTTGTTAATACCCCGTCTGCGTGTGTTAAGGAGATAGTTGTCTCCCAATTTGCCATAGTATGTTCTAGGAAATTTCTAGTATACGAGCTGATCTTATAAATGCCATGCATTCCTTAATCCAACTGTGTGGAACACTGTCGAATGCCTTCTTATAATCAATCAATTCTAAGGACAGGTCTCTTTTTGACTTCTTACAACTTTCAATAATCATTTTGTTTACAAGTAGTTGGTCCTTGCAGCCGTATGATCCCTTGTGTGCAGCGCGTTGTTGTTGTGGGATAAGTCTGTTAAATTGTAGGTGATTATACATTCGGTTGGATATAATTGCAGTCGTGGGTGTGTATGTCGAGGACAGGCATGTGATCGGCCTATAGTTATTGGGGTCATGTGTGTTTGAATTATTTGGAAGCAAAGTTGTCCTGCCTGTGAGAAGCCACTCTGGTGTTAACTGAGGGTTCTCGATGATGTCACTGAATTATCGTGCAGGTCTGAGTGGCACGCTAAGAAATTCTTTATCCAAAAATTCTGCACATCCAATTTTGTGTTCGCTTGACTGCTACTGTTAATTCATCAACCGTCACTTCGTGCCAATATTGTTCTGTTATATATTCTGTCCGCTGTTTTTCCTGTTCTATCCATGACGCATCTATATTGTGTTCTGATTGATTTCCCCATATCCTAGCCCAGAAATCTTCGACTTGTTTAATACCTGGAGGGTCATCAACAGTGATACTGGTTGTATTCAGCTCCCTATAAAACTGTTTAGCATTAGTTGCGAACTTCTTATTTTGGAAATATTGATTTGTTCTTTTTTGGTACCTCCTTATTCTTTGTGCTTTTGCTTGGATTTTCTGCTTTAACGTTTCTATTATTTCTTGCAGTTTTGTTTGATCGTTGATTGTATATTTCTTCATTCGCTTTTTGCCAACTTTCACATTATCTGTGTCTATCTCTACCAAAACTGATATGTCGGCTCTCATTTTCACTATTTGCTTCTGTATTCTCACTTTCCACTTTGGTTCGATCTTTTGCTTTCTCTTGGTTTTGAATGTAACTCCTAGTTTGTTTGCTACTACCGACGCAGCAGAGTATATCAGTGTGTTAATTTGTGTCAGATTCATTTGTTCTTCACTCAGTATTGATGATATTGCTTTATTGGCACAATGTATTTCATTCCTAGCCTTTTTGTTCTTTGTTATTTTGGGAATAGGTTGTCTTTCATTTTGGACTTTTCAGAATTTCAATTTGAAATATCTGCTGGATGTTAAGTTTTAGTTCAGTTACATGTGTGTCCAATTCCTGATCATTTCCAGTTCCTGTTGTGAACTCACCAGTGGTGTTTTCTGACAGTATATTGAAAATATATAGTAACTGCTTCTGGTGTTAACCTTGTTGTTTGTTCTGTATCTTCGTCATCACATGTTCTATTCTCTATCGTATTTATTATTATTATTATTATTATTATTATTATTATACTTCCATATTTTAATATGGAAGTATATTGTATTTCTGTTGAGGCCGTTTTCGGTTTAATTGGACATAATGAGAAAAATAATGGCACTAGGAACCCGAAATTTCTTGGGAATGTAGACATCTAAGAGCTACTGGAAATATAGGCATAACAATTTAGGCAGAACGTTTCTTTGCAGAGTTATCGCCCTTTTACTTTTCTTCATTTTTATCTATTATTATTCTCTATTTTTATTTTTCTGAGGTAAGATTGTTACTCTTAATCTCAGGAACCGCTAAATGTAGATCTGCGAATTAAATTGAACAAAAAGGAACTAGTTCGTGTAAGTAATCAAAACCAAGAGAAATCACTTAAATTCCTTGGCATAATCATTGACGAAAATCTTACTTTCAAGTACCACATATCAATGTTGACCAGAAAAATATCACATGCAATATACTGTCTAGGTAAAGCCAAACGATTCCTCCCCAAAAGTGCACTAAAACTCTTTACTTCTCCTTAATTCACAGTCATCTCCTGTACGGAATAATAATCTGGGGACACGTTTCAGCATCAGGGTCTCTTTTTCGGCTACAGAAAAAGCAGTCCGGATCTTATGCAATAAAAGATATCGCAGTCACACAGAGCCGTTGTTTAAAACTCTAAAAATTCTAAAGTTCCATGACCTGTATCATCTTCAAATCGCATTGTTCATGTGTGATTGAAAAAACAAAAATCTTCCCCCGTCTTTCGAAAGTTTATTTAAGTATACACCAATATCAACAACACGACAGTCGGGCAACTTGGCTACTACAATTCCAAGGACGAATTTCTCACAAATTCTACCAAGATACTCATTCCCATGTGTGTGGAACTGCTTGGACCCAACGCACAAATTTGCAGCTAGCAGAACCATCTTTAAATCTTCCATATGTATAAATTACCTTGTGACAACGCAGAATGCCGAGATTGCAGCAAGTAATTTGAACAATAGGTATACATGTATTATGTATAATTGCGCTTAAGAGACGTGTCCTCATTATACGTGCCGTAACCCTAGATTACTCACAATTTATGGGCACAAATCTATGGACACATAATTGTATAGACATTTATTTAATCATATCTGCCCGAACAAAATGGATATATAAAACACAACCCCAAAAGTGTGACAACACATTATCTCAACAGCTGACCCTCATGCAACATCTCGATTGTCACACAACAATATGACCGCCATCTACATATTCTCTATGGTTTATAAGGGGCGGCAGGAAGATGGTCTGTATTTGCCGTGCCGCTCCTGTGCAAATTTGCAGGATATATTATTATGTTTGTGTATTATGTATTTAATTTGTGCAAATAAACAATCCAATCCAATCCAATCCCTTTCTATATTGTAGCATCATTGACGGGTAGTTGCCTTATTAACTCTGTATATACCAAAGTATCATTGTCGTCTATAGTTACCTTATTAACAATTTCTATACTAAGTACCATTGGCGTGTAGTTACCTTATTAACCCTTTCTATATTAAAGCATTAATTGACAGGTAGTTAGTTACCTTATTAACCCTTTCTATACTAAATATTATTGGGGAGTAGTTGCATTATTAACCCTTTCGATATTAAAGCGCCATTGACGGGTAGCTACCTTATTAACCATTTATGTATTAAAGCATCATTGACGTGTAGTTACCTTATTAACCCTTTCTATACTAAATATTATTGGGGAGTAGTTGCATTATTAACCCTTTCGATATTAAAGCGCCATTGACGGGTAGCTACCTTATTAACCATTTATGTATTAAAGCATCATTGACGTGCAGTTACCTTATTATAACCCTTTCTATATTAAAGCATCATTGACGTGTAGTTACCATATTAACCATTTCTATATTAAAGAATTATTGCCGGGTAGTTACATTACTAACCCGTTCTATACAAAGTATCATTGGTGAGTAGTTACCATATTAACCCTTTCTATATTAAAGCATCATTGACGTGAAGTTACCTTATTAACCCTTTCTGTATTAAAGCATCATTGATGTGTTGTTACCTTATTAACCCTTTCTATATTAAAACATCATTGACGTGTAGTTACCATGTTAACCCTTTCCATATTAAAGCACCATTGACGGATAGTTGCCTTATTAACCCTGTATATACTAAAGTACCATTGTCGTGTAGTTGCCTTATTAACCCTTCCTATACATTGACGTGTAGTTACCTTATTAACCCTTTCTATAATACAGCATTAATTGACAGGCAGTAACCTTATTAACCCTTTCTATACTAAGTATCATTGGTGAGTAGTTGCATTATTAACCGTTTCTATATTAAAGCGCCATTGGCGGGTAGTTACCTTATTAACCATTTATGTATTAAAGCATCATTGACGTGTAGTTACCTTATTATAACCCTTTCTATATTAAAGCATCATTATTGCCGGGTAATTATCTTATTAACACGTTCTATACTAAGTATCATTGGTGAGTAGTTACATTATTAGCCCTTTCTATATTAAAGCATCATTGAATTGAATTTACCTTATTAACCCTATCTGTATTAAAGCATCATTGACATGTAGTTACCTTATTAGCCCTTTCTATATTAAAGCATCGTTGACGGGTAGCTGCCTAATTAACCTTGTATATACTAAAGTATCATTGTCGTGTAGTTACCTTACTAACCCTTTCTATACTAAGTATCATTGGCATGTAGTTACCTTATTAACCCTTTCTATATTAAAGCATTAATTGACAGGTAGTTACCTTAAACAACCCGTTCTATACTAAGTATCATTGGTGAGTAGTTACATTATTAACAATTTTTATACTAAAAGCGCCATTGATGGGTAATTACCTTATTAACCATTTTTGTATCAAGGCATCATTGGCGTGCAGTTACCATATTATAACCCTTTCTATATTAAAGCATCATTGTCGGATAGTTACCACATTAACCCTTTCTATATTAAAGCACCATTGGCGTGTAATTACCGTATTAACCCTTTCTATATCGAAGCAATAATTGACAGGTAGGCCCTAGTTACCTTATTAACCCTTTCTATAATAAGTGTCATTGGTGATTAGTTACATTATTAACCCTTTCTACAATAAAGCATCATTGACATGAAGTTACCTTATTAACCATTTCTGTATTAAAGAATTATTGACGTGTAGTTACCTTTTTAACCCTTTCTATATTAAGACATCATTTACGTGTAGTTACCATGTTAACCCTTTGTATATTAATGTATCATTAAAGGGTAGTTGCCTTATTAACCCTGTATATACCTAAGTATCAGTGTCGTGTAGTTACCTTATTAACCCTTTCTATACTAAGTATCATTGGCGGGTAGTTACCTTATTAACCCGTTCTATACTAAGTATCATTGACGTGTAGTTACCTTATTAACCCTTTCTATATTAAAGCACCATTGATGGGCAGTTACCTTATTAACCATTTTGTATTAAAGCATAATTGACGTGTAGTTACCTTATTAACCCTTTCTATATTAAAGCATCATTGACATGTAGTTATCATATTAGCCAGTTCTATATTAAAGCATCATTGACGGTAGTTACCATGTTAACCCTTTCTATATTAAAGCACCATTGGCGTGTAATTACTATATTAACCCTTTCTATATTAAAACATCATTGACGTGTAGTTACCCTATTAGCTCTTTCTATATTAAAGCATCATTGACGTGTAGAACTTTATCTTATTAACATTTTCTTTATTAAAGCATTATTGACATTTAGTTACCTTATTAACCCTTTCTATATTAAAGCATCATTGACAAGAAGTTAAATTATTAACCTTTCTATACTAAGTATCATTGTCGTGTAGTTAGTTACCTTATTAATCCTTTCTATATTAAGACGTCGATCATTGACAGGTAGTTACCTTATTAACCATTTATGTATTCAAGCATCATTGGCGAGTAGTTACCTTATTACTTGACAGTATGACAATACACTACCCCGGACAAATGAAGCAATATCATACTGTATCTAACAGCCTAGTTATAACTAGTGAACATTAAACTGACAAACATACCATTTCCAGGGCCATTACCGTATTTAATATTAAAGGGATACAAAATAAAGATATTTCTAATTATCAGTAAGAATTATTCTCTAAGTGATACTTATTATTTCAAATAAATGATTGCGTATACTATAGTAGACCATATACCAACAGGAAAATATTAGTGAATACAATCATTGTGTTTCAAAATTCGTTTCGTTTCTGCAGCCAAATTACAATCTTAACTTTTAGTTACCGATACTTCGAAAAGAAGCGCTGAGAATTCCTTGTGGTGTTTTGTGTTAATTTTGTCGCGAATCAACGCGGAATGACAGAAGGAAATGGTGTATTGACTACAAACGGATAAACTGTGGACTTATATATAAGATTCGCCGATTTTGTCCGCATGGATGTGCGCAAATATCGAAAAAGACTGAATTTCAATTCCCGGAACAGTAAGAATTAAGCTACGATAACGAAACGGATCAACTATAGTATTGAACGGTACTAGTACCCGGCCATCTGCCCATAACCAGAATATTCCCGCTGACACAGCTGTATGACCTGGAATATTTGTATCACATGAAAACCACTGACAGTGGACATAGTGCATTGAGATTGAATTGAAAAGTAATACATGTACATTGTAATTTGTAATTGTCACGCTACGACAATACGCAAAATTGAATTTGTGGTACCGGTACAAGCATGATGTAGTGCCAGTGGCCTGATCATGCACCTGTCCAGAAGAAGAAGAATTGAGAAGTTTGATCTACGATAGTAAGGGGTCTGTAGTACTGTACATTTAGTCATAGACTCATACCGTACTGATAGTGATAAGCCTGCTGTACAATAATACTACTTTTGCTGTTTTACTGGTCTTACTGTGTCAATGTGACATTGTTAATTCAGTTCCACTCTAATGTACATTAACTGACAATGATGCATCACTATTAAAGGCACCGGTAATCCCTACATACCAGGAGGACGCGGCATTGAAACTTGGTACAACAGTTGTTACACGACAAAGAAAATTATCAACAAGTGAACGTCATCATCAAAATTGCAAATTATAACACGGCACCGGTAATCCCTACATACCAGGAGGACAAGGTATTGAAACGTGGGACAACAGTTGTTACACGGCAAAGAAAATTATCAACAAGTGAACGTCATCATCAAAATTAAAACACACTGCAAATGAATGTTTATACATGTACTGTGCAGTCGAGATCACCTGGACCTTCATGGTAACAATTGTTACAATTTACAAATATTTAAGGATTATACTATTATATAAATGTCAATTAGAGACTCCATATTTACTCGAAAGATAACAGTATACGATGCCATACAGTTGTTCTGTAACACCTCAACCTTTGGTGGATAACATTAAAACTAATGAAAATGATGAAAGCCAGACTCAACATCAAGACTACATGTACATGTGCATGCATAAGTGACGGTTCAATGATTTTGACTCCATCTGATGATATTTAGGCGACACCAATTTTTAAGTCTGGTTTACGATAATATGGGGAGAAAAAAAGTAGATGCAGGAAAGTGCAGGAGGGAAAAAAATAAAAATTAAAAAAGATTGTCCCCCAATATATATCAAGTAAATCGTGGAATTTTACATAAATTTAAAAAAAATTGTGAAAAAATGTTTTTGAATGAAATTCTGAACCAAACAATATATATCTTGTCATGAAATACATGAAATTATTGATATGTAAATGATCATTTATAAGCAGAACCGGATGCGACAACACATGAAAATCAGTACGCATGTAAAATATTTTGGGAGAAAACAGTTTTATTTTTTTTCATAAAATGGACAAAAAGTTGTAGGAGGTGTTCATAAACCAGACTTAAACATTTGTGTCGCCTTAGGCTCATGTTAACACAGGTTCAAATATTCTCAAAATAATTGTCTCCCTCAACCATACTAGTATTTATATTTGATAGAACCTCAGTGAGACCATGTTGAAACTTACCATCAATGCAGTTCCAGTGTTGACGCAAAGTGGTCATGTTACTTCAAACCAGTTGCAATGTTCCTTAGCATGGTAATTCGTGAAAATAAATGTCAATGCAACTTACTATTAAAGAGGTGGAGGTGAATGTTACATGTAAGTTGTTATTAACGAAATGGAACGATGCCTTTAATAGGTTCCACCAGCAATAAGTCGTGACTTCTTTATATTGTCCTGACAGATTGGTTTTTGTTGGCCACATACATGTATAGTGTCATATAACAGCGATTTACGATCTGTCTTGTTGGCTCATAATAAAAATTAACAAATTGGCCATGTGTTCGTTCCTTGCGTAAAAAAATATTTTTTAGCACAAACATCCTCATTGATTGTGTCCCTCGACTCCTCGTGTAGTTGGTCAAGTCAAATTTCTTGGAAAAGCGACCGCATGTTCGAATCTACTTTGCGATTTTGGAGCTACGCATTTGTAAATGCGTCCATATTTTAACACATTTACCTTGATTTATTCACAAACAAATGTCTTGATGCAGGCCTTAAAATCCATCAGATTTTTTGCAATAATCAAAATGTTAGTGTTTCACTTTCTACAGGGAATCAAGACTTTTTACTAGAATCAAAATGAGAATCATGATTCTGATTATAAAACAATTAATGTCAACAGTATTTATTTATGTTTATTCCATTTTGAATGGAAACTACATCATGAATGTCCGATTCCGAACATACATGTACACCAGGAGTGGGAAAATAACACAGAATTATTCAGATGTAAATTTAAATTAAACAAAATTAAAACTAAAATTGCAAAATACACTATACACTATCATATCGTTATTTGGGTGTTCATACTAGTATACTTTTTCGGCGCAATGATCAGTAATTTCAATGCGACTGTGATTATTCCCAATGCAGTGCATTTAATTTAAATGCTGTCGTTAAGGCGTTTACAAAGTGGCGTGACACAATGCACCCTCAATGCATTTTAAATGCAACAACCGCATTTCATTGATCCACGTTGTAAAGGACATTTATTTTTAGAATATGTGTATATAGCCACAAGAATAAAGAACAAATCAACTGTTTTTATCACTTTGTAAACCTCTGATGTTTCCCATACAGTATACATTTGTATATTATCAACCATGTTACAGTAATTCTAGAGCTAATTAATCGACTCCTTAACTACAGCAGAATTATGGGTAACTTTTCAGGATTTAGTCGGAAATATGGCTTGTTGCCATTCATCGGAAAGCTCTCACTGAGAGCTTTCCGGTGAATGGCATTAAGCCATATTTCCGACTAAATCCTGAAAAAGTTACCCATAATTCTGCTGTCGTTAAGGAGTCGATTAATTAGAGCATTACTGTATTTCCTCTATAACTGTTTATTCAACATCACGTGCTGCAATCCATAAACGCGGTTCCGATTTCGATGTCCGGTTCAGCATTATTATCATCTGGTTCGATAGCAGAAATACGCTGTTTCGAATGTCATACCGTAAAAGTTTTACGAGTTGCTCTTGCTCAAGAATGGATAAATTTCTAAACCTGATTTTTTGCGCATTAGTTAGAATTATATTTTTGCACAAGAACACACCACAGATATCGAACCGGACATCAAAAGCAGAACCGGATTGTATCGATTGCATAAACATAAGAAGTTGATCACTGACCGACATTTGCTATTGCAGAAGAAAATAAACAAATTCTCTGGTGTGGTTTATAGGACTATGCAATGCCGACTTAAATCTAAAAATTCACATAAACATCGCATGAGGCGGTCTAACCACAAACTCGGGTATTCGGTAATTCCAAATGAATGTATGAACTATCACCATGATATCCCGGTATATCATTGTCAGGACTGCTTGCACAAAAGGGAGTTATTCTACTATGCATAATTTTGCTATATCATTGTACTCGTACTGTATTGCAATGTAATATATCAGTACATGTACCAGTATACTGTGTGCACATTATATACATGTAAGCCTTCATTCACTTTAGTATGTGTCATAAAAGACTCATGTTGTTAAATTGAAAAAAACATGTGTGAAAACAGAGAGAATACATGTACATGTGCCGATACTATATACCTCTGTGTGTGCTGTACTACCGGTACTATTCGTGTACTACACTGCAATACGAGAAATTTTAATTGATTCTGCTGCCCATGTGCCACATGCCTCAAAAACGCCAAACAAGTATATGTAGCCACTAGCCAGGCCCACCATTACCAGGCTACTAGTAAATGAAGTACTGAAAGTGTCACATCATTAATCGAGCCCAATCTTAGAACTAATCGTCCTGTGCCGTATTTGGAAGATAAGCTTTGATAGACATACTTGATACTAGTACATGTACATGGACTGTAACAACAGAGACTTTCAATTTAAATGGGGATAAAGTGTTTGCTTGAGAATGTTCAATAGTTTTGTTTGTCGATATGTTATTGAACTGCCAGTATACAGTTAAGAAGAAAATGTGGGCGCTGTAAGACACTAATGTTTGCAGCAGCGATGTTGTCGATTAATCAAAATACCGTAAATACTATGAGGCATTGCAGCGTTCGGCGGCATTGTAATTGAATGTGGTTGAACAGTCAAATACCGGTGGTCAATCTTGTTGCGGGGTGGGGTCATTTAATTAGGACATACCTATATTTATGTTAAACTAGTCTCTTGTGTAGTTTGGGTTACTAAAAAGATATTTAATGAATGTTTGGAATGTATGGTAGCATTCTTACCTGGATCAACATATGCCACGCACAACGCTGGTCATCATATCATCACCACTGCATTACCATCTATTTGTATATATTGACGTGTATTCATAACTACACTCTGTTATACCGGACACGTCCGGCGATTTGAGATTAAAAATTCTGATTCTGATTCTGTGGGCAATAAACACCGGCGGGCGTCAGTAAACCGCTCATCGGGCTATAAAAATTAGAGTTTTCCATACCAGTGCTAGTCTAATCAGTTAAAATTAGTCAATTTAGAGGTTATACCAACCAGTGGAAGACGTACATGTATATTCAGATATAAGTTTTCGAGAAAAACCCCATCTTAGTCGAGCAGACTTAGAATATCGGGGTAAACTTAAATTTCATTCAGCAAAACTTTCACGGCAGAATATAAAAATAGTACATTATAATCACTTATATTACATGTACATGCAGCCCAGGTGCAGTGCTAGCCTATATACTACCAAAACTTTTGGTCGGTTTCTCGATGCCTGACACCTGTAAACGCTTGAACTGGTATATAGTACATGTATGTGAATTAAAGATCTTATTAGTGACACAACACTTCACAAGAGGCTAGACATACATTTGTAACTACAGTAATGCTCTAATTAATCGACTCCTTAACCACAGCAGAATTATGGGTAACTCGGGAAGAGCTTTCCGATTAATGGCAACAAGCCATTTTTCCGACTAAATCCTGAAAAGTTACACATAATTCTGCTGTGGTTAAGGGGTCGATTACTTAGGGCATTACCGTATCTGTTTTAGTGCACATCAAATTTATTTGTTGTATTTCCTCTTGTAATTTGTCTTTGGTTGTGTTCGCCATTTCGATGGACCACATGTACTGACATCAAATGACTGAAATGAGTTAAAATTTAGCAGTGCAGCCAATTATATAGATAAACAGAATTAAATAGCATCCAAATTCCAAATGACCATGAATGATAAAACAAACTTTATTGAGCACACTTTTAATACTAGTAATTACAGCTACAATGAAAGCATACTGTTGACCTTCTTTATAATACCACTGAGTTAGGTGATGTTTTGATATTTTGGTTTGGGCACCTAATAAAAATTCTAAGTTTGGTAAAACTGTCTGTGTACAAAGTTTATCTGACCGTGATGAATAAAACCTATAAATGGGATCATATACATGTATGTTAGATATCATTACACGATTATTTGAAAACACATATCCGTATGGAAAACAAACTATTTTACCACTGGCCAAGTGGTCCTGCTAATATGCTATGATGCTGGTGGTCCTGCTGAATTGCTATGATGCGGGTAGCGCAATTCATAGCAATTCAGCAGGACCCAACCGCATATCATAGCACATTAGCAAGAACACTTGAACAGGGGTATACTTACAGTATCAAATCGAATGGGCATCTTTTAACAAAATTGTTTAACAATTTCCTAGAAGTGTTCGAAAATTGAGAACTGAATTTATATATTTTTTTATGAGGTTTCGATTGAAAAATTTCTAACTTAGCACATCAGGATTAACAGACTACCAGTATGTTTGGTATATTTTTCTGTAATCGACACCTGCTGAGGTGGGGAAATATCATCCATTGTCGCACAGCTATATTCTCTTTCCCAACAAAGTCCATAGAACATACATGTAAAATTACAGCTATGCTTTAATTAATCAACTCGCCTTATAAAGTTTGACCACCGGGTATTACTGCAGTATTCAGGCGTGTTCATGCGATCAACCGCAGTCAGTTATACCGCAGAATGTGGTCCACCTCACATTTGCAGTTAGGCTGTATTTTTCATGCGATGTTTAAATGAATTTTTTTTTAATGTTGACATTGTAACCACAACAGAATTTTTTTTTTATTGTTTCAAAATGTCTAGATAGAATTAAGATTTTTTGTGGTAAAAACAATCAACTTGGTTATCACAGTTAACATATATTACTGTGGTAAGATTACCAGCGGATACCGCATGTCAACAGGGACTGCATGCTCTAATTAATTATCAGGTTTAACATGTTTATACTGGATACAGTTCATCGAGACTTAATAGTGACCCAGAAAAATTTGACGAGCCGACAGTCTCAGACCAAATTGCAGATGAAGATGGATAACTCTAAAATCATGAGGCTTTGTGTTGATAATAAGGCCAAACTTCGTCGAACAGCATGTTGATAAATATAACGTATCGGGAAATTGTATACTATACATGTAGTTGACAGTGGTTAGCATTATTTTTGGGCAATTAATCGATTCTGATAACTGAAGCAGCATTTCTAAAAAAAATATTGTTGGAATCTGATTATATGGGGACCATCGAATCTGATTGAGCACCTTTAATAGTTAGCTATATGAGTTAAATACACATAAGGCGACACCAATTTTTAAGTCCGGTTTACGAACACCTCCTACAACTTTTTTTCCATTTCATAAAACTTTTTTGTCCCAAAAGAATTTACACGCGTACTGATTTTCATGTGCTGTCGCATCCGGTTCTGCTTATGATCATTTACAGATCCATATTTTCATGTATTTCATGACAAGAAATGTCTTGTTTGGTTCAGAATTTCATTCGAAATTTTTTTTTTCACAATTGTTTTAAAATTTATGTAAAATTTCAATATTTACTTGATATATATTGGGGGGACAATTTTTTTTTTTTTTTTTTTTCCCTCCTGCATCTACTTTTTTTCTCCTCACACCAGCCCACATGTTCGTAAACCAGACTTAAAAATTGGTGTCGCCTAATAGACATTTAAACTTTGAAAATTGCAGGTTTTTCTCTAAATTTACACATTCCCATCTTAAAAAATTACTTGATTTCCTGTATCGCAATACACATGATATCATGATATGCGTATCATTGATAGTGTATCCCAATACAATGCATGAATTCGCTATGACTCATTACAGTCCCACAAAAAATGGGAACTGCAGTTATCTCTCAGTGATTTTAACTCAACCCCTAATAAAATTTAGCTACACTAATGTTTTTAGTTAAACTAGATATTAGCTAATAATTGTACTAAAAATACACTAAACTGTTAGCTATAATTTAGCTATACTAGATAATAGCTAAGAATTACACTAAAACCTAGCTAAAACTTTAGTTAATATCTAGTGTAGCTAGAACTTAGCTAATAATATATGCTAGAACTTATTTAACATATTAGTTAGTTTTTAGCTTATGGAATTTTTGGCCCCAAGGATGTTCCAATATGCTAGAAGTTAGCTAATTCAACATTGAACATATAATTCTGTGCTAGAATTTGGCTAATTTGACACAGACAAATTTTACGAAAACTGGACCTAGCTGAAAAGTAGCTAATCCAACTTAGAATTGAGACACATATAGTGAACTTAACTAGAATCTAGCTAATTTAACACAAACAAATTACAATAAAATTCCACCTAGCTAGAAGTTAGCTGATCTAACTTATTCACCAATAGCCGGTCTGCACCTGCAAACATGGTCATTCTCACTTCACTGTACTCACAGTGAAGTGAGAATTAAGTTTACATCATTGTGTGGATGGTGGGGGTGATGGGTGGGTGGGGGGTCGAGTCGAGGTGTTTCTATGGAATTTGGGGCGAGTCACCCACCCATGCAGTCAAATCCGCCAAAATCCTTACTGTTCTCGAAAATGGTCCATATCCCATTTTCACCCCCTCGGGTGGTAAACCCTGGGGTGATGGGGTGGGGTCAGTGTGTTTATATGGGCAATTTGGGGCAGAACACTCACCCATATGCCATAAAATCGGCCAAAATCATTACTGTTCTCAAAAATGGTCCATACCCCATTTTCACCCCCTCAGGGTGGTACTCCCCGGGGGTGATGGGTGGGGTGGTTTGTTACTAGGGGGAATTTGGGGCGGACTACCCACCCATCCCATAAAATCGGCCAAAAAAGACATTTTTGAGAATAAGGAATGGGAAATAAGTTCCAAATGTCATGTTTGTTTTTAAATGTTTGGGAACGCTGCCCACCCTTTTACAACATGTGTAGGTAGGTACACTTATAAAGATTTGTCTACACTTATGCCACATTTATTGGACTTTGGTAGTTTCGATATGTTCAGGTTCCCCCCCCCCCGTGTTTTTAAAATACTAAGATGTTTCACATGTCAGTAATCATTTAGTTAAAATAATAACATAACAGTTTCCATTGTAGGTGCATAACAATAACACTAATCTTAAACCTATTGACCGAATAAATGTAGGAATAAAAGTTCAGACAAAATTATGCATGTTGCGAAAGTGTTCTAAGTCGATAAAGGGGAATAACTCCACAAAAAGACATCATATTCACAGGTGCACAGGTTCCCATGGTACTTAATATCAGTGCCAAGTTTAAAAAGAATTCACTTAAAAATGTAGAAATAAAAGCTGAAACAAAATTATGCACATATTTCTAAGTTGAAAAAGGGGGATAACTCCACCAAAAATGTCGGACAGACGTCATAATTGCAGGTGCACAGGTTCCCATGGTACTAAATATCTGTGCCAAGTTTTAAAAGAATTCACCTAAATATGTAGGAATAAAAGCTCGGACAAAATTATACATGTTGCGAAAAAAATTTAAGTCGAAAAAGGGGAGATAACTCCACACAAAAAAGTCCGACAGACGTCATAATCGCAGGTGCACAGGTTCCCATTGTGGTTGATGTCTGTGCCAAGTTTCACGGAAATTGATCGAAAAACGACTGAGAAAAACTCCGGACAAATTTGTGTCGACGGACGGACGGACGACAGACAAGCTGACCCCAGTATACCCCCTTAACTTCGTTGCGGGGGGGGGGGGTATACAAATGATTGCATTTGCATATTGTGTTTTCGTGTTTTTTTTTAACCCATATACAATTTATTAACGGCAATATTTGTTGTAACAATGAAAATTGGTCCGTTATCGCGTATTTTGAAATTTGCGTATCAAAGCGTCAATGATTGTGTTTCCATTAACCAGACCTGCATGGTGAGCTATACAGAACGGAGTTTGCTCCTAGAGACGTTTGAAACACCCGTAGATATCATATTCCACCATGCAGTATACAACACATTGGAACTTTTAACGTTTTGACAGGGAACCTTCAAGTTATAAAGTCGAAAAATAACGCAGGGGATATTATACGTCAGGGTCTCAGTTCCTGGCTTAATAATGTATACTTCAATAATTGTAGGTGAAGGTCCCAACTGAAAAACATGCAATTTCGAGTGGGACCTTCACCTATACAGGCTATCGTGAAGTATATTATTAAGGAACAGCTATATAACTAAGAAATATATTCCCCGTGTTACTTTTTCGACTTGATCCTTGTCAAAACTTCAAAAAGTTCCCAGGTTTTGTACTGTTGGAAAATGATCTCTATGGCCGTTAGCCAGAGTAGAGATTCATGACATGATCTAGGTCGATTTCTGAAATGATCCGGGGCCCGTCGAGAAAAAGACGAGCAAAAAAACAAAAACACTGAAAAGTTACAAAACCAAACAAAGCCAAAGGGGGGACTCTTGCATGAGAAACTCTTTTATTTCTTTTCATGTTCACTGTCATTGAATCATACAATGAGGGGGCAAAGGAATTTAAGGAATGGTCATTTTAGTACAGGACATTTTGTCGGACACTCTGAAAAGGACCGGGATACGAAAGAGTGAATGTATTATCGTCGTAGGTGAACGCTCTCCGTTGCACGACATGTGGCATGATGGTTAATTATAATCCCAACACGCAGAAATAATTTTAGATAGCCATGCAGGTAGGGCTATGTTTATTCTATATTCTCTGAGCATGTGGTGTGAATAATTCCAAATAAAACTATTTTTAGCAGGTGTTTTCTGACCGCAAAACTTCAACATGCATGCATTAATGCAGTTAACGCAATTAAACTGCATGAGTTAACGCAATTAAATTGTGACCACATGTTCCCGTCTATTCGTTTGTCACACAAAATCAGTACAATCACTATGAGTATAGTTACAAATTGTTTTTAACATTCTCGGAGAGTTGTATGTACCTGATATTTGTTTAAAATTTCACGCAAAAACTATCAAAAATAATAAAGTTTAACTTTAGGACCATAGGCCTATATATGCGTGTTGTCGACCCACTGTAAAGCTCTTATATAGTAGATGCATGTGGCCTTCCTCGCACGTGTTAATGTTTGGGGAATTTATATCCCACGATGCATCATTCTCGCTATCGTATTCTCGCTATCGTAAAAATGGTCCATCAAACATGAATTCCAGCGTGACGGAATCACCAATCGCAGAGCTTTTTTCAACTTGTACCCGACCGTATGTGGTTCATATATACCAATGATATTTCGCCTACTATTTTTTTTAGAATGATGGAGCAAAGGGATATAATTACGAAATACATAATGGAAGTTGATACTCATTTAAAGAATGCATCGGTATAAACAAAAGTTCGGCCGTGACGGAATCACACGAAAAGTTCCCTTGTGTCGAGGGTAGGCCTACCCTTCATTATCAAGATAACTCTGTGAATTGTTACACATGACATACTTCCATTGGCTCTTTCCAAAACGGGTTAAGATTTCCCCTGACAAACAACATATTTATATTGTATAAATGTATAATGAAGTGTAGATATTTAAATACCAGATGGTGAGCGTGACGGAATCCCCGTGCGATTTTTTTAGGTATAGTTTTTTGTTTGTGTAACAAGTGCACCCATTTTCATAAAATCATAAAACTTGGCACATGTGTATGTTAGGTCCCTCGTATTATTTTCAGATATGGTGGCAATCACGAAAATACTTGCCATGGCAACGGTTGCTATGCGACGGTTTTTACCTTCGAAACGGGTTGGTGGTAGGGGTTAGGCCTAAACCGTAATTTTACCAAAATATATGTGCAAAAGGGGTAATGAGGCAGATTGTGATATGGGAAATGTGACAAAAATATCATTTCCACACATGCCTCATTATTAACCTAGAATGACCCTTGAGCTGCTTGAAAATGATATTTGGGTTCATTTGACCTTAATTATTTGGCAAAATATGAAAATATGCGTTGACTGCGCATGCGCGCATCATTGATCCCCCAGTCACACAATAGGCCTATCTGGTGTTTAAGAGATTGTATAGTGTGGGCAATGACCATTCCAAAATATATTCATTGGATAGTAATAATGAAATACAGAAGAAGCAACAACATTCTCCGATGACATTCTTATGATGCAAATTATAGGCCTACCCATGCTCGGTCTCTAAATGGCTGCTTTTCCACGGAATTCATGCAAATGGAACGTTGTTGGAACCCACCAACCCTCGCATCTAAATTTTTTTCCGTTTTCTGCAGTTTTTTTCCGACCATTTTTGGACACCCACCTCCTTTTAACACAGAAACAAAGATCTGTTGGTCCCATCGACCACCCACCCACCCCGCCGCATAGGGCTAGCTACGTGCGGAAGAAATCCCCCCCGCAATAATGACTTTAGTAATACTTCTGTAGAATTATGTCAAGTTCAGTTCTATAATTATGCATCATTATATTTTTTATGAAAATTGTTGTTGTTTATATACAGCTGGTTCCCAAGGCTTCAGTGCTGTTGAGTTATTGAATAACACTAATCAGCTATTCAAACCCTCCCGTCTGCGTAAAACAAAATAGAATAAGTCTTCTGTCAGTAGGATCCAGTAGGCCTGCATATCTTTTATTACAGGTGTGTATATTTGATTAGCTTGGTTTGATATAATTAAGATAATTTAAAAGACAGTCTTTGTTTAAAAAATTGTCGTTATGAAATTTATGTTTGAATTTACCTTGGACTGATAGCTGGGACCGACACCTATCTGCAACAAAATACAATACGATAACTGCCTGCAGTCGGTCAATAGCAGTTAGCATTACATTATTTCTTTTATTCTCAGTTATTCTTATTAATTAAGGTGTTTAAGCCAATTAAACCGCAAAAACAGTCAAAATACATGCAGGAAAAAAACATTTTGAGTTGCGGAAAAAAATTGTTTGTTGGTCCTATCGACCATCCACCCGGCATACATTCCTGGACAAACCCCCCTCCCCATCTCTGCAATTTACGAGCCTGCTCTGGTGTCATAATGTCTAAATCCGGTGAGAATCTAGAACTAAGCATACGACTGGCTAAAAGCCAATACGTGAATGTGTGCGCATGCGCAGATTATTTCCGGACAAATTATCAGCTGCTTTTTACAAGATTCAAGATTCATCATTTTACGAAAAATACTACAATTAGTCTCCGAAGATAATGGCGAGGAAAGCCAAAACAATTCAACAAGAAAAAAAGGAACTATACACGCTAGAGATATACCATGATACTATTGATAGGAGGCAGAATTCGGCGAATAGACGAAGTTTACGAACGTTTCTCTCGGTGACATTGAGTGACTGAGAAATTGAAATTGAATGTCATTCACTGTCATGATTGTCGACAACAGTTACTGTTAGTCAACACTACTGACTACAACTGTCAAGTTGAACTGTGGAACTCACACTATGGACGCATAATGGTTGCATATCAATTATAAGTGATGGACACGTGCGCTAAAACTGAAAGCCTAAATTCAGATCGCCAACCGGTTGACTGATTCAGTCAATATTTGACAATAATTAATTTATATTATAACTCAATTTCATGGATCATCATCAAACCCATAGGCATAGACGTTATTCACAGGCGAATATTCTCACAAGAAGTTAACCACATGTGTTCTTCAATGAACTTCAGTGACTACTGGAAAACAACATTATTTGATTTTGAGTCTACTCTGAGTCTGTCTAAACTTTAAAGGAACTGGAAGATTCGGCGTAGGGAAGGTTCGGCCATGTATTTTTCGGCGGAGGGAAGATTCGGCCAGTCGTTTGATCTAACTAATTAGTGTAGGGATTACGGCTTTGGGGATTACTGCCTATGTGGGACTAAGCTTGTGCAGGTCGGGCACACATCCAAACTGGTCTACGTAGCTCGTTTTGTCTACTGTAGCCCGATTGAGCTACGATTTGAATGTGATTTACACACCTCCATCGAGTATCGTCATACCACGAGAAAAGCGCATTTCGAATTTTCGTTTATTAGTTGTGTACGACTATTCAATTGCGTCTACAAAGTCTAAGAAGCAAAAAACTCAACGACTCACCACGGCTTAGCCTTGGGCGCAATTAACGATGTTTTAATTAAGACCTGTTAGCGTTTGGTAGTGACTTTCACGAAAATATCAGATTTTGCCAAAAAAAGTAGGGAACAATCCATTTGTTTTTGCAGGATATTTATTTTTGAAGGTCAAGAACGTCCGGTTTATGTGGCTTACCTGATTGGATAAAGCGAACAGCTTCACTCGGAGACAACTATTTGTTAAATGTTTGGTGACCGCCATTCAGAGAAGGCAACTACAGAAACACGATTCACAATTTTTCTTTGAAATTTGGAAGCACCTCGTGTAACATTACAGTTATACAAATATGGTTGTCCATTTGTCGTTCCGTACATTCCAACAGATAGATGTTACACTGAAATCCCATTAAGAACGTACCATTAATCCCCGGCTAAATGCAACCAATCAGATTATCGCCTGCACACGGATATTTGCGAACACAATTGCGACCGGAACTACCTCAGATTTGATGAAGATTTACATTTCGATCAAGAGATTTTGATGATCATTTCTTATTGTTTTTCATGGTAAATTGACCAAAACAAATTGATTTTGAATCGCTCAAAAGGTATTAAAGCCGTGGTGAGTCGTTGAGTTTTTTGCTTCTTTGTAGACGTGATAGTGGTAGACAACTAATGAACGAAAATTTGAAATGCGCTTTTTTCGTGGTATGGCGATGATCGCAGGAGGCGTGTAAATCACATTAAAAACGTAGCTCAATCGGGCTACAGTAGACAAAAAGAGCTACGTATACCGTTTTGGATGTGTGCCCAACCTGTTGTTTGCACACTTATTCTTTGTTGTAACAATAACAACTAATTAGAGGGATTATACTCTTGAGTGCCTAATAAACATACGATGTACGATTATTAAAATCGAGGTAAAATTCCCACCTGTACGATCGTTATTTGGTCCTGTACGTTTATTAAATTATTAACCAAAAGAAATAATTCACCAATCTTAAATTGTGTTATTCATAGATAAATGAACTCTAATTGTTGACAGTGATCTGATCAGCACACTAGATTACCAGACCTGGCTATCCATCGAAACTATTTCTGTCACATGGCATCAATAAACCAGTCAGATGGTGCGTTTTGTTGGGATGTACCGGTATGTTTATTCCGCCCTGTACTATTATTCAGTTACGCAACATTTTCCAACCTGTACTATTATTCCACCCTGTACTTTTATTAGGCACTCAAGAGTAAGCAACAGGTATTAACAAAGTCTGTCAAAGAAATACATTTCCCTTGTTATGTTTTCGTCTTTATACGGTTCTCTGTCAAAACTTTAAAAAGTTTCCGCCTTCCCGGGTTTGTACTGGTGGAATATGATGTCTACGGGAGTTTAATAGACAGAGCAGAGATTCATGGCATGATCAATCAATTTCACTGATTGATCTCTCGAATGTTGCATTCATTGTTTGCATTTTGCAAAGCGAATTTCAATTTCAATCTGACATCCACTTGTGACTTCACTGACTTGGGATCCGACTGGCAGAGTGCTCGTATTACGGGACAAAACTAATTCTGTTGGAGGGAGAGAGACGATACGATACATGCAGTGTGCATTGGAATTTGGATCTCGGAGACAATCACGTGACGATCAATGTGACATCAGAAGAAAAAAAATGGAATCGCTCATATATAGACTCATAGTCATACAAAGTGCAAATTTCTCCCACTAGTCTCAGGGCTAAACATCCCCATGTGTGCAGCAGCTTCATCAAAAAACTTTCAGAGCATATCAACAAAGTTGAACACTTTAAATTACAATACAACAGTATATACTGTACATGCATTAGTACTAGTACGGTATTGACTAATTTAAAGATATGACCAAAAAGGATAATTAATGATCCGATAGAGTCTTAGAGGTACCATACGGTATATGAATATGTGTTTCTTTTGATGGGACGTGGCTGACAGTGACAGACCAGTTCACGAATAGCGAGATTGATGCATTCTGGTTAAATCTGGTATCCAAACATGGACTTCAGCCAGAGTAGAGATTCATGGCATGATCTATAAATAAGGTTCCTTGGCTCAATCAATATATTTCATAAATCTGTGGCCATCTGCCGATTGACTATCTTCAAGCTATTCTCTTCCCTTTAGCCAAGTTTAGGCTTTTAGGTTGAATTTAACTCCTATTATGATGTCCATATAGACCATTTCACGGATACATGTAAGTATCCAAACACACATATTTGATTATCTCCCGGATGCAATTACTATTTTATATTTAGAGTGGGTCCATAAAACTAATTATAACTTGTTAAATTATATCCCCAGCAACAAGGGAGAGATGAAGGAACAAAGAATTGCGATATTAAGGACTACCTATATTGTTGAAAAGAGTTCTCATAAAATTACCAAAAAAATAGGAAGCCTTAAACATATTTACAGTGGGTCTGAAAACCTAAAGGGAAGAGAATAGCTTGAAGATATATTGTCAGCTCATTTGATTTCAATTGGCCACAGATTTATGAAATATATTGATTGAGCCAAAGAACCAAATTTATAGATCATGCCATGAATCTCTTCTCTGGCCGATGCTCGAAGAGATCATATTCCACCAGTACAAAACCCGGGAACTTTTTACAATTTTAACAGGGAACCTTATAAATATAAAAATAACGTGGGAAATGTATTTTCTTTGTTAATTTACCGGTAACTGTTGCTTAATTTATTCATAGGTACCTGATGTTCCCAGCTCGAAATTACATTCAACCTTTAAGTAACTTTAAACGTTCCCAACTTCCCAGGTTTTGAACTGGTGGGATATGATCTCTACGGGTGTCAGCCAGATTAGATATTCATGGCATGATCTAACTAATCTATAGATAATTTATATATTATTAGTAAAAGTATTTTATCAGTTTAAATCATTGATTCCCTTGATTATTGTATTACCATCTTAGTACGAGTCATTGAATTTTGTACATGGATGCATGCCCATCTACGGTACTAGTACACTTATTATACCCCCCACAACGAAGTTGGTGGGGGGGGGGTATACTGGAGTCAGCTTGTCCGTCGGTCTGTCCGTAGACACAAATTTGTCTGGAGTTTTTCTCAGTCGTTTTTTGATAAATTTCCGTGAAACTTGGCACAGACATCAACCACCTTGGGAACCTGTGCACCTGTGATTATGACGTCTGTCGGATATTTTTTGGTGGAGTTATTCTCCCTTTTTCGACTTAGAAAATTTTCCCAAAATGTATAATTTTTTCCGAGCTTTTATTCATACATTTTTCGGTCAATTTAAAAAAAAACTTGACACAGATATTTAGTACTACGGGAACCTGTACACCTGCGATTATGACGTCTGTCCGACATTTTTTGGTGGAGTTATCTCCCTTTTTCAACTTAGAAATGTTTTTTTGCGACATGTCTATATTGTCCGAGCTTTTATTCCTACATTTTTAGGTCAATGTTTTTTAATCTTGGCAGTAATATTTAGTACCATGGGAACCTGTGCATCTGTGATTATGATGTCTGTCCGACTTTTTCTTGTGGAGTTATTCCCCTTTTTTTACTTAGAAAATTTTTGCAACATGCATAATTTTGTCCCAGCTTTTATTCCCACATTTTTCGGTCAATAGGTTTAAGATTAGGGTTAGGGTTGTGCACCTGCAATGAGAATGCAAAACACAGGTATGATTTGATTCGATATTCCTTTCGTGTCGATTTAGACACTTAAGACTTCATTTACAAAGTTGGAATGCACACTTACAATTCACACTTAGTGGCAAGATGCTGTTGGACTTGTACACTTCGTTGTAAATGTATACTCACACTTCGTTGTAAGTGTACACTTGGAACATAAATTTCCCTACACTTATGACACACTTGGGAAATGTGCCTTAGAGTTCCAACTATTTAATAATAATTATACCAACCCCCCCCCCCCCCAATGAAGTTAGGGGGGGGGGTATACTGGAGTTCGTCCGTGGACATAAATTTGTCCGGAGTTTTTCTCAGTCGTTTTTTTATTAATTTCCGTGAAACTTGGTACAGACATCAACCACCATGGGAACCTGTGCACCTGCGATTATGACCTCGGTCAGACTTTTTTTGGTGGAGTTTTTCCCCCCTTTTTCGACTTAGATAATTTTCGCAAGATGTATAATTTTGTCAGAGCTTTTATTCCTACATTTTTACGTAATTTTTTATTTAACTTGGCACAGATATTTAGTACCTGCAATTGTGATGTCTGTCCGACATTTATTGGTGGAGTTATCCCCCTGTTTTTACTTAGAATTTTTTTTTGCAACATTCCTAATTTTGTCCAAACTTTTATTCCTACATTTTTAGGTCAATGTTTTTTAATCTTGGCACTCACATTTAGTACCATTTTGTGGAGTTATTCCCCTTTTTCGACTTGGAACATTTTTGCAACATGCATAATTAAGGTCTGAGCTTTTATTCCTACATTTTTCGGTCAATAGCTTTAAGATTAGGTTTGTGTACTGCAATGTGAACTGTTATTTTATTATTTTAACTAAATGTTTACTGACATGTGAAACATCTTAGTATTTAAAAAACGGGGGGGGGGGGTATCCTTAGTCCCATTGGGAAAGTCACACCTCTAGTTCCAACTGAAAATATATATGTATGCTGATATTACTCACTGATATGTGCAGCAAATTTACAGCCTTAAGGATGATCAGAAAGGTCAAATCTGCAGCTATTGGCTTTAATCAATAAATTTGAAAAATGATCAAAGAAATATGGGTTGATACAAAAATCAGACTTGGCACTGAAATGGTTAAAGCACTAAATTGTCATTGTTTCAAAATAAATAATTATGTTTGTAACTTATTTGTTGTTATTACTAAATGTCTTGCAACTGCCATTTTACTATGTACTTCTTTTAATTAGGTCCCTTACTTAATTGTACAGGTTGCTACATTGCTAGATTCAATGTAATATTAGACTAAATATTAGCTAGATTATAGCTAGATGTTAGCTAATATTATACTAGATACCAGCTAAAAGATAGCTAGATTTTAACTAGAATATAGCTAGATTTTAACTAGAATATAGCTAGATTCTGGCTAATACTGTACTAAATACTATGGCTAGAAAATATTGCTAGATAATGGCTGATATATTTAGCTAATATTTAGTTATATTCTAGTTAAAATTTAGCCATTTTAGCTGGTTTCTACAGCTGGCATCCAGACCATACTAAATCTTAGCTAAACATTAGTTAAAAATTAGCTATAGCTAAAAATTAGCTAATTTATGTAACTAAAAAGTAGCTAATTGTTAGCTAGATTATGGCTAAATAGCTTATTTGCATAACTAACTGAAAAGTAGCTAAATCTTGGCTAGATTCTAGCTAAATAACTAATTAGCATAGTTGAAACGGCTAAAAGATAGCTAACGCTCATGGGATTTCATCAAAGGAAATTCATCTTAGCTAATATCTAGCTAATGTCAGCTAATATATAGTTAAGCTAAATAGTAACTAGGATATTGACTAGACCTTAACTAAAGGTTGGCTAATGTGACTGGCTAATAGTTGGCTAATAATTAACTAGAATATAACTGATTTTTGGTAGGGGAATAACCACATAGTAAATTGGAAGTTTTCCATGGAAATGTGTGTTGTCGATTAGTCTACTTCGACTTGATTTTTTACTGTCGATTAGTCAACTATGAAAAACCCAAGCCATTTCAACACTAATGCAGTAACTGCTGGTATTAAATCTTACTGCAGTAATATTTTTGTTGTAACCAAGTGAATTACTGCAGTGTTTCAACCACGGTACACCGCATTAATTTTTCTCATGACCGCCTTTCAGACAGATCATTCTTTACAGTACTTACCATGTACATGTACCATATGTTCTATTTGGGGATAGACCATGATATGTCACTTTGTGGGTTTAGTTTATAGAATTGGTGCAGTTGCACACTGTATCACTGCCTAACTCATTGCAAATGGAGGTCTCTTAATACATTTACATGTGTATAGTTTCTCAGTGCAATTTGGCTTTTTGGATGAAATCCAAAACTCGATAAGTCCATACAATGGGGACAATTTGATTGAAATTTAAAGCAGAAATATAGCTTGGAGCAATTCATAGGGTCACAGAACCATTACCGCAATTATGTACATTATTACATGTACCTCAATCATATTTATGATGATTCAATGACAGTGCGTTAGACCGAGTGGTCGTTACTAGTAGTCCGGTGGGTTCGATTGTCAAGAAGTTCATTAGTTTGAGGGTTCAATAGTATATTTTGTATATAATTGGGTGTCTACTATGTTACCTACATGTAACTGTCACTATAAACTGGGCATGAAGATTACAACTTGGGAGACTGTTATTATTGCGGCCGCATTGCAAATGGGGCCTCTTGGACGGTACATGTGTATAGCTCTTCGTTGCAATTTGGATGAAAACAAAAAATCAGTGTCGATACAATTGGAACAATTTAAATGACATTTATTAGTAAAGCAGAAAAATTACTTGGACCAATTCCTGAGGTCACATAACCATTAACGCAATCATGTACAGCGTATTAGTCAGAGTGTTCATTACTAGTACATGTAGTTCGACGGGTTCGATTGTCAGGAAGTTCAATAGTTTGAGGGTTCAAATGGTCCAAGGTTCAATTGATGGTACCTAGGTTTGAAACAATCGATTGTGTTTTACAACACATTAATTTAGTCAGTTATATACATGTATGGTAATAGTATTACCCTCATACAAAATAAATTACCCGAGACATAACATGTATTACCCATGAAAATATACACAAATTAATGCAATATTTATACAATTGATAGTTTACGCATACATGTACTGATGCTTTGGGGGAGATATTTTGTGTGTAAATGGGTGGCTATAATTATACTTGACCTGACTGTCTGGCTATAAACTGGGCATGAATATTACAAATTTGAGACAATGTACACTCTATAATAACCAAACACCCAGGTTATCAGACTCTCGGACTAATGCACAGTACTCATGATTTCCGCTTGGATCTCACATATTTAAAGATAACAAAATTGTTAGGTGAATCAGCTACATGTACTTGTACAGGTACATGTACTTGTAAATGAAGTAAATTGAAAACATTGATGCACAATTTTCAGGTGGCACGCATGATTCATACCCCTCTGTTTAAAAATACGCTCTTTAAAAAATCGTCAGTTGTGGGTTGCACCCCACAATTTACTCAAACAAAAGATCGCACCCCACAAGTATTCATGGGTATGTGCAGTCACCCCACAAGTATACTTTGGCCAGTACGTCTGTCCGGAAATGGTTTCCAGATGATAACTTTAGTTTCGGTAATTAGATCAAAAGCAAATTTGGTATGTGAGTTTATAAGACCAAAATAAAGATCAAGTTCGAATATGGGTTTGCTCTGCCCATTTCTGCGAGAGTTATGGCCCTTTTTTTACTTATAATTTTGTAATTTTCTGGTTTCCGGATGATAACTTCAGTTTGTGTGATCATATCTTAACCAAATGTGGTACGTAAGTTTATCAGACCAAAATACAGGTCAAGTTCGAATATGGGTGTGCTCCGCCCATTTTTACGAGAGTTATGGCCCTTTTCAACTTAGAATATTGTTATTTTCTGTTTTCCAGATGATAACTTCAGTTTGTGTGATCATATCTGAACCAAATTTGGTATGTGAGTTTATCACCCCTATATACAGGTCAAGTTCGAATATGGGTTTGCTCCGCCCATATATGCGAGAGTAATGGCCCTTTTTCGACTTAGTATCGTGTTAATTTCTGGTTTCCGGATCATAATTTTAGTTTGTGTGATCATATCTGAATCAAATTTAGTATGATAGTTTATTATTCACCATTTCATGGGACACTTGTTGGATTGTTCTGAAATGTAGTATCGGATTGAGGGTCCTTGATATTTTTTTCAGACAAGCTGATGAAGCCACTTTTTCGGGGGACACTGTGGCCGGACGGCCTTTTATTCAATCTATTATCTATAGTTATGTAGAAGTTATGGATACAACTTCAGCAAATACCAGTACATGTATATGAGAACTATATTATTAGTGTAATATTAGTTTTCATTCAATATTTTCTTACTTGTAACTGGTACGCATGATTCAAACTTTTACATTAACTGGTATTGGGGCCAGGGGGTGGGGGTGGTGACACCTTCCATACTGGTGTATTCAATTGTGAGTGGCCTTTATGAGGGTGTTACCCCCCCCCCCCCCTACCACCCATGAATACTGAATACCTGTTCACAGTTTTCTCACATTTGCTGAAATAGTATCAAAAGCATCAACATATCAAGAGGAATTAGACTGAATTAGATAAAAATATATCACTTGGGTCTGTTTAGGCTGGAAAAGACTCAAAATTTGTATAATTTTCTGCTACCGGTATTATATCTGCATACTAGCCTTTCTGCTGAATCATAAATGCCGGTTATATTACCGTGTGAAATCCTGGTACCAGATAACATTGGGTATATACATAGCATACCACCTGAAAATGGCCTGAATATCGCATATCAAAGCGGGGTGGGGGTGTGTGTGACACTCTCCTTGATCATAGTCTGGATTCTACAGGGTATGTTAACTGTTTCGAGTTGGTGCAATTAATGTGATCTCTACCATCTGAAATCTGTTTTTTATAGCATATTTTGCTATCTGATCAATTGCTACTGATATAAAAAAGGATAAAAATGATGTGTCTCTTTCCCAAATGTTCTGTTTACATGTACATTTGGGGGTTTATGAGTCAAATAATAACAGGCAACATGTCCTTCTAACACTAAGAAATAATGTGTTCTTATGAACCAGGACAAAATATGACTATTTCTGGAGCATTACAACACACTATTACAAATCTATATCTGTAAGCAGTAAGATAATGACAGGAAACATGTCCTCAGACTAAGAAATAATTTTTGGTGTGTATTTCACATCACAGCTCATGTGTATACTCACATTAGTTTATGTCACTCAAAGGGAGAAACCCATTTAGAAAGTTTAAATGAGACAAAACTACCTCACTGTAGATGTAGTTGCAAGGTACAACATGTATATGTATTCTGGTAAATGACATTGGAACTAAAATAATGATTTTTGTGTCCACCGGTATGTCATGTACCGGTATACATTGCAACTACATGTACATGTAACTTGCCTAACATACCATATACATGTATGAAGAGGGAATTTGCAAATATTTTTTAATCAAAATTTTAACCCAACTCTTGTTGTCAGTAAGTTTAACCCATGCAGTTTAATGAGTTTATATATTTATATATTACACGTGTTTCTATACATGTATTTTATCTTTAGTTAGTTTGTTGTCCTTGAATAAACTTGTATTGCTGCACAATCAGTTTCCTTAATGTTCTATTATACTAAAACAACTCCATTGATAACAATACCCCTGCATCCCATCAAAATCTACTTCATTGCCATCCTCATCATTTCACTTTGGTATCCCCACCCAGGTGTACCTTGGTGTTATTCACCCAGGTGTTCCTTGTTGTTTCCTACCCATGTGTACCTTGGTGTTTCCCACCCAGTTGTACCTTGGTGTTTTCTTACCCAGGTGTACCTTGGTGTTTTCTTACCCAGGTGTACCTTTGTGTTTTCCTGCCCAGGTGTACCTTGGTGTTTCCTTACCTGGGTGTACCTTGGGGTTTTCTAACCCAGGTGCATCTCAATGGAAAATCCACCTGGGTAAGAAAACACCAAGGTACACCGGCGTAAGAAAACACCAAGGTACACCTGGGTTGAAAACATCAAGGTAACCTGGGTGGGGAACACCCAGGTAGGAAACATCAGGGTACACTTGGGTGAATAACACCAAGGTACACCTGGGTGGGAAACACAGGTATGAAACATCAGGGTACACCTGGGTGAATAACACCTAGGTACACCTGGGTGGGAAATACCCAGGTAGGAAACACCAGGGTACACCTGGGTGAATAACACCAAGGTAACCTGGGTGGGAAACACCCAGGTAGGAAACATTAGGGTACACCTGGGTGAATAACACCCAGGTAGGGTACACATGGGTGTGGTCACCTGGGTAATTACACCCAGGTTTATCCATACCAAGGTTTTTATCCAGTTTCAGGGGGGTAAATCATGGTAAAACCCAGGTTTCAGGGGGTCTTGATGGTTGGTGGATGTCTTAGTAGATAGATTTATACCTGGGTTTCGGCCCAAAAAACCTGGGTGGATTTACCCAGGTACATTTTTATATGGGGAGCGCGGGAGATGATGAGAATAAGCCCCGGGAAGGCGGTTGGGCCAGGCCGGGGTGGTGAGACCAGGCAGAGCGGTGGCGGATGTAAACGTCAGATTTAGCACAAACAAAAAACAAGTCCAGCGGTGTAATATTTGTATTGCATGTTCCGAATGGGAAGAGTGATGCTGACCAGAATACACCACTTTAAGTCTTTTGGCCCGACCGTTACCGACCTACGACCGGGAAAAAACATGACCTATTTATAGCGCTAAAACAAACGGGCTGATTAATGAGCAAGATTAATGCAGTAGCAGATACGCAGGTATTCTCTAGGTACGATCCCAAAGTTTGACCGCTCTACTATAAAAGCAACCTGTCCAAAAGCGACCTCGCTTCAGGTGTGTTCAAACTTTTGGCAAATTCCAACGAAAATCAAAGGGGAGATATTTGTCAAAAAATCAGACATCAAGATAAAACAAATTTGATAAGTGGATGCGATAGATTGTGTCCAGGCGCAACTTTGTCATGTCTCTTAAAATCGCGCTAAAGTCGAAGGTTTACTCGTGGCGAGGCTGTATAAGATAAATGAGAATAGTTAAGTGCTGCATCACTAACCTATTTTCCCCGCCAAATCCAAACGGGCTAATGAAAGAGCGAGCATTTCGATATACCGTATATAGATAATCTCCCAAACTTCTACTAAAGAAGCAACCTGCCCAACGGAGAGCTCGCATTCGGGTGGGTTCAGATTGGTAAATTCCACCGAAAACCAAAGGTGCAAAATACCCCAAAAATCAAACATGGGGATATAACTTTTTTGATGAGTGGATGTTATTAGGAGTATCAACGCGCAACTTGAGGACGATTTCTAGAGTTTTGGAGCGAACAGTTTACTCGTGGCGACGCTATATATCGTAAAACGTAATACATAAAGAGGAACACAGACTCCCGTACACTGTATACAACCTATCATGCAACTAAAACATTGAACGCAACCTACTATTGACGAGTCGATAGGCAATCTTTAATATTAAATAGATATATGTTAAGACATTTCAAGTGGTGTCGAATCTTCACTATACGAGCAACGAATTGCAAGGTCATCGTGTAGTCATGTTCAGTCACACATACCTGTAACTTGTATCTTGTATGTGGGCATGGAACAATATTTAACTTTTATATCAAGAAAAATAGTATGACTAGCTGTGCACTCAACTGTGTTGTCTGCATTGTGGTGCATATTAAGATACAAATTACAATGCTTGTAATTTGGCAGAGGTGTCCATCTTCTTGATGTTAGTACATAAATACCTATTGGTATTGAACCATTGACGCAGTCTCATAACATAGTTCTGAAGTGTATGGGCAACTCAATGCTACTATTTAGTTATTTAAATTGAATTTTCACAGATATAACGTGACGACACGATCCACTGGGAAAAGTACTTGTGCACAAAGTACCAGAGAAACACAGTACCTGAGACTTTAGTCAACAATGGATGACAGTTGAAACAAACAGGTATACATCATGAAAACCAAAACATAAAAATAGCATCAACGTGAGAAATAGGAAAAGAGAAGGAATAGGGAATGGTGAAGCGCATCACATGTAAAACGAGAATCATTACAAACGTTTAAGTATATGGAAGTATACGAATTTCCCACCGGGAATTCGAAAAGCCGCTAGGTATTATTATTATTATTAGTATTATTATTATATCGTTATATATATATATCCAGTTACGGATGCATGATTGATGCTGAAAGTGTATTCCAAGGAGATTGAAAGTACTATCAAATTTTAGTCCAAGGTCTGGGCACATAATATCTGTACGTTCCGTGTAAGATCCAATCCACGACGCCTGACACTTGCTGGGGTTAATTTTCAGGCCTGAATAATCTGCAAATAAGTTTAAAACAGTATATACTTCCCTAAGACTTTCTTCGCTGCCGTCTAAGAAGAGTGTCGTGTCGTCTGCATACTGTGTAATTTTGTATTCTAAATTGCCGAGGTTGATACCTTTAATGCGGTCATTAGATTTTATCATAATAGCTAAGATTTCCGCGCATATCAAAAAAATATACGGCGAGACTGGGTCACCCTGTCGACATCCACGATGTAGTTTGAAACTCTGAGATATATGTCCATTTATTAAAATAGATGAGTCAATATTTGTAAAAAATATAGAAATCCACCTTTTCATGTCTTCGCCAAAATAAAAAAGGTTAAGGCATTATGTATAATTTCCATGATACTGAATCAAAGGCCTTTTCAAAGTCTAGGAGGAGCAGTAGCCCAGGTTTAGCAGCCAATTTTGTCTTGTGAATAAGATCATAGGTAAGTCTAGTATTGTCTCCAATATAGCGATCTTTTAAGAATCCCGTTTGGTCCTCACTTATTATATCTGGTAGGACACGTTTTAATCTTTCAGCTATACACGAAGAGGCTAATTTGTAAGATATATTGAAGAGTGAAATTGGTCGCCAGTTTTTCAAATGATGTCTTTCTTTGTCTTTTTGGGAATCAGAGTAATAAGTCCTTGTTTCTGTGTGATTGAAAGTTCCCCTTTATCAAAAGCTTCATTGAGTGATTCACATAGAATTTGGCCTAAGTCAATCCAGAAAAATTTCCAAAACTCATATGGGTATCCATCTAGTCTGCTGCATTTATCATTTTGTGATCGTTTCAATGCACGCGTCAGTTCACTTAGAGTTATTGGCCCTTCTATACTGTTAGCAGTGTCGTGTGACAATACTGTATGGTCTTTTTCAATTATAGCATGAATATCAGATTTGTTTGTATTTTTTAATGCATATAACTTGAATTTTCGTAAAAACTTCTAGCTTCGTGCATTATGTCTGATTGATTGTCAATGTTTTTCCCGGTGGAGTCGGTGAGGTTGCATAGAGTTTTCGATATAGAATTGCGTTTTTCAAGATTGAGGAAATATTTTGTTGGTTTTTCACCTTGTTCAATCCATTTGGCTCTTGATCTTACCATTGCCCCCCTGGTGTCTTCTTTTCCTATTTCGTAAAGGTCAGTGTCAATCTTTTGTATTTTATCCAGTAATTCGTCTTTATTTACTGTATCTGAGTCATTGTTATCTATTTCAATTTCGAGCAATATTTTAGATCTATTTAGTTCATTTTCTTTCATCTTTCGTTCTTTCTTTCGTTTCCACGCAAAATGTATGGTCTCGCCTCTAATATCGAGCAAAAGAGTATCTAAAAATAAACGTTTACTTGTTTTACATGTAACTTGCGGTTTATTCGACTTATCAGTATATAGTTTATATCCGTATCTTGATTTATTATTCTCTATTGTAGATTTGATCAATTTGGCATATTTTTCAACACGGAGTAATGAGGTGTTAAATTTCCAAAAGCCACGACCTCTATCAATTGTACTTTGTTTAAGCGTAACAGATATTATCGAATGATCTGAGCGGTATCCAGGTAATATGTCGGTTCCTTCTCCAACTAAACTGAGTATATCCTCAGATATCATAAAGTAATCTAATCTAGCCTTTTTTATGGGCGACTTTTTTCGCCATGTATATCGTTGATTCTCCTTATTATTGATCCTCCAAGCTTCTACCAAATCCAGCCTGTCGACAAGGTCACCCACTGCCACTTTAGCTTGTGGATTGTTGGTGTGTTTATAATTATAAGTGTCCATCGACTGGTTCTGAACCATATTCCAATCGCCACATATTATTCTTTGGGTGTTACCGACATTAATAAGCTTATGTTTTAATTGTTTGTAGAACTCATGGTTATCTTCGTTTGGGCCGTATATATTAGCTATAGTCGTTCTAAGTTTCTCAACGGTTACGTCAATTATTATGAAATTTCCAGAGTCATCTTTGATAGAACTGTGTATTTCGAAGTCAAGAGTTTGACTGAATAAAATGGCCACACCGCGTGATTGAGATGAAAAAGAAGCCAATTCTGTTTTAAACCCCCATTCAGCCACTTATTAGCCTATCCCTTTAACTAATATATAGTTAAAATCTAGCTCATATCTTAGTTAGAATTTAGCATAGCTATATAAAAACTAAGAATAAAGGTCCTCAGTAAATAGGTGTTAGTAACACATTACAAATCAAAGTCTATGCCAGCATTGTTCCTCATAGTATCTCGATCGAAAAAGATCACACAAACAACACGTTTATGCCATTCCACCAAGTCCATACTTGAGTTAAAATATATTTTATCTTACCTTTTCCTTCTAGATCCTACAATGGTGGCGACATATTTCAAATCTGAATCACATAGTTTTTCCAGTGGTTCCCTGTACACAATGTTCTATTCAAAGTTCTCATTCAAACTTTTCAAAACGAGTTGTGCTTAGTTACAAGTAAACTAAACATGCGCAGTATATATGCTTACTATTTATTCACTCGCACTACAAACATTTTATAATTATGACCCCCACAGCCGATCGCTTTCGGGAAGCCCGTATTGTACTCAGTGCAATTAACAATTTACCGTGTGACAGTGTTGACTTTGTTCGGTATTTATTTTCTTGTTGTCAATTATGTTATCATACTGCTCCAATAAAATAGCATTTTCACGCATACAAATTAAAACAGAATGGCACATGCGCTATGCGAAATTGAAAAAGTGACCCACTCTATATCGTTCATGCGATTGTTAATGGGCCAGTGACTGGACGATCGTATAGCTTGAGCGTCGATGACCTCGAATGAGGTCGATTCATTGTTTCGAATGTCCAGTTAAGAATCCACTAACATACTTATACCTTATATACAGATACACCCATATCAAAGGATATCATATGCAGACACTAAATTCCGATAAAACTGGATATCAAAATCCGAAGGAGTCATTCGTGGTCTAATAGCATATATACTCATTTATTTTGGCATTATCATACCGGTACGATGCTTTTTGTGCTACAAACTACTGGAATCTTTTCGACAACGCGATTCATGAAGCTCTGGAAATTACGCCAGCAATGACATCGATAAAGCTAGACTGCTGAACGCAAACTTTATCCATAATTCATCTATAAAAGATATAGGACATCAACTACCAGATTTTCCTCTCAGATGCGACAATAAACTCACTGATATTCCCATTTCACACGCAGATATGGTTACAGTAATCGAAAACCTCAAAACAAATAAAGCTCAGGGCCACGATGTAATTAATGCTAAAATGTTGAAAGGAACCGCAACTGTTGTTGGCACTCCGCTTCTATTATTCTTCGAGAAATCGCTAAATATGGGCAAATTTCAGTCGAACTGGAAGAAAACTAACGTAATACCAATATTTAAAAAAGGAGATCCCACGGACTGTTTAAATTATCGCCCAATTTCACTTCTCCCTATCCTTGGAAAAGTTTTCGAAAAAACGGTAATCAAATATATTAATGTATTCGTCGACGAGAACTGCCTCCTATATCGACACCAATCCGGCTTTACTGAAGGTCATAGTACAACATATCAACTTCTGGATATGTATCATAACCTATGTCAGAGCCTCGACAACAACTTGCACACCTGTGCTATTTTTTTGGTGATATTTCAAAGGCGTTCGAGAGGGTCTGACATAAGGGTTGATACATAAATTAGACAAGTATGGAATTTCTGGTCAGCTGTCCATTTGGTTGGAAGACTATCTTTTTAACAGACAACAAAGAGTCTTGGTGAATAATACATAATCCGAGTTCGAATTGGTCCCCGCTGGAGTGCCTCAAGGGTCTTTACTCGGACCTGTTATGTTCTTATCCTACATAAATAATCTCCCAGATAACCTTATCTCAACAACTAGAATGTACGACGACGACACAAGCATTATCGCATCTCATTATGACCTGACCATCCTTGAATTCGATCTAAATCAAGACCTAGAATCGATATCAAATTGGGCGCGCAAATGGCTGGTAAATTTCAATCCATCGAAAAACAAAGCAATATCTTTCTCGTTATCGGGCAAACAAACGAACCCCACACTTGTATTCCAAGACCAAAAACATCTCCTTCGAAACGTCACATACACACCTTGGTGTCGAAATTCAATCAAATTTAGACTGGAACGATAACATTAATAATATAACGAAGAGAGTTTCGTCCCACATCTCACAACTAAGAAGATTCAAATACAGCTTAAGTGCAAACACGTTAGAAAACATTTAGAATACTTACGTTTTACCAATAACGGATTATGCAGATGTAGTTTGGGATTGTGCACCACAATACTGGATGGACAAACTTGAACGTTTACATGTGGACGCAGCCAGAATAGTGACCGGGTTAACCCGCTCTGTTTCCAATACAAATGTTTTACTCGAAGTGGGGTGGTCCAACCTCAGGGAGCGCAGGGAGAAACACAACATACAAACACTTTTTAAAATAACCAATGAAGAAACTCCAGAATATCTTCTACCCTACTTCTACCAGCCCGGGCAGCACATGTATCAAACAACCTGTACAATTTTAGTTTTTTCTACTCGTACCACTGGACAACCGCACATTATAGGAAATCATTCTTCCTAAATACAACCCATGAGTGGAATAAGCTCCCTTCGTTTTTCATAGATTCTGAAAATATATCCGATTTCAAAACACACCTAAACATAATCGCCCCTGCTCCAAAACCGTATCCAAGTTATAGAACAGGTCATCGGAAGGTTAGTGTGAACCACTGTAAACTCCGAAACTATTGTAGCGACTTAAAGATTGACATGCATAGCAGATAGTCCTAAATGTCAATGTGGTTTCCCGAAGGAGGATGCTAGTAATTTTTTCTTCCACTGTCCATTGTTCACCAACCAAAGAAGAATATTTTACCACAAACTTGAAACTAATAACTTTCATATAGAAAATACTGAGCAACTTCTCTGTGGAATCTCTGAAAATGGTCACAGAAGAAATATATTGCTATTTTATATTACGCAGTCGTACATTACTGCAACCAAACGTTTTGGGTAACATCATATATTTTTCTCTATTATGTCAACCTGTCATTGAAAACAATTTAAAATTTAAATGACAGACATTTTTAGACACAACTTATGACAACGTGAGGGAATAACTGGACACAATAAAACCCCACTCATAGCACACTCTGAACAAATATTCACATCTGTTTATATACCTGCTAAATATTCACGAATTTCATCCTGTCATCTTGTTTAAATGTTATGTTATACCTTTTGTGCGGGAGAGGGACGTCACTAAGTTGACAAAACATGTGTCCCAATCCTCATATGTAACTGATATACAATAAAATATGTTAAAATCAAAATACTCATTTATCTGCCGGTACTTGGTTTAAACATTGTTTATTTATCCACCAAAATATATATATATAATTATGTTACATAAAATACATTGAACTTGGAAATATATAAAGAATTTATATAATGGATATGTTAGTTTGTTATATATCTGGCAGAAAAGGGGAGCGATAGTTAGCACATGACTTTTCGGTTGTCGTTCTCCCCATACATCATCAAGGGCCCCTGCAAAATGTATATATAAATCATCCTGGGATTTTACGTTAATATTTGGATCGGACAGTAGATAGATTATTCGGATATTACATGGGTTCTCGGACATTTTGGGTATTAATAAAAGGGGAGAGTTCAAGAGAAGAAGATGAGGATGGAGGGGGAGAGGATTTAGGGGAGGGAATGGAACTGATTATTTGTTTTGTTACACGTTAAGTATGGTGCTTTAAGATGCTGGCCGATTTATAATTAAGCAACAAAAATCGTTATGTGTGGAAAATGAATTATTGGAATTCTTCAAAAATAGTTAGATTCGTTTTTAGACTGATTGTATCATCGCCATTGAGAACATATCAACTGAGGGAACTATAGCGTCTGTGATTTTCCAAGCAGAATTTGCCTATGAGAATGATAACGGCGACATTGGGATATGTAGTCCAGTTATCTTCTATTTGGCCACAAACACAGCGATTAGTGGTAGATATATAAATTTGGTATTTGTGCGCATTTACGTCACTACAATGGTGTCTAAGACGTCTGTGGATTACTTGTGCTTTTGTGGTGTAACAATATTTGAAGCGTGAATTCTTCTCCCAACATGCTTCAATTATAAGTTTATCGTTACACGTGGACCTGGTACATCCGGTTACGTCGCGGGCCGCTTCTGTGTAACTGCTGAATTGGTTACATGTTTTTTGTTTGTTTTGTAAATTGTTTATCCTCGTACAATGTCACATTAAATGCTTTGCATATATACCTCAATGGTCCATTATTTTAGTTAATAAAACTATTCTATTCTATTCTATTATAGTTGTATGTCTTCCAACTTGTCAGATTCCGTTAATGTCCACTTGTCCCAGATCACGTTTGCGTATTCTATGATTGGTCTTACAAGAGTGAAATAACATTTTTCTATGGTTTCTCTATTAAGAACGTATTTTTGTTTTTGTAACATAGATACTCGATACCATTCATGTTTAGATATGGATGCAATGTGGGCCTTCCATGAGCAATTGTTTTCTAAAACGACACCAATGTGTTTGTGGCTTGATACTGTGTTCAATGGGACATTGTTCATATATAATTATGGGTGATTCAGAGTGTTTTGTTTACGTGATATGCACATAGCTTCTGATCTACTGGCATTAAAATTTACTAGCCATCTCTTCGACCATGGTTCCATTGTGCTTATATCGTTTTGCATTATTTCAGCACTTTGGATTGCAGGCCCCTGGGGAAAATTACAAAAATACCAATATAGACTATACCAGTTTAAGGTTCCAATGATCGATTTTGGCTAAAACCACACCAACTATCAAAACCCTAATATATTCCAGAAATAAATAAGTGCAGCCAAAATACCTCAGGTGTGTCTTATTGGCAATCAAGTTCGCTTTAATTTTGACATATAACTGGGCGAAACTGAACGAATCGAAGTCGAGATATCATGTCTGAAACTAGCGAAATCTACCGAATAAATCGGGTCGTCAATCTCCCTGTCTGCTCAGAGGCCTTTGACCTAGTTATAAAATCAATATTTTCCAGCAACAAATTTTCCAGAACGTGTTCTTAAACGCGATGAAATAACCTATAAATGCTCATATGTGTTCCGCAAGTCATTCCGAGGCCATCCATACCTTTTTTATTTCATCCGATGCGTTTGTGCCCAATATTTTAACTTTATTCATCAAACGAATTCCAGAAACAAGGCGTGACTGCGACAGCGGCATTTCGGTCCTGATAATATAAATCTTGGGAGTCTGCCGATACTTTGTATTAAGATGAAAGTTGCATGTTGTGCAGATATATATCTGACTTCTGGTGGATGACCAATTTTAATAGTACGTATTGAAATATTTATATGTAGTTTTAGACCCCAAGTGTTTTATTCCACACCATCGGTTTAATTGTTTTCGAAATACATCAGAATATAGAAGAGTTCAAAACGTTGAATAACACAAATTGTCTTCTTTTTCTTGGACAATAGACGTTGACAGCGCCCTTGATGACGTCAAATGTAACAGAAAATATCCTCACTATCATGAGGTCTAGTGTACATAAGGTACTAATTCGTTCAATTAAATAAAGCCATATCGACATGAACTATCATACAAGGTGCAATAATCGTAGTGTTCAATAAACATAGGGCAGCACAAGTATATCTCGAGGTAAATCTCGAACCCTCGCGACAAAATGTGAGGAGACTCACGTTTGGCATAAATCCAGCCAAAAATGGCAAGAGATTTTCCAAAAATAATTTCTGTGGATCTATCAGGAAAAAATATTTTACTTTCACATCGCATCTTCATCGTATATATAATCTGAGCAATTATCAAGAGACGATAACACAATGGATTTTAATACATTTGACAGGTTGAAAATATTATCTTCTGTTTTGTCACTTTCGGTACCAAGAATTGCTAGAAAATTTCTCGAAAATCATATCACCAAATATCCTATTGACTTGGCGGTATGAGATGAGACTTCATTTGTATCATGATATTGAGTTAGATTTTTAATTACACAATATAACATTATACCGCCACATATTACAATGAAGAATAAAGAAGTCACACATATTCCAGCCAAATGAAACATATGTTAATAGGCAGTGTGGTCCACTCAAGCGCAGGACGCAATCAATTGGAATTATGCATCAGTGTTAAGAGATATGGTGATCAGCTTTAACTTGGTTATGAACCCATGACCCAGAACTCATCTCAGCCCACTGGCAATTTTTCGTTGATCAACAGGCATGACATGAACATTCTCATATATAGAAAACTATTTATGGGTAGTTGCCTTTCTAATTGAAAATAATAATTAAATTTCATGAATCAAGAACAGTTAAGTCTCCTTTCGTGCACTTCATACATGATATCATGGACATATGAACTGCCCTTTTGACATAAATCTATTTTTCAGACATTCTTGGTACCGGAAAACAGTGAAATTTTCTATATGTTCATGCCATAAAGTAAAGTAAATGAGGTTATAATATCCAATAGGTCGATGGTTCTTAAATATTGTGTCACAATATTCGCTTGTACCAAATTTCACAAAGAGATTCCAAACATATTTTGAGAAAATCCATTTTGAGTAATCAGGAAATTTTTGCAAAATGTGCGTCTGAGCCTTAACTATAGCGAACGCTTGCTTTTCCCCATTTTGTCAACACTACTGACATACAGAAGATATATGACTTTCGGTGAGTTATCGAAGTTACAGAGATTATCACTTTCTATAGAAGAAATTTGTCATGTTTCAACGAATCAACGGTGTGACAATAAGAGCGTTCTTTATTAGCTTTTCCTGAACTGGTGAAAATAAAGAGCGTTCATCTCACTTATAGTATATGCGGACGCAAAACAAAATTCCAAGTGACTTCAGAAAGTTTCATATGGAAGTATTTTCTGTAAATGTCGGTATATGTTGACCTCCGGAACACAAATCAAAGACTACTGGGCGTAATTTGAACTTGCATTAATGGTGTGGTTTGCTCTAGTTTGTTTTATTTAAATGGTTTAACATGTATATGTTTATGTGAGATTGTAGAACATTGGTCGCCCTGGTGTCACGTTAGCTGTGGGTGTATGCACATGTCCGTCGAGATTTAATGCAGATACGCATTATCTGGTGGGCAATTCATTTTAAATAGCAAGCTCAATTAACTCTCCAGCAAATTTAATTTTAAACGCTGGGTAGTTATGTTGACTGTAAGCTGTACCTGTATTGGAAAATTGTGTCTTCGCTAACAATGGTCACCAGCAATAGAAGCGAGACTCTCGATTATGTTTGTGTGAAGACCGGGTATCTATTTAACAAGTCGTCAGTCACATGTTCTATGCCTCACCGCCACCTTTATAGTTCTTATTGTGTGGTAGTCAGGGAGTAAACAAATCATTTTATAATGTCGCCCGCTCTATATATATATATATATATATATATATATATATATATAGCTATATATATATGTGTATCTACTATATATTTTGGAAGATATGTTTGTGTGTGTTGGGGTGTGTGTGAGTGTGTGTGTAATTGATGAACTCGAAAACGGCCGACCCGATTTCGATGAAACTTGGTATGTGGGGGTATTTTCGGCCGGGGGTGACATAGGCCTATTGATTTGCCCGTGTGACGCGACCTTGACCTTGAAATCGGGTCATTTCAAGGTCAAACGACCGAATATCACGGTTCGATGAAAGGTATGTGGGTATATTTTCGGCCGGGGAGTGGCATAAACCCATTAATTTGACCTTGACCTTGAAATCGGGTCATTTCAAGGTCAAACGTCCGAATATCACGGGATTTCGATGAAACTTGGTATATGGGGATACTTTCGTATGGGGAGTCTCATAAGCATATTCATTCGCCCGTGCGACGTGACCTTGACCTTGAAATCGGGTCAATTCAAGGTAAAATCGCCAATTTTGATGGTATTTCGACGAAATTTTATACATAGGGTTACTTTTGTCCACTGGGTGTTTTGGACGGGTCAAATCGTGACCCCGACCTGACCTTGACATTCAAAATGATCAATTCAAGGTCAAATCGGGTAAAACCGGATGGATTTCGACGTGTACTTTTGTCGGGTACTTTTGTTCGGGCAGTGTTTTGGACGGGTCAAATCGTGACATCACTTGACCTTGGCCTTCAAAATAGACAATTCAAGGTCAAAGCCCGGACGAAGTCGGGTCACCTTCTAGTATATATATATATATATATATATATATATAGAGATATATATATATATATATATATATATATATATATATAGAACCAAACACTCTCGAGTACGTTTGGGTAAACAAACAAGTTGCACATTTCCGCGCATGTGATAGCCTTGAAACAGAAAGTAGTAAGCTATAAATTAAGACCAGATTTAATTTACGATAGCGCACCGTTTCCAGGACTTGCTTCTGATTAACATGAGAGGGCATATTCCTCAGGGAAATGACAGTATGTCTCAAATTTCAAGGCAAACTTTTTAGCAGATAAAACGGTACACATGGATACACACTAAATAACAGGATGGCAAATCTGCCCCCATCATGGGTTTCTATTACTCTTTCTCCATTAGGGACAGACTGTCCCTTCTGATGGGCCAATTATCTTACCCCCTAAACAGAGGTAGATAATTGGCAAATTTGGGGGGGGGGCAGCCACTTCTTGGGGGGGGGGGCACTCAATCGGGGGCAATGTTGCCACTCCTTGTGGGCAAAATGTTGCCACTCATAGGGGGAAATTGTACCACCCAGGGGTAAAATTTAGCCACCCACGAAGGGAAACCCTATCCCCTGTTTAAGTAAACAGTATTCAGGTATGGGTTAATGGTTGGAACTTCCTGAAATTTTGCGAAAACCTTGTGCCAATGCATTCTCTTATATATGCTACTCTCCATATGGGATCCCCCATATGGGAGCCTCGAATATATAAGAGTATACATTGACCTAATATTTACCTTGACATTTTAAGCCAGTGCATCCTCTTATATGTGCGAGGCTCCCTATTATAAGAGAATGGACTGACACAATCATGATGATTTAATGCTTTAACTGGCGCAGCCCCCGTCGTGAAAGGATTAAAGGCCAACATCTCCAAAATTCCAAATAGATAAGCCGTGTTGCCAAATTATTATTGAAAGTTCTCCAATAACAACATGTCGCACATTGAAACGATTGTTATGTAAACAAAACTGTTACGGTGATTAGCCAACAAAGAGTGCTAATCGTGAACTTTTCCAATGTCAAGATTTTTTATTCAAACTTTAGTATTTTGTTGGACTAATTAGACATTGGTCAGCATTGTAACTTTGTCAGTAACAGTAGTGTTTACATAGCAATGGCTTTGTAAAGTGAAATAGTGTAATTGTAGAGTTATCAATAATGAAAATTAGAACATTTAGATTGTGCATTATGAAAAATCTCACTGCGCATGATAATCCATGAATTGCTATATAAAGTAATTATAATCATTATATTTCGGAAGCAATGTTTTTCGCACTAAACTAATTTACAACTACGACTGGCTAAACGTGGTCGACTAGTCGTAACTCTATCCGTGAGTTACGAAACCACCATAAGGACTAAAATTGAATAATGTTGTTACCGGTAACGGAAGGAAAAATAGTGTGGTTGGGCGGTGAACATTTCTGAATATATGCCCTTTGCAAAACCGATGACACAATTAGCACATTACTGTTTTTATTAGAATGGATAAATAAGCCTTGACATTATTTGTAATAACCATTATTGTGATCAACCCAGTGGTTGAACTGGTACAATTACCATATACACAAAGGGGCCGCTAAACCCCGATTTCAAGTGCACATAATCCAGACAGCGACTGATTATTGCTATTTTACTACGTCCAGATATTGATAAATGTGATTGTATGTTGTTTTATAGGTTAGTGTGTTTGTTGAATGTGTGCCTGGTGTCAATACAATTAATAGGGACGGGCGTCTGTACTGCATGTAGGGGCTGGTGGGTTACCAGAAACATCAATATTTTATTCAGGTCTAATGCAATTAATTACTACCAATCTCAATCATATAAATTAGGTTTCTCTTCTGAAGAGATGAAGGAACAAGATTTTTGGAGTTGAATTAACATTTATATACGGTAAATGAAACAAAGAATCACTGTGAAAATACTTATGGAAATATTATGTGTGTAGACACAATGTATGTACCACTGGGATTATGCACACGCGACACCGACACTGTTAGCACACAATATGTCTTTGGCGGATGTTTCACTTTCCAATCGGATAATCCAATTCCTAATAACATATGGACTATAATGTGCTATAAATTATAATGATGCCGATATGATCCCCGAGAAAAGTCGACCTAAAATTTGACAATAAATTTTAAACGGAACCGTAAACCAATCAGAAGCCAATATTTCGTCAACAACAATGGAGGCCACGGGCGAAAATGAAAAATTTGGCGAAATCACCCAAGACTGTCATACTCGGTGGCCTCAAATGAGTGTGACTAATGACCGCGTGGACCAGCCCGGACCAGCCTGGACCACCCATGCGGAGTATAGGGGTGATTTTAGTGGCAATATCTGTGTGGAGGTGTCAGGAAACCAACCCACGCATGGACAGGGGTCGCGGCCACACAGAAATGTCGCTATTAACCTCAAAATATGTTCGCCCCGAATAAAGCTAACAGCCGAACCGCCCCTGTTATGTCTTGGGGTGATTTTAGTAGCCATAACCGTGCGGGGGGTATACAGCCATCGATACACACACGGTGGTCACGCCCGAACAGAAGTGGCGATATTAATCCATAATTTGCCAGATTCAGCCAGAACTACAATATTGTGCCCGCAATAACAAGACTCGCAGCCCGGACCCCCGTATCGCCCTCATACCGCTAATAACTCCATACATATATGTAGCGGAACTACCGTCGACAACATTCACGCAGAAGCAAGGGCAAATCGCCCACCAAAGCCTGGCAATTAACCCCCAATATGTCACCATCGCCAGATATGTTTACCGCTAAAGAAGCTAACAGCCTGGACCAGCCTGGACCGCCCCTCACTACTGTACATGCATTCCATTAAAATGCCATGAAAATCCCATTAAAATACCATTAAATTGGCCAAAACCATTAGTTTATACCATTAATTCTTGTAACAACAAGTTTAACTCTTTGATTGCCAGGGGCCGATATTATCGGCCTAAATGTCCGGTTGGTAAATTGCCAGGGCCGATATTATCGGCCATAATTGTAACCGTAATTATTTTGATCACAACTGTATGACAATAATAAAAAAGTTTTTCAAGTTTCATAAAATTATTGTTTTAATTGTTTCTAATTAAATTCTGCAGTATATATCTGATTTTTAATCCTTTTTAAGACGTTTGAAAATTAAAATAATGAAATAAGTTTGTAAAAAAAATGTAAGATCCGCAGTCGGAAATCCAAAATGGCCGACAATTTCAGAAAAATAAATTTTAGACAATTATTTATATGAAAGATCTGTATTTTACCAATGCATTAACTAATTTAAACATGATAGTATGACAACCTGACATTACAATAAAGATTATGTGTACTTTAGATTGTTATATTAGTTTTTTTAATAGTCAAAATTGACGTTTTTGCTGAATGAATCACCTATTTTTCAAGGTAAAAAACGCAATTCACTAAATCAAACGGCGTGATTATAAACTCCCACAGGCCCCAGCGTGCCTCAGTGACAGTTTAGATAATGCATATGTGTCCTTTTTGTTATTTTATTTATAGCACAATGATGATAAGCTTGTAGTTAGAGATTTAATTATATATCACAATTTTTGTTTTGTTTTTTGACAGTCAAAATTGCCATTTTCCTCAATTAAAAAACCTAGCTATTTTCGTAGTAAACTGTCGCAACTAAAGTCTAAATCGGCTCCTGCATTGTGTAGCTCCTCACATATGGTCCAGCTATACCAGAACTAGACCCTAATTTATTCTTACAAGTTTTTAAATGAGAAAGACAGTAGAAAGATTTATCAGATCATCATCGTTGGAATACTGTCTCAGAAAACCAATATTGAATATAGCAGGTTGTGGGCCATTTTTCAATTGGATTATTGCAAACAAATCCTTATTTGGAGTTATTTCCCTTGGGTGACAAGGAGTTATGCCCCTTAATTCTCGTGAATATTCTTCGGCAAAATATTCACCTGCAATTATTTGGCTAATCACCTACATACATGTCCTTGATATTTGAAACATTATTTCATAAGAAGAAGACTATTATTGTATCATACTTTTCCACAATAAAATCAGTTTTCTCATAAATTCTCCGGCAATTTAGGTGTAAAATTAGCTCGGCAACGAAAGAGTTAATGGGGCTCCACTGAACCCATTAAAACACCATTAATTTTAAAGATTTAATGGCCAGTTTACCATTATAAACATTGAATTGGCCATTAAACACACATTCTATTTTTCTAATGCCCATTAAACCCCATTAAAATTTGTATTGACTGAATTTAATGGCAATGATTTGGTATACTTTTAATGCCAAGTACACTTGTCATGAAATTAATGCCCATGATCTTGATGGCCTCATAGGTAATGGCCACCAACTAACCAATTTAATGCCCATTACATTATTATTGCAAATTAATGCCCATCACTCACAACTGTTGTAATATTAATGGCCATGATTTCAATGGCTGCCCAGGTAATGTCCATCAAATGACCACATTTAATGCCCATTAAATTATTATTGCGAACTAATGCCCATCACTAGGAAATTATTTCAATGGCTGCATAGGTGATGGCCATGAATTGACCATATCCATGGTTTCAACCAAGGAAAGTACTTTTATAGTCAGCTACATGTAGTTAACGTCACTTTAAGTGGAAGCTCATAACATGACCTACACAATCAGGCAATGGCAATCATTTATGTCTATGCTCCACTGAATCAGCCATTTGAATTTCTCGAATGGTGGTTTGTTTTCTTAATTGGTGTTTCACGTCACTTTAAGCAGAAGCTCACATCATGACGCAACAGAGGCACAAACTCAGACAATGATGATCATTTATGTATTTCTCTGCTCCACTTTAAGAGAGACTTTTATCTCAAGCAGTGGTTACTGAAGCCCTATTCTTTCTCATTATGCTAGTCCATGCCTAACCAACTATACAAGTACTACCACGCAGGGCTCTTGCATGGTGGGGAAAATATAAACAAGAAGGTAAATCAAGGAGGTAAATCAATGAAAAAGCCATGTATGCAATTGAGAAGCAAGACAAACCGGAAACATGGATGTTTTATTTTTATTTTGGCCTGAGGTATCTTCTTCTGATTGTGTATTTTACTGAAGTGAGCCCATTGGTCATTTGTTTGATTGTCAGGTTGACCCCACCATTCAAAATTTTTAATCCATAAGAATCGGAAGCTTCACTACGATATAGAATACATGTACTCGAAGTTTCACTGGGCCCTAGTGAGAAGAGACCTTCTATTTTTTATTTGTTTATTAACAATACAAGTAGTATTATATTATATTATTTTTTAATTAATATATTGCATAATCTTTTTAAGTTAGGCCATTAAAAACAAGAGATGGACTGTCGTCCGGTACATACTCCCTTGTTACATACCGCCTAGTGTGGGTATATCTATAAAATATGACTGCTATACTCAGACAGATGGACCCAAAAATCAGCATTTTCATATAAACAAAGATGAATAACTATAGAACAAAAAAACAAAACAAGACAAATAGTTGAATGTGCCATTAAATGTCCTCATAATGGTGAACATCCATACCAAATTTAATTGAGATCCGAGCATTACTGTTCAATTTATGACACGAACAGACACCAGACGGACCAAAAATCCAACATTTCCAGATAATCGAAGATGTATAACTCTAGAATTGAAAATCCGAACAAAACGATGGAAGATTCTTTTTAATGTCTTCATAGTAGTGAACATCCATTCCAAATTTCATTGAGATCCCATCAAAACTGTTGAAGTTACAACATGAACTGACACCATGCATACTTACCAAACAGCCATCATTTCCTGATAAACAAAGATGAATAACTCTAGAATGTAAAATCCGAAAAAAATGATGGACCCCTCTATTGCATGTGCCCTCACAGTAGTGAACATCCATACAAAATTTCATTGAGATCCGATCACTACTGTTCAAGTTATGACAAGCACAGACACCAGACGGACCAAAAATCCAACATTTCCAGATAATCAAAAATGAATAACTCTAGAATGGAAACTCCGAACAAAACAATGAAACCCTCTATTTAATGTCCTCATAGTTGTGAACATCCATACCAAATTTCATTGAGATCCCATCAAAACTGTTGAAGTTACAACATGAACTGACACCAGGCATACCATGCAAAAGCCAACATTTCCAGATAAAGAAGGATGAATAACTCTAGAATGGAAAATCGGAACAAAACGACGGAACCCTCTATTTAATGTCCTCATTGTAGTGAACATCCATACCAAGTTTCATTGAGATCCCATCAAAACTGTTGAAGTTACAACATGAACTGACACCAGGCATACCATGCAAAAGCCAACATTTCCAGATAAAGAAAGATGAATAACTCTAGAATGGAAAATCGGAACAAAACGATGGAACCCTCTATTTAATGTCCTCATTGTAGTGAACATCCATACCTAATTTCATTGAGATCGGAGCACTACTGTTCAAGTTATGACATGAACAAACATCGGACGGTCGTACGTACGGCCGCACACACAGACACATGTACGGACGGATAGGTGCAAAACAGTTTAACCCTCTTTTTAAAGGGGGTATAATTAACGCCCGCATCACTAAAAGTCCGCTTCATGGCTGCAGCAAAAATATTTAGCGCAATCTCCAAAAAAAATAAAAATCCTCCCTCAATACGCTAGTGATAGGGACTTATTTTGGTTCACCGGTCACATGTTTAAGAACACCGGTTATATTTATTTCCAGTAAAAAGCACGTGGTCTGATATTTTATCGTCTGTCCATTTTTTCAATTTTGGACAAATAAATTGGAAAAAATGAGTTCGTTTTCGATGTGCATTACGTCAGGGATCACAGTTATACCGTTGAGTGTATATGGAGGATTAACCGAAGGAACATATGTTGGTTGGTGAACTATTTGCGACAATGCAATGCAATAAATCTGATGATTTTGGCGAAATCCGGAAAATTCCAAACGATTTGAAATACATTAAACCGAATGCTATATTGGAAACTCGAGTAGTTTCAATGGGCAAAAAGTGCCAAAATATGTGATCTAATAGAAAAATAAAAATGAAGTTATTCACAAATACTTTCTTCTTGTCAATCTTTGAAGTACATGTACGTTCCTCCCAATCATTGAAATTGAATTCAACCAATCTATCAGAACTGTCACTTTGACAGCACATGCACAGACCTTCTCAAAATAAGTGTCCCTTTTAACGCGGTTCTCAGGAGTTAACAACGCGGTTGTACCCCGCTGGACAAAACAAGTGTCCACTGACACAGCGGTGTACTTTCCGTTCGGCCGCGGTGTCATTGTGTGTAACCACGGTCGAACGGCAAGTACACCGCGGCCGAATGGCAAGTACACCACGGCCGAACGGCAAGTACACGGCCGAACTGCAGTCAGCTGGTGGAGCCGCGGTGTAGTTGCAGTTCGGCCACGGCGGCAACGCAAACCGCACCGCGGTTAAGTGGACACTTGTTTTGTCCAGCGGGGTACCTTCAACACAATGCGGTCGTTGCGTTGATAACGCAGTGTTGGTACGTTACGACCGCGTTGAAGTTTAACACAGACCGCGTTTATGTTAAATGCGTTGCGTCAAGGATCAACGCAACACGCGAAGATTACAATCACCGCGCCGAAAAATATACATGTACAGACGATGAGTCATGTAAGTAGTTTTTTAACCATTAAATTTTTTGTTTTAAATATAATTTATGATCACATATGACTAATTTAGTGTCATTTTCCCACTCTCTGAAAACAGAAAATCACATAACTACGCGACGTGAACTCAAAAGTGTTTTGGTTGTTAGAAATCTCAATTGCATCTCTATTAATTCGTGCAGCACGATCAATGCGATCTACATTTATTTATTAGCTTTTTCCAGAAAAATTCTAATGAAAATGTAAAACATTTAACACCAATCAATCATTTTATCCATACCTCCCACCATGCCAAAATAACATTGTATTATGTTGGCAATGTTCCGTTTCGTTGACGGTTATCTCAACCGCGTTTGTTGCGTTTACAGTCATGCCCACCGCGCTATGTTGCATTGACGGTTACCTCGACCGCATTGAGGAAAATCACAACTGCATTGGAGTAACGTTACGACCGCGTTCCGTTAACACGAGAATCGCGTCGATGGTCAATTCTCAACACGGTTCCAACGTTTGAGAGGGACACTTATTTAAAGTTAATTTTGAGAAGGTATGTTCTCACATCAGCAGCCATCAGTATAAAAGTATAATGATATAAACCGGTATATAGGATTCTTGTGGAACACTAGAAAAATTACATCAGTGTCACTGAGAATTGTTCCTGATAGTGGATATCCATGGGCATTGCAGTAAATAAATACATGTAGAGCAATTTATGGCACTGCTACATTTGAATCAGATTTCTCAGAATTCCTAATATAATTGTCAGAAGTTTTTGTAATTTGAGTGGTGTGTGTTTCTCTATACATGTATGTGTGGTTACATTGTACAGTTATGATATTTGGTGGGAGACATTGAGTGCTTCTGACTTTATAAACCATATCCCTCACACTATCATGAATAGAACCAGACAAAACTCATGCTATGCCTTTCCTCAATATCCATTTAGAGCCATGCTTTTGGAATTGGGCAACAGAGGTGGCAGAATATTCCCATGTATTGAGCTATACATGTGATTACACAGATACAAGTTGTATTACATGAACCTGGAATCATGAAAAAAGATTTAATATTGGATTTTGAGTATGTTTTGAAATTTTTTAAATAAATAATAAATATAAAAAGACTCCCTCCCTCCCTTATCAAAACATTTAGACATAATTGCTTGTGAACCCAGACTTGAATTTGTAATGGCCTTATATATGTTTTATTATTATTTCTATCCAATTGTAATTAATTTCAACACAGTTGATGCCCCATTTAAAAATAGATCATCTTGAGCTATATTGTACAGAGAAATGAGGAATCGGGAAGTCCATAAATATACACACAGTACCACTTTAAAGGGACATTCAAGGTCACGGGCCATATTCTGGCTATAAACACCTAATTCCGGGTATCATACCCAAGTTTGGAGATAAAGTGTCTAGTCATTTCAGTGAAGCGGACCAGCGTCGCCAAACTCACCTTCTGGAGACCTCATTCTGCTTATGACCAGTTTTTCATGCCCATCATATTTAATGGGCCTTATTATGCCCCATGAACCAACCATTAAATATAGGCTGTATTTAATGGCCATCAATTTTGTGGGCACCCTGCCCCCATAAATTTAATGGGCATCAAAATTGACCTCCCAAAATTAATGCCCATTATAATGACCCATTTTAATGCCCATTATATTTAATGGGCCTTAATATGTAACCTTTCATTGGATTTTAAAGGGGTTTTAATGGCAATTAAACACAGAATGTTGCCATTAATTTTTTAATGGCCTTTAGTTCCCGCCTTCATTTAATGCCCATTACCCCAGTTAATTTAATGGCCATACACATACCCATTAAAATAATTTAGCTTTAATGGCCGTTAACTTTCTTATAATAATGGCAATTTAATGGCTGTGAAAGGTTACATATTAAGGGGGTATTTTAATGGGTTTTTAACGGGAAAATCATGGGTTTTTTAATGGATTTGTAATGGTATATCATTAATGGGCCTTTAATGGGCATTTAATGGGTGTGCGCGCAGTAGTGCCTGTTGCGTTCAGGGGTGATTTTAGTTGCCATATATGTGCGTGGGTGTCATATAAACCCGCATACGCACGGACGGTGGTTATGGCCTAACATAAGTGCCGATATTAACCCTAAACTTGCCAGATTCAGCCAGAATTACAACATTGTTCCCGCAATAACAAAACTCGCAGCCCGGACACCGTATCGCCGTATTACAGCTAATAACTCCTTACATATATGTAGCGGAACTACCGTCGACTACACTCACGAAGAAACAATAGCGAACCGCCCACCATAGCCTGACAATTAACCCTCAAAATGCCGCCGTCACCGAATATGTTTTCCGCTAACGAAGATAACAGCCCGGACAAGCCCGGACCGCCCCTGTGCCGTCTAGGGGTGACTTTAGTCGCCATATATGTGCGTGTGTGTCATGGAAACCCACATGCGCATGGACGGTGGTCACGGCCAAACAGAAGTGACAATATTAACCCCTAAACTTGCCTGATTCAGCCAGCATTAAAATATTGTGCCCGCAGGAACAAGACTCGCAGCCCGGACCCCCGTAACGCCCAAGTACAGATAATAACTCCTCACATATATGTTTCGGAAATACCGTCCGTCGACTACATTCACAAAGAAACGAGGGCAAATCGCCAACAAAATCCTGGCAATTAACTCCCAAAATGCCACCGTCGCCGAATATGTTTACCGCTAACGAAGCTAACACCCCGGACCGCCCCTGTGGCGTCTATGTGTGATTTTAGTGGCCATAGCAGTGACTGGGTATCACATATATGCAGAGACGTGGCGACAGGGGGGTTTGGGGGGGGGGGTTGTCTCACCCCCAACTTTGGTCAAATTTTCAACATTTGGAAATTTCATACCTGCCAAAACATTAGTTGGAAATTTCACACCAACAATAGGTTGAAAATGTTCTTGTAGTTTGATTTTCAAACAATTTATTGGGGGGAATTAATTGTTTTTGGACCAATATTTGCATATTTTCCTATTTTGTTGTCAAACTTTTGGATTGAAATGGTCATCAGTTAGAAATTTCCAACCTTATGGGGGGTGACAGGTTGGAAATTTCCAACACTTGGAAAGCTTGTGCCCTGGTCGCTCCGCCGAGTCCCCCGTGACCAGTCAAAAACTGCTATTTAATTATACTTCCATATTTTAATATGGAAGTATATTGTTATCCTTTTTTTTACTTTTTCTTTTTCATTATTTATGCTTCTTCTTAATATATTTTGTAACCCTTATATCTCAGAAAGTATAAAAGATAAATCATTGAAATTTGGTAGGTATATGCACCTTGCCCAGTTACAACTCAATGAAACATTTAGGTTTATGTCCTAACTTGCTTTCCAGAGTTATGGCCCTTAATACAAAATTTTTGAAAAAGTTTGTGCCCAGATCTTCTCCTATAAAAAGTCAAGCAGCCGAATTCGGTTCTCGTAATCGTGTTAACCAACGAAAGGGCACGAATCGGGGAAATTTTCACCAAGGTCCGAAAACAATTTGTCGACCTGGGGAGGGGTTCAAAATTTGTCCATTTTTTTCTTGTCACCGATTCCAACCATTTTTTCTGTCGTGTATCTATACGACGTACTCATGCTACTCGTGAAAGAATTTTGTAAATCGGTTGAGAAATGACCAAGTTATAACAAATCGAAAAATGTACTAATAAAGTCCATGTGTAGAAAGTGCTTGTGCCCAGATCTTCTCCTAGACGAAGCGCTACAGCTGGATTTGGTCTATGTGAGCGTCTTAAACATAGACAGAAGACCAAACCAGGAAATTTTGACAAAGGTCCGCTCAAACCTAACCCCGTTAACAAACTGTTAACAAAGAAATTGTCTATTCAAAGTATAATACACGAACTATGAACGAATGTTGTACATGCTCACGTGTCATTCAACAAACTAGCCGTGTCAAAGACGCGGCTGTACCTTCATCCCGTCTTATTCAAATACCGATTCATAAATTTCTCGTTTTGCTACACACGAAACGGAGTCGCCATTTGGGGAAACCAGAGTCCAAAAGGGTCCAAACCAACCTGTACCAGAAAAGGTGAAACAAACGCTCATTATTCCTACCATATATGGAATGTACTTACAGAGAACGCTCTTTTCTGTTCGGTTACGTTCATACCCCATGTCGATTGCTTTGTGTGTTGTTGTTTATCGTGACTGTTGAATATACTGTGAAATTCAGTGAAATTCATTTTATTCTTCGGATTCAACGTTCATTGATCGCGGTACATGTTATGTGCTTGTTTGAACCACTTATCTGCCCAGGTGGGACAAGTCTTGTGAGAATGGGACGGATATTTTCGGAGTTAGTAACATCCAACATAGGGAAATCGTCAAATTGGAGTCGTGTTTCCATGTTGGAATTCTGCAAATGTGCAGTGCTAAAGAGAACGACATTAAAGCATTCTCATTAATCTTCCGATTATACGTGCATTAATGTGGAGTGTTCAGGTACCATTTATATTATAATTATTACCTTATTATACCCCTGCAATCAGTTGTGGGTGGGGTGGGAATTGTATATGCCCACACGAATCAGCTTGTTCGTCCGTCCGTCCGTCCGTTCATCAATATATATATAATTGTCCCCGATAGATGGAGGAGGAATAGAGTAATCAACATGTCTGTCCGTGCGTCCGTCTGAGATGGTTTCTGATTGATAACTTTAGTATTAGTTAACTGATTCGTAAGTGACATGTCCGTGATATTTCTACAATGCGAGAGTTTGGGTATAGTAGAACTTCATTTATCCAAATATTCGCTGTTATCACATTCTGGTGAATGTAATGATTTCATAGAGATGTGAGGAATTAATGGACTTTCCCGTTATGCAGAAGGACATTAACGCTAATCCATGTTTAACTGCAGAACGACCAAAAAGTGAGCACGAGCGCGCATAATGGGGCGGAACGAACCGATCTTTGTCAGTATGGTGCATAGGCCTACATGTAGGCCCTATATGCGTGGATGATAAGGCATCATGCATACATGTATAGGCCTAGGCTCATATAGGGCCTGTAGGGTCCATCGTATCTGATACGCGATCTTTATGTCTCAGGACTCACGTCCCTGGCTAAAGATCTAGGACCAGGTAGCAGAGTCATGGAGCGTGAAAAGTCATGTCCTATAATCCCATATTATATAATAGGATTATAGGAACGGAGTTTAAGTAAATAGAGAATTGTGTTAGTTTGCTGCGCAAGGCTTGAAATGGCGTATGGACCGTTTGGTACGAACAGTTTATGGTACGTTTCCACCATCAGTTTGCACGCAATAATAAATACCTCGTGAGTAAAATTGTTGTTAATAACAATGTTATGAAGGGTTGGATGCAACACACCATGACTAAAATACAAAAGGTGATTAGGTCTATATCTGTATATCGTTCACCGGCATCATTTCCCAAGGAAACATGTCCTGAATAACAGATGAAGTGTGATTAGTGATCTAGGCTTGTTGTTGTTGTTGTTGTTGTTGACTTCCGCTATTCACTATCCGTTGAATAAGAACTCATGTGCTGTGTTAAATTCCCTCAGGTATTATTACTGCAATTACTGATACTCTCTACTTCATAACGGAAAGGTCGGATTTTCAAATTCTTTTCAATGTAGCCGAAAGGAAGCCATTTGAGTTGACCTATGTTTGACCCCGATGACCGTTATTGACAACATTTAGTTACAAACGGACAAAGTGTTCCTGGCACATTTATCAAATTTATTTACAAATCCCTCTTTCTGCCAATTCCAATGTTAAAGTGACACTGCTAAAGTGACACTTCTTTCCCGGGGTGGTTGGTTACAATAATTTAAAAATCAAATATTTCAACCTTGTATACTGGATTTTTTTTCTGCCCCCCCCCCCCCCACACCCCCTGACAGACACATATATTTTTAATAATAAATTTAATATTCTTTTTAGTTATATGCATGTATTAATAAACAAGAAGAAAATCAGCAAGGTTGAAAGATGGCCGAACATTAACGACAGTTAGAAACAGAAAATATGGTACTTCTTGTCTCCAGTTCTCACACGGAAAATAATTGCATGTAATGTGAGTGAAATTAAGCTTTTGGTATTGTATAAAACAAGTTAGTAATGTATTATTGGCAATAATGTGATAATTTGTGTTATTATGTACATAAATGTCTAAACATGTACTTCTTTACTACTTAATTCTCAGTATACTCTAATAAAACATCAAAACTCTATATTATGATTCCCATTCATAGCTATTTGCTATCCCAAGTGTTTGATTAAACATCTACAATCATGATCAATTGGCCTCTCACTGCTCAATACACTGTGTTGACCCAGACCCATATAACTGGAATGTCATGGCTTGTGTATTGCTTACTTTTGGTCAATATGGATGAACATGTCAGTAAAATACATACGGTAATAAAAACGAAAAAAAAAATTATCAAACAATTTATGTAATATTTTTGCGCACTTAGGATAATGGCATAATGGCCGTCCGCTTAGGACAGACAGGAGTGCACGAGAGGGGGCATGCCCCTCTCGTAGGCGGGGGTCCGGGGGGCCTCCCCCGGGGAAAATTTTGAAAATTTGGGGCTGCTGAGGGCTATATTCATATGAAAATTGACAGTAATTTCATCAATAAAGACCCTATTATATTATGGTTTACTACTGATTATTTGTGAAAGTGTCCTAAGATTTAGGTCTAATAATAATAAAGATAATATTAATGTGGCTTAGATTTAGGTAATTGTTCGATCCCAAATTTACCCAAGTGCATTGTCACTAATTATTACCTCTGTAATCCGAAACCTCTGTACTCCAAATATCGGACAGCTTTATTAGTCCGTAAGTGAACAAATACACTAACATTTACCTCCAAAATCCGAATGCTTAAAGCGATGGAAGAGACTGAACGCAATCAGTTAGAAGTTAATGGTGTGAACGTTTCCGCATTTGAGTTGACCTATGTTTGACCCCGTTGACCGTTATTGACAACATTTAGTTACAAACGGATGAAGTGTTCCTGTCACATTTATCAAATTTATTTACAAATCCCACTTTCTGCCAATTCCAATGTTAAAGTGACACTGCTAAAGTGACACTGCCTTCCCGGGGTGGTGGGTTACAATAATTTAAAAATCAAATATTTCAATCTTGTATACTGGAATTTTTTTCTGGCCCCCTCCCCCACACCCCCTGACAGACACATATATTTTTAATAATAAATTTATTATTCTTCTGTTTAGTTATATGCATGTATTAATAAACAAGAAGAAAATCAGCAAGGTTGAAAGATGGCTGAACATTAACAACAGTTAGAAACAGAAAATATGGTACTCCTTGTCTCCAGTTCTTACACGGAAAATAATTGCATGTAATGTGAGTGAAATTAAGCTTTTGGTATTGTATAAAACAAGTTAGTAATGTATTATAAGATACTTGAAATACCATACTTTTTTCCTTATTTGTTGTTTAGGTAAATTGAAAGGTAACATCAGTGTGGAATGCCTTCTCTTTTCGCGCATCAACTGTTGGCAGTATTGGCCTGACAATATTTACCTTGACCTTGTAAGCCTGTGCATTCTCTTATATATGTGAGGCTTCCTATGGGACACCTGCATATATAGAAAATGCCCTGGGACAGGATCTTTACTGAAGCATCAGAGCAACTCATGTCATGAAAACGTTAAAGGCCTGTTGTCTTGCATTATACCTAACTAGTAATTATTGCAAACCTTACTCGTATTTAAATTCGCGCAGTATTATTTTCCCACACGGTTTGGTATAAATTCAGGAGTCGTACTGTTTCTTGCTCAGTTTTAAATTGGCGAGGGTAATATGTTCGTGAGTGCATGTTCAGTATTTTACGTAAGAATACATGTTTTACGGACGATTGGAGTCATTAGATTCATTTTCGGACAAGAATCTCATTACCATTTAAAGCATATAATGCGATAAATAATTGTACCATATAATCTTCTACGTTTAAATGCTTGTAAAAATTAATATTTCAGATCCCGTTTCCATATTCACAACCCTGCGTCTAGTGGCACAGTAGTTATATAATAGTCATGAGTTATTTACATGTATGTGAACCCAACTATTTAATATTTAAAACACAAGCAACCTTTATTATGTCCCCGACTTGAAGTCGTCGGGTATATAGGCGACGTGTACGTCCGTCCGTACAAACATTTTGCATTATTGTTCAGCAACTGCTGGGCCGATTTAGCTGATATTTGTATCTTTAAGACATGTTAAGAACTGACACTGTCATCAAACACAGGACCTTTTCTAAAATATGTTTGTCAGTTTTGAATTCACGCAACATGGTACGCAAATTCAAGTGCGCGAATTTAAAACTGAGTGAAAAATAGTACTGCACGTATTTAAATACAATTAAGGTAGCCAATTATCAGACAACATGATTTTCAGTGTACTGTACATATATTAATATTTTTCCTCCCATTATTAAGTTACATAAATTTGGAGATTATATAAACTGAGCCATAATGCTGGGCAGTATTTTTGTATACCGATTATAAGTGGTTAGTTTTTATGTTTACCCATACCATAGTATGGTAAACATAGTGTCGTTCGTCTGTCTGTCTGTCTGTCTGTCCGTCTGTCTGTCTGTCCGTAGACACTTTACGAGTAATGCGATAACTCAAACATTTTCTATCCGATCGAAACTAAATTTTGTATATGGGTTTCTCAGCCCAAAATACAGGTCGAGTTCGAATTTGGGTTTGTTACAGAGTTATGGCCCTTTTTCAACTTAGAATTCACGCATTCTGCCATAACTCAAACATTTTTTATCTGATTGGAACCAAATTTGGTATGTGAGTTTCACAGCCCAAAATACAGATCGAGCTTTTAAAGGAGTTATGACCCTTTTTATCGCCAAGGGATGGGTTAACATCTGCCGATCGTGATCGGCCTCTCGTTCCATACTGTCACCATTGGGTTAATTTTGTTTTTATTAGGTACACTGAAGTTGGGGTATTATCGAGGTTTGCATGAATATTTTGAAAGTAAAACACCATATTACTCTATCGTCAATGATTTTGACCAAGCCCAAATTGTTTCTGGATTTGATTATGCCAACTGGTCACATTCAGATTATGTGTGACTATACGATCGGCGATTCGTATACTAGCTGCATTCCTTCATGCTTTTAATAATAATTCCTGATTATAACGATTGTATCTGTGTATTACTGATAATTACCAAACACCACAGAAAATAATTCTATGGGAAATTATACATGGTGTATGACGGACATTGGCTAAGCGACTTTAATTGATTTCTAAATTACAATTACCAGTAGGCTTATCTTTTCAGTGTGATATTTGAGCTGGTTCATTTTCTGTAAAGCTGCCTTTAGTTACTTTTCATATAATTATATTTACATACTAAGTGTGATTATCACTAAATCCAGCATTCCGATTGGTGGGCGCCCACGTGACTAGTTGCAGTTATTTCTCAGTGAACATGCAAGAGGTCATAACTGCAACCCCATAATTACATCGCCGCGTCATTGGTTTTGGAAAGAAGAACGCGTAATGTTTTGGGCGCCATTGGACTCGCGCAGGATTGACTTAATAAATCATCAGGTTTCAATATAAAGAAATTGTTCCTGTTAACTTTTGCCAAGGGTGCTATGGGATATTTTGGGCTGGTTTTGCTGATAATGCGGGTTGAATTTGCCACGGTGGGGGTATGCTAGCACGCGAGTGCACACCTCTTGTTGGAATTTGGTATTTAATGGGGCTAATTGACTTGGTTGGTTTTGAGGTTGTAACAGTAATTTTACATAACAGTGGTTTCAGCATTCTAACTTGCTAAATCCGGTTAATGGAGAATTGCGAATGATCAAAATATGAACAAATATATTGATATGATTGAAATATATTGAGGCTACTCCTGGATTTTAATTGTTTTAAAGACATTCATGAGAATGCAACGAAGTTAGGGTGGGTATACTGGAGTCAACTTGTCCGTCCGTCATCCGTCCGTCCGTGGACACAAATTTGTTTGGGAGTTTTTCTCAGTCATCAACCACCATGTGAATCTGTGCACCTGCGATTATGACGTCTGTTGGACGTTTTTTGGTGGAGTTATTCCCCCTTTTTCGACTTAGAAAATTTTCGCAACATGTATAATTTTGTCCGAGCTTTTATTTCTACATTTTAGGTCAATTTTTTTTATAGGCCCGTTTGAAAAAACGGTCGTATTATAGTATTGGTCTGTCCGTCCGTCCGTCCGGGTGTCCGTCCGTTAACCTGGTTTCCGGATGATAACTTTAGTTAGAGTGAACCAAATTTAATAAAATTTGGTATGTGGGTTTATTAGCCGAAAAGTAAGTTCAAGTTCGAATTTGGGTTCCGCCCGCCAATTTTCACCGGAGTTATGCCCCTTATTTGACGTTTTTTGACTTAGAAAATCCTTGAAATTTGTTGTCCGGATGATAACTTTAGTATAGTTTATCGGAATGAATCCAAATTTGGTATATTACTTTCTCCCACCAAAACACAGGTCAAGTTCGAACTTGGGTTCTGTCCGACCATTTTTGGCAGAGTTATGCCCCTTTTTCGACTCAGAAAATTCAGTTTTTCTTATGTTTTTATACGCAAAACCCGTTATTTTGTGGATTACATATATCGAAATACAGATCAAGTCCGAATTTCGTTTTAATCCGATAATTTTTGCGAGAGTTATGGCCCCTTTTTTGACGTAATTTGACTTAGAAAATCCCTGAAATTTGTTGTCCGGATGATAACTTTAGTTAGAGTGAACCTATTTCAATAAAATTTGGTATGTGGGTTTATTAGGAGAAAAGACAGCTCAAGTTCGAATTTGGGTTCCGTCCGCCAATTTTTACCGGAGTTATGCCCCTTATTTGACGTAATTTGACTTAGAAAATCCCTGAAATTTGTTGTCCGGATGATAACTTTACTAGATCTTATCGGATTCAATGATAATTTGGTATATTACTTTCTCCCACCAAAACACAATTCAAGTTCAAATTTGAGTTCCGTCTGCCAATTTTTACCAGAGTTATTCCCCTTTTTACCAGTTTCCGCCGACCCAAGAGAGGGCGTATATTGCACGCCCAGCGTAGCTCTTGTTTGTCGTAATTTGACTTAGAAAATCCCTGAAATTTGTTGTCCGGATGATAACTTTAGTTAGAGTGAACCGATTTCAATCAAATTTGGTATGTGGGTTTATTAGGAGAAAAGACAGCTCAAGTTCGAATTTGGGTTCCGTCCGCCAATTTTCACCGGAGTTATGCCCCTTATTTGACGTAATTTGACTTAGAAAATCCCTGAAATTTGTTGTCCGGATGATAACTTTACTAGATCTTATCGGATTCAATGATAATTTGGTATATTACTTTCTCCCACCAAAACACAGGTCAAGTTCCAATTTGAGTTCCGTCCGCCAATTTTTACCAGAGTTATGCCCCTTTTTTACCAGTTTCCGCCGACCCAAGAGAGGGCGTATTTTGCACGCCCAGCGTAGCTCTTGTTTAACTTGGTACAGATATGCATAGGAACCTCTTCACCTGTGGTTATGACGTCTGTCCAACATTTTTTGGTGGAATTATCCCCCTTTTTCAACTTAAATTTTTTTTTTTTGTCCGACCTTTTATTCCTACATTTTTAGGTCAATGTTTTTTAATCTTGGCACAGATATTTAGTACCATGGGAACCTGTGCACCTGCGATTATGATGTTAGTCCGACATTTTTTGGTGGAGTTACCCCCCTTTGATATTATCTTGAAAATAAGCCTAAATACACCAGTTAAATATATTAGTATTTTGATAACATGTACTGTAGTTATTAGATGGTTTTCTGTCAGGAGGGGGGGTGAGAATTAAACTAAAACCTGACCATCCATACTGATTAGAAATAAAATGCCAGTCAAACAAAACATAAAAAAAAATGTTTTGGCCTTATTGCCAATGGCTAATTTTGATGGCTGTGTGGCATGAGAATTCAGATATAATTCCCAGGGCCCACTCAAGACCTAGGTTCCTTGAATCAATACAGGAAGCTGAAGGAAGAAAATATACCATCTTGCAGAACATTTAGTTGGAATTACAGGTGGAAGCACCAGCTGAGCAGTATGGGTTATCATTCAGTACTGAAAACAGAATAAACCAAGAAATAGAGAATACTGAAGATCTTTCCATATAAGAATAGGTAGTGATTTTGCATTAAGAAAACATATACATAAATCAGACTTGTATACTTAGAACACATTACTTTCGTGTATATAATGACGTATACCACGTATATAGTGTACAAAAGCCATAGACCTGCGTGTGAAAACTCAACAGTTTAACTATATGTACGTCATAAAGCATATAGATACTGTGCTCGCTTCAAGAAAACATTGGCACCCAATCAGACATGTACATGCATACTTTTGAACACGTTGCCTTCGTGCCTGTACATGGCTTATTGGTATGACAAAAAATCAGGCATGTATATATTTGAACACATTACCTTCGTGCATATAATGGCTTATTGGTAAGACACAACAGACCACCATAGAGCCGGGCGTATGTAGAACTGTATAGTTAACTATACATTAAAGAGCGTTTATACGTGATTTACCAGTGGAGATGGCATTTGTTATGCGTCATAGCACATATAGATACTGTACTTGCTTTACGAAATATGGATATATATGGGTACATAGCAACAATGTATACCAGCGTTCTTATACAGAAATCAGAAATGTATGCATTAAATGTTAACAACAATGAAAATGATTTGAACATATTTATTGTGACCCACTATATACAATATATATTACACAGATTAAATATAACAATAATGGTATGAGTGTGGGCACAGAGGATCGGAGCACAAGTTGCCGAACTTATCGGAGCTCCTCTCCCCTGGTATTCAATTGCTAATAAATTCAAATATCGGAGATGGTTTTAATTCAGGTGTATTGTAGAAGTTAATGTTTAAGTGTGGCTGTTGGAGTGGCTGTGGTCTCGCAGAATTGGGGTAAGGGAAACTATAACGAGAAAATTCTGATAATTATGAGATTAAGAGATTAAGAGAAACGGTCTGTAGATGAGATAAATGATTGTACTGTCTCAAACAGGCGCGCATTTAGCTATCCGCTGTAGTGTTGTACACCAAACAGGAGATCTTTTTCGGAGACAATAGTCACGTTAAGTTCATCCATACGAGCCCACATCCGATTTCGCGCTACTGCGTACAGAGGACAACTGAAGAAAAAATGTTTTGCGTCTTCACATGAATTTCCACAAGTACAATTTGAATGAGCTGAGATGTAGTTTTCATATTTATCAAAGTTTAGGTCGCTACAGTTATTTCTAAGTCTACAGAGCAAAATATTTAATCTCCTTTGACCTGTATTGAAATATGGTGGGGGTTTCAAGGTCGGTTCTTTATTACAGAATGTTCTATACATGTTACTTATGATTTCGTCTTTACTTGGTTCTGAAGAGGGGTCAACCACTTTTTTGTTATCGGTAGTAGTTTTACATGATAGATTCCATTCAGCTATCATATTAAAACAATGAAAATGTACACTGTGTGAACCGTCATAGACATCAGAACTATTTACGAATTGATGCGTTGTGCTGAGTTGTTTTGAGAAGAATATATTAAATTAATATGCACACGCGTTCACATAGCAGGCCTGTCGTGCCATGATAATGTCACGTGGTACATGCTTTGTATCCTCTGTATAACAGACAATATTTATAGGAGTTACAATACATATAATTGATAAAAAGAATACACGAAGTAAGTAGATATACACTAGTCTATATCAGATCGGCTCTTTATTTACTCCATGTAATGGAGATTTTAGAGTAATAATGAACTATAACTATAATGCATCAAGTCGGTGAACGGATGTTATCATTCCATTTGTCCGTGTATTGTATAAGTAAATTCAACAACGGATTTTGATTGTCTGTTATAAATATTATAATAAGAACTAAATACTTTTCCGAACACGCATAGTAGGCCTTTCGTGCACATGATACGATACTGCCACGTGGGCAATATATCCTCTGTATAACAGACTATATTTATAGGAGTTACAATACATATAATTGATGAAAAGAAATGCACGAAGTACGTATTTATGCACGAGTCTATACGGGACCCCATCGTAGTAACAAAAATATCCAATATAGCTGATGAAAAAGCATTACAGACAGAGGTGTCAATTACCATTATTTGATTAACATAACCAAACTCCAAATAGGCTACACGGACAATGACCAACCATACAATTGAGACTATACACGTATGTATAAATACCGCTGTCGTCTCTGACGTTGCTTATTTCATAAACTAATACGTGTTCTCTCTTTCAGATATCCTTTGTAAATATGTTATACATGTATGTAATATTTTTGTTAATATTCGATCTCGGAGGATAATTAAAGAATATATGTATATAATAGAGCGTGTTGAGAAGAATATGTGAAATTAAAATGCACATGTGTTCACACAGTAGGCCTTTCGTGACATGAAACTGTCAGGTGGTACATGCTTAGTTTCCTCTGTAAAACAGACTAAATTTATAGGATTTACAATACATATAATTGATGAAAAGAATACATGAATTAAGTATTTATGCATTAGTCTACATCAGATGGGCTCTTTATTTTCTCCATGTAATGGAGATTTTAGACTAAATTTATACTAATAATGCTATAAATGAACGACAATAAAGAGAAATGAACGATTAAAGAATACATCAAGTAAATGTGTATACACGCATCCACACAGTAGGTCTTTTCCAGACCAATGTTTGATGCCTCTATATTAACGGAGAGCTTGGGGTATATACGAATGAACGGTAAAGAATATGTGAAATTAATATAGATATGTGGCCTATCATGGGCAATGTTTCCTTAAATGGTAGCAATAATGAAAATTTACACTGTGTAATACAAACCACTATAGGCTTCAGAAATACGAATTTATGTGTTGTGATGAGTTGTCTCGTTTGTTTAGTTGCGATACATAATGCAATAATTTCATTTACCACCAATAAAGCAGTATTGACGCATTATTTTCTCCATATAACGGCGAGTTTAGACTAAATTTCTACTAATAATGCTATAAATTAACGACAGTAAATAGAAATGGACGATTAAAGAATACATCAAATAAATGTGTATACACGCATACACATAGTAGGCCTTTTCGAGACCAATGGTTGATAACTCCGTACATAATAGAGCGTTTTGAGAAGAAAATGTGGCTACATAGTAGGCATTTCGTGACATGAGACTGTCACGTGGTACATGCTTTGTTTCCTCTGTATAACAGACTATCTATATAGGAGTTATAATACATATAATTGATTAAAAGAATACATGAAGTAGGTATGTATACACTAGTCTACATCAGATGGGCTCTTTATTTTCTCCATTTAATGGAGACTTTAGAGTAATAATATGAATGAACTATGACTAGAATACGTAGAAGAACCAGACACCAATGCCATACTCCTACCATCAATGGAGCAATTAATATACAGTATATGAGACATAAAATACAATAGACAGTATCGTGTGCAAACGATTAGATATCATATAATGACTGAACCGTCATATACAACGATGTTACATCTAAAAGCAAACTCCATTGTGGGCGAAATACAGGACTGATTAACACCTTTGATCCCCGACATGTCATTCCACTCTGTACATGGTCATTTCGATATCGTTTTGTGAGAAATACCACGCTTGATATTGCTACCTATGGCTATTTGAAGGCTAATTTTCGGAACAAATTATAATTGTATAACAATTTATTAAATACACCCTCTTTTAAACATCTGCGTATATGTGTTCTGAACATAATTTACATCTTGATACCTCTGTCCCTATGAGAACCATCTCTCTCGCTCTATCTTGCCATCCGCCTCCCATCTGATTGTTCATTCATACAATGTTGAAGGAAAAGTGCCCATATAATGATATAATTAGGCCCTGTTTTCAAAGAGTTTGTAGAAATTACACGTGCAAGTGGTTATGCTTGGCATTCTGATAAATTACATCGAAATATGTATATAGGAGGTACGGCACAGCAGCAATGTTATATATTTTATGCCTCCGAAACATGGCGAGCATTGCTCTTAGAACATGCTTGGGACTATACAACACACCAGGCGCCTATTTTTAGAAGCAAATTTGATTTTTGAGACAATGCAATTTTTTTTAGATTGGGTGTGATACGAACCCCGGCCCGACGGCGAGCGCGCCTTGCGACTCAAAGTCCGACGTCAATACCACACGGCCACCGAATCAACCCCAAATACATGTAGTTTGGACTTGAATCTATATGGCGATTGATAAATCCTTAAGGGACGACGCTTTTGAACATATAAAGAGCGTTTACTTTATCGGGGGTAGTGGGCTGAATTTTTGCAGCCATAGACAAGGTGTCCCTGTAGTAGGTGGAACTTAGACCCTTAGAAGTGGGAGGTGTTTACGGGACCTTATTCTAGTGGAGGGATTTAGAGATATTAAAGATACGCCCCCTTTAGCCCACTACAGACCCCCTATCATCACGAGTCTTGTTATTGCGGGCACACATGTGTAATTTTGGCTAAATCTCGCAAATTATGGGTTAATATCGCCACTTCTGTTGGCCGTGACCACCGTGCGTGTACCGATGGCTTTCTATTGCACACCTGCACGGTTATGGCCACTCAAATCATCCATAGACACCACAGGGGCGGTCCGGGTTGTTAGCTTCATTCGCAGCGAACATATTCGCCGATGGCGGCATTTTGAGGGTTAGTAGCGACGCTTCTGTGTGACCGCGACCCCTTTCGTGCGTGGGTGGGTTTCCATGACGCCCCCACACATATATTGCTACTAAAATCACCCCTATACTCGGCAGGTTTGGTCCGGGCTGGTCGGGCGGTGTTTAGTCACACCGCCTCAACTTGATCAGTTGTGACTACAGAATGGACACACCCACAAGTTCTCTTTTACAACACCAACTAAACCAGAACAGTGACTCGCATTCAATTTCACTCAGTCAACAATTAACACGGACCACCTCCGAGTCAAATTCCGGAGTTGAATGATATTGACAATGACTACCCGAGTGCAGTAGTGCCCTCACTCAGCATGTCATTGGGTAGCCGTCACAACATGGGTCCAAATACGCATAAAACAGAGACTGCAACTAGTGACCTACTGATCATGATCCTGATGCCAAGCTTGACCTTATAATCAGCCTTCTTATGGTAGTCACATCAAAACTAGGCACTATAAATGACCTTAGCATAAAGGTCACGGAAATTGATGATAAACTGTCTAGTGTTCAAGTTTCGGTTGACTCTTTAAGTGGCCGAGTGTCATCGATGGAAAAACGACAGTGTGAATCCGAAACAAAAATACAACATGCCAATGCAGCGTATGTGATTCTCCAAAAAAACAAGCCATTGAATGCGCCAAAAGGAACGCCAAAATTTAAATGCTAGACAATCGAACAATGTATGTCATTGAACAGGTGACAACCTACAAATAGACATGCAAAACAATTTGATATTTTCTGGCATAAATGAGTTCGAACATAAAATGTCAACAGGGGCCTGTGTGTGTATTATCACGGAAATGGTGTTGTCTGACTTATTTAATCAAAAGTTGGAATTGGACTGGGGGGTTGAATTTGACCAAGTCAAGCGTTTGGGTCAGTACGACAGCAACAAGAGGCGGCCGATTGTCGCTACGTTCTTCCGATTGAAAAACAGGGAACCCGTTAAAAAAAGCGGCCAACTTCGTGATACCAGCTTCTACATCAACGAGTAATATCCATAGCTAGTGAATAACTATAGCCCAAAAACGCGCGCAACGATGGAAAGATAGCTAGGATTGTTTCCGATCGACTGTGCGTGGGCAATAAGCTCGTGAAAGCCGGTACGTGTTAGCCTCCCCCCGTATCGCCGGGAGATATCATTAAATGTAGACGAAACATGCTTCACCATGAAACCTAAAACCTCCGGAAAACCTGGTAAATATAGCTCGTCACCACCAACAGTTACTGCAAATGGGCGGCAAAATGAAGAGGTCATTCACCAATAACAGCAACATGGACGTAAGGAACAGTGACGCGACTCGACAAAACCACCAACAAACAAAGGCGCCCAAAGGCCGAACTCTCAACTCCCATTCAGTTCTAAAAGTACACGAAACCCACAAACGTACACAAACAATAAACCAGGGAGAGGCCGTGGGTGTCAACCGAGGACACGCCAAGTGAAGAGAAATACAAAACCGAGGCCAACCCGAAGGTAGCTCTGGGAAACCCCGCAAACTCACTGGACAATAGTGACTCTCGAACTAATCGTGCACCCGTGACCAATCAATTTAATAACTCTGTGTTCCCTTTTTCGTGTGAATCGACGAGTAAACACACAGTCGTCACAGGATAGCCCGGGTGTGACCGATATTAAGTGTCTGTCCCTAAATGTGTGTGGGCTCATTTCAAAACTACAAGACCGGGAATTCCTTTGAGATACTCTTCTTTCGGGAACCTAAAACTGATAACATAACTTCAATATTTATAGAACACTTCCACATATTAGGGGTAAGGAACAGGGCCAAAACATCACGGACCAATCTGGAGGTCTCTGTATTGGTGTCAAGGACAGCCTACATCAAAATTGTTCTATTATTAACGACAACATCGACGTCGTTTTATGTGCACAGATGCAGATGCAGCTGGAAAAACGTGCATTCGGAGACACTTATATTCCGCCAGAGAATTCAAATTTGTTATAAAGGATGTCAATTTGATAACATTCACGTCTCAATCCTAGAGAAATATATAAATTAATATCACGTGATGCTCGTATGCGATTTAAATTCTAGAACTGGTACCCTACAGGACACTGCAAAAACCCGCCAATTAATTGCCAAACACCATATCACAAATATTTCAGAAACCACAACAACCGATGATATAAGTAACAAATACGGGGGTGCATATTTGTGACGAGACGGATATAATCATACTCAACGGTCATATGGGCCCTAATCGGCATCAGTCACGTGTAAGGGAATCAGTGTTGTAGACCGCTATCTGTACGCCCTCATTTACAAAATGTGTCGAGCGAGTAATCATTGACCAATTTAATTAGTTATATTCCGACGCGCATCCCGGGATCATAGTTCATATTGGTTTGAATATGATCGACATTAAACCGCTATAACGTAAATCGAGTGCACACAAACATAAACAACGTTGTAAAAAAAACGGACCAATCGGAAACAAATCGAGAAAAAATGGTACAAGAACTTATCCCAACAATTGCTTAATCACATCGACAGGGACGCTTTGAACGCCCTACAAAATGAACTTAATCAAATGCTTTTCTCTAAAGTACACCAAGGTTACCTGGACTCAGTAACTGATTCAATCAATATTCTTCTCACTCAACGTTTGATAGACTTATTCATACGTCGCACAACAGCACTCGCAGAAACCGCAAGCACAAACAAGAAAAAAACATCACAACCTTGGTTCGCAAACGACACGGCAGGGATAAAATGCCGCAAAGCACGCCGCGCATATAAACGCCTTCCCAATTCAGAGAATCGAATTCTTCTGATTACCAGTACTGTACATACACTACTGCGCGCACACCAATTAAATGCCCATTAAAGGCCCATTAATGATATACCATTACAAATCCATTAAAAAACCCATGATTTTCCCATTAAAATACCCCCTTAATATGTAACCTTTCACAGCCATTAAATTGCCATTATTATATGAAAGTTAACGGCCATTAAAGCTAAATTATTTTAATGGGTATGTGTATGGCCATTAAATTAACTGGGGTAATGGGAATTAAATGAAGGCGGGAACTAAAGGCCATTAAAAAATTAATGGCAACATTATGTGTTTAATTGCCATTAAAAACCCTTTAAAATCCAATGAAAGGTTACATATTAAGGCCCATTAAATATAATGGGCATTAAAAATGGGTCATTATAATGGGCATTAATTTTGGGAGGTCAATTTTGATGCCCATTAAATTTCTGGGGGCAGGGTGCCCACAAAATTGATGGCCATTAAATACAGCCTATATTTAATGGTTGGTTCATGGGGCATAACAAGGCCCATTAAATATGATGGGCATGGTCATAAGCAGAATGAGGTCTCCAGACGGTGAGTTTGGCAACGCTGGTCCGCTTTGTGGGACAGCTTCACTAAATTTGCCCTCTGGGGACCTCATGAAATGACTAGACACTTTATCTCCAAACTTGGGTATGATGCCCGGAATTAGGTGTTTATAGCCAGAATATGGCCCGGGGCCTTGAATGTCCCTTTAAAGTGGTACTGTGTGTATATTTATGGACTCCCCGATTCCTCATTTCTCTACAATATAGCTCAAGATGATCTATTTTTAAATGGGGCATCAACTGTGTTGAAATTAATTACAATTGGATAGAAATAATAATAAAACACATATAAGGCCATTACAAATTCAAGTCTGGGTTCACAAGCAATTATGTCTAAATGTTTTGATAAGGCAGGGAGTCTTTTTATATTTATTATTTATTTTAAATTTTTCAAAACATACTCAAAATCGAATATTAAATCTTTTTTCATGATTCCAGGTAATACAACTTGTATCTGTGTAATCACATGTATAGCTCAATACATGGGAATATTCTGACACCTCTGTTGCCCAATTCCAAAAGCATGGCTCTAAATGGATATTGAGGAAAGGCATAGCATGAGTTTTGTCTTGTTCTATTCATGATAGTGTGAGGGATATGGTTTATAAAGTCAGAAGCGCTCAATGTCTCCCATCAAATATCAGAACTGTACAATGTAACCACACATACATGTATAGAGAAACTCACACCACTCAAATTACAAAAAACTTCTGACAATTATATTAGGAATTCTGAGAAATCTGATTCAAATGTAGCAGTGCCATAAATTGCTCTACATGTATTTATTTACTGCAATGCCCATGGATATCCACTATCAGGAACAATTCCCAGTGACACTGATGTAATTTTTCTAGTGTTCCACAAGAATCATATATACCGGTTTATATCATTATACTTTTATACTGATGGCTGCTGAGGTGGGTACATACCTTCTCAAAATAAGTGTCCCTCTCAAACGTTGGAACCGCGTTGATAATTGACCATCAACGCGATTCTCGTGTTAACGGAACGCGGTCGTAACGTTACTCCAATGCAGTTGTGATTTTCCTCAATGCGGTCGAGGTAACCGTCAATGCAACATAGCGCGGTCGGCATGACTGTCAACGCAACAAACACGGTTGAGATAATCGTCAACGAAACGGAACGTTGCCAACATAATACAATGTTATTTTGGCATGGTGGGGGTATGGATAAAATGATTGATTGGTGTTAAATGTTTTACATTTTCATTATAATTTTTCTGGAAAAAGCTAATAAATAATTGTAGATCGCATTGATCGTGCTGCACGAATTAATAGAGATGCAATTGAGATTTCTAACAACCAAAACACTTTTGAGTTCACGTCGCAATATACATGTGCATACATTTTTGAATATTTAATATTCAGCGTCACATTCGATTAAAGGTTGATTATCTGTACGCCAAGGATCCGATGTCATTTGAAATCCTTGTAAGGATATACGGTAACTTGATGACAGATCTACAGTGATGTAAATAATTTTAAAATATTTAAGGTACTCAATCCGATCAGGCCCTCATAAATTACTATGTCTTTGGCTTCGGGGATAAAAAATAATTGATTCGAGTCGAGGAACCTACTTATCAACGCTCAGAGTTATCATATATTAATTTTTGAAGTTTTGTTATTTCTATTGTTTCTGGCCCAGAAACACGCCATCAAAAAGATGTTCTCAGTCAAAATTGCGTTATTAATACACTTGATTTTAGAGTTATCCATCCTCGTCTGTTTGAATAAGTGTTCCTGTTGAAATTATCAGTACACGTCTCGAGAAAATTACAAATTTAGGGGGCAATTATTAGTACACATCTTGAAAAAGTTACAAACTTTAAAAATCAATATTTAACAACTCTGAGCTTTGATGGATGTGTTCCTCGACTCGAATCAAATATTTTTTACCACTGAAGCCAAAGAAATAGTAATTTAGGGGTGCTTAATCGGCTTGAGTACCTTTAATTATCCATGTGTTCTTCAACACCTGCAAAACACGCAGCGCTCTGACGTGATAACCAATGATATGCCATTTTTACTGACAGGCCGCGGATCAAAAGCCTACCGCGAATGATTCACAGCGGTGTCAATGAACTCAAATAGGGACATGTCTTCGGTGAACCCGAAGCTTCCAAACGCAATGAATGTACGTACATATTAAACATATTAAACAAGCTAAAATATTTGGAAAGCGATTTTTCATCATAATTTTGCAGAATAAACGCGACAACAGGTAAGCCAATGAGACAGAGAATCTTCAAATTCAATTCAAAATATGACACAAACTACATACCGGTACAACTCCAACGCAATAATAAAATCCGGTATAAAGAACTAAACACACCACCTCCCATTTTTTTTAATTCTATTATCTGTCCCACATGTTCAATAAAATTTTTATCAGAAAATATTTATTAGTATTTGAGAACTCGGCATATATAAGAACAGAGGCGGACTGGGCCAAAAAACCAGCCCGGGAAATGAATATAATACTAGACGAAGTTATTCTGGTTTCGTCAACCACGAAACCAGAATTTTAGTCAATTGTGGTTTATTTACTGCTACTAAGCCTATTAAATGTATTCATCGTTCTGTTTGCAATGATCGACAAGTACATATATCCCAACAGTTTTGTAGCGGGCATTTATAGCAATATATTCGTGCGTGGTGTTTTACTCCATACATTGGGAAACACAACCGCACGACCGCTTTGTGCGAAACACCTGCTCATTGTACCTATATTTATTATAACAAAAAGCCTAACACCCGTCAAAAGCTGCAAATAAATTGCCCGATTTGGAACGATCGAATGCGTAGATATGAGATTTTCTGTTTTCAGAGAGTGGGAAAATGACACTAACTTAGTCATATGTGATCGTAAATTATATTTAAAACAAAAAAATTAATGGTTAAAAAACTACTTTACATGACTCATCGTCTGTATATTTTTCGGCGCGGTGATTGTAATCTTCGCGTGTTGCGTTGATCCTTGACGCAACGCATTTAACATAAACATGGTCTGTGTTAAACTTCAACGCGGTCGTAACGTACCAACAATGCGTTATCAACGCAACGACCGCGTTGTGTTGAAGGTACAACCGCGTTGTTAACTCTTGAGAACCGCGTTAAAAGCGACACTTATTTTGAGAAGGTCTGTGCATGTGCTGTCAAAGTGACAGTTCTGATAGATTGGTTGAATTCAATTTCAATGATTGGGAGGAACGTACTTCAAAGATTGACAAGAAGAAGAAAGTATTTGTGAATAACTTCATTTTTATTTTTCTATTAGATCACCTATTTTGGCACCAGGAAACACTTTTTGCCCGTTGAAACTACTCGAGTTTCCGATATAGCATTCGGTTTAATGACAATGTATGTCAAATCGTTTGGAATTTTCCGGATTTCGCCAAAATCATAATTTTTTTTGCATTGCATTGTCGCAAATAGTTCCCAACCAACAGATGTTCCTTCGGTTAATCCTCCATATACACTCAACGGTATAACTGTGATCCCTGACGTAATGCACACAGAAAACAAACTCAATTTGTCCAAAATTGAAAAAATGGACAGACGATAAAATATCAGACCACGTGCTTTTTACCGGAAGTAAATATAACCGGTGCTCTTAAAAATGTGACCGGTGAACCAAAAATAAGTCCCTATCACTAGCGTATTCAGGGGATTTTTGTTTGTTTTGAGATTGCGATAAATAGTTTTGATGCAGCCATGAAGCGGACTGTTAGTGATGCGGGCGTTAATTATACCCCCTTTATAAAGTGGGTTATACTGTTTTGCACCTATCCGTCCGTACATGCGTCTGTGTGTGCGACCGTACGTACGACCGTCCGATGTCTGTTCGTGTCATAACTTGAACAGTAGTGCTCCGATCTCAATGTAATTAGGTATGGATTTTCACTACAATGAGGACATTAAATAGAGGGTTCCATCGTTTTGTTTCGATTTTCCATTCTAGAGTTATTCATCTTTGTTTATCTGGAAATGTTGGCTTTTGCATGGTATACCTGGTGTCAGTTCATGTTGTAACTTCAACAGTTTTGATGGGATCTCAATGAAATTTGGTATGGATGTTCACAACTATGAGGACATTAAATAGAGTGTTTCATCGTTTTGTTCGGATTTTCCATTCTAGAGTTATTCATTTTTTGATTATCTGGAAATGTTGGATTTTTGGTCCGTCTGGAGTCTGTGCTTGTCATAACTTGAACAGTAGTGCTCGGATCTCAATGAAATTTTGTATGGATGTTCACTACTGTGAGGGCACATGCAATAGAGGGGTCCATCATTTTTTTCTGATTTTCCATTCTAGAGTTATTCATCTTTGTTTATCAGGAAATGTTGGCTTTTTGGTATGTATGCATGGTGTCTGTTCATGTCATAACTTCAACAGTTGCACCGGGATCTCAATGGAATTTGGTATGGATGTTCACTACTATGAAGACATTAAAAAGAATCTTCCATCGTTTTGTTCGGATTTTCAATTCTAGAGTTATACATCTTCGATTATCTGGAAATGTTGGATTTTTGGTACATCGAGTGAGTATAGCACGAATCATGATCATAAACATAACGAGGCAATGGTTAACGAGCTTCGTGGCCATCTTACATCGGGTGAGCATAGCACGAATAAATATGATAAACATAACGCGGTCATGGTTAACGAGCTTCGTGGCCATCTTACATCGGGTGAGTATAGCACGAATCATGATAATAAACATAACGCGGCCATGGTTAACGAGCTACGTGGCCATCTTACATCGGGTGAGTATAGCACTAATCATGATAATAAACATAACGCGCCGTCTGGTGTCTGTTCGTGTCATAAATTGAACAGTAATGCTCGGATCTCAATGAAATTTGGTATGGATGTTCAACTATTTGTCTTGTTTTTTTGTTGTTTTTTTTATAGTTATTCATCTTTGTTTATATGAAAATGCTGATTTTTGGGTCCGTCTGTCTGAGTACAGCAGTCATATTTTATATGATACCCACACTAGGCGGTATGTAACAAGGGAGTATGCACCGGACGACAGTCCATCTCTTGTTTTTAATGGCCTAACTTTAAAAGATTATGCAATATATTAATTTAAAAATAATATAATATAATACTACTTGTATTGTTAATAAACAAATAAAAAATAGAAGGTCTCTTCTCACTAGGGCCCAGGGAAACTTCGAGTATTCTATATCGTAGTGAAGCTTCCGATTCTTATGGATTCAAAATTTTGAATGGTGGGGTCAAACTGACAACCAAAAAAATTACCAATGGGCTCACTTCAGTAAAATACACAATCAGAAGAAGATACATGAGGCCAAAATAAAAATAAAAAACATCCATGTTTCCGGTTTGTCTTGCTTCTCAATTGCATACATGGCTTTTTCATTTATTTACCTCCTTGATTTACCTTCTTGTTTATATTTTCCCCACCATGCAAGAGCCCTGCATGGTAGTACTTGTATAGTTCGTTAGGCATGGACTAGCATAATGAGAAAGAATAGGGCTTCAGTAACCACTGCTTGAGATAAAAGTCTCTCTTAAAGTGGAGCAGAGAAATACATAAATGATCATCATTGTCTGAGTTTGTGCCTCTGTTGCGCCATGATGTGAGCTTCTGCTTAAAGTGACGTGAAACACCAATTAAGAAAACAAACCACCATTCGAGAAATTCAAATGGCTGATTCAGTGGAGCATAGACATAAATGATTGACATTGCCTGATTGTGTAGGTCATGTTATGAGCTTCCACTTAAAGTGACGTTAACTACATGTAGCTGCTATATAAGTACTTTTCTTGGTTGAAACCTTGGATATGGTCAATTCATGGCCATCACCTATGCAGCCATTGAAATAATTTCCGAGTGATGGGCATTAGTTCGCAATAATAATTTAATGGGCATTAAATGTGGTCATTTGATGGCCACTACCTGTGCAGCCATTGAAATCATGGCCATTAATATTACAACAGTTGTGAGTGATGGGCATTAATTTGCAATAATAATGTAATGGGCATTAAATGTGGTTAGTTGATGGCCATTACCTATGAGGCCATCAAGATCATGGGCATTAATTTCGTGACAATTGTACTTGGCATTAAAAGTATACCAAATCATTGCCATTAAATTCAGTCAATACAAATTTTAATGGGGTTTAATGGGCATTAGAAAAATAGAATGTGTGTTTAATGGCCAATTCAATGTTTATAATGGTGAACTGGCCATTAAATCTTTAAAATTAATGGTGTTTTAATGGGTTCAGTGGAGCCCCATTAAAATTGTTGTTACAAGAATTAATGGTATAAACTAATGGTTTTGGCCAATTTAATGGTATTTTAATGGGATTTTCATGGCATTTTAATACAGTACAGTAGTGATAGTCGAATTTATAAACACGTATTGCGTACTAGCATAATGTGCCATAATATGAAGCATATACATAACTTGCGATTTATCTAATTTAACTGTTTTATCACACTCCAAATACATCAGATCCATAAACATATACCTGTGAATATTATTCTATACATTTTACATGGTATAAGGTACCATTATTTTATCTCAATCTAAACAGAATAACAACATTCTGACTGAAAAGGGAACTTTGAATGAATAATATCATGAATGATTATATGGCATGGTTCATGACAGTTGTCAATTTCAAGAGATTGTATCATTAATTATGATGATATTGTCAAAGGTGAAGCCTTTGAAGTGTCATTACAGATTTTCACCTTTTAAATACAAAACAATTGCAACCTTGGTAAAGCTTGGTAAAGCTGGATTGCAATCTTGGCCAAGGTCGTTTACAACCTTGGTAAAGCTTGGTAAAGTTAGTTTGGAAAGCTTGGTAAAGCTTGGAAAAGCTAGGCTGGAACCTTCGTAAAGCTTGGAAAAGCTGAGCTGGAACCTTGGTAAAGCTAGGTAAAGCTAGGATGGAACCTTGGTAAAGCTTGGAAAAGCTAGGCTGGAACCTTGGTAAAGCTTGGAAAAGCTTGGTAAAGCTAGGCTGGAACCTTGGTAAAGCTTGGTAAAGCTAGGTAAAGCTAGGTTGGAACATTGGTAAAGCTTGGTAAAGCTAGATAAAGCTAGGCTGGAACCTTGGTAAAGCTTGGTAAAGTTATGATTAAGATTTTGTAAAGTTTGGAAATCCTTGGATAAGCTCGGTTTAATTTGCTGAGGTATTTCAAGGTTTTCCGAACTTGAAACGTTCCAATACTGCCCCAAGGATTTCCCAGCCTTTCCAAGGTCTCTGATCCTAGGATATCCTAGGAATTCCAAGGAATTTTCCTAACTTTTCCAAGCTTTTATTCCTTGGACATTTTGATAAGGGAGTGAAAACCCTTGAATCTGAGAAATCTCCCGGATTCAACCACAATAGTATCATGAAACACAAGCTGCTTCATTGTTTTAACCTGATCCTCTCTACGAGCAACGTTCCACGCAAATGGACAGTTGATGTTAGTATACCTATATTCAAACGTAAGAGAGATAGCAAGGACCCAAGCATTTGCCGAAACAATTCCCCCCCCTGAGTTGTTTCTCTAAGCTGTTCACCAGCATAATTAATGATCTATTAATTTTTTTTCTCGAAATCAATTGCTTACAGAGAGAAACACGCGCAGGTTTCAGGAAGGGTTGCTCTACAATCTTCTCGCGTTATGCACTCATACATCTCGGTTGGCTCATCAGCTCCCCACCGCAGGTAATACAGGAATGTATTATTCGAATGTCTTATTCGACCCATTGGATAAACAATTATCATGGTTCTCCGCTGGCCTCATCCACATATTCATATTCCACATGCTTGTACTATATATACCACATCACAAACTGAGCGATGAACGGTGAACGACCAACGAATTATACTATCTATATCTATATTTGCGAATGTCTGTCTGTCTGTCTGTCTGTCTGTCTGTGTTCTATAGAAATTCACAGGGGACCATCTAGATGATGCCAAAGGGGTCTACTAGGAGTAGCTTTTTACGAGAAAGATAATGGTCGGGGTTATAATTTTCTAAAGTGACGCCGTTGTTGTCAGGGGCAGAAAAGGGGGAGGGCAGAAACAATATTTGTCGCCCATTGCCACCAAACTTATTTCGGCCAATTTGGCCGGTTACTTCATGTCTGTTTTTCATCTGACGTGTGTGTCGGAATAATGATTTATGTAAATGTTAGCCCAAACTACATTTCCAAGTAACGATGGTTTTGTTGTTTATTTTGAGGAATAATACCGCGTCAGATGAATTCAGCCCAAATATGTTAACAGTTGTCGTGTAAAACATTCGGCAGTAGGTTAGCGTTATTTAGTATTTGTGGATGTCCTTTAACATGGGGAAAATAGACTACTGCGCTTGAACGAGCATGTGAAATGTCGTTTTTAATGTATAGCAACTTTATAATCAATAACAGAGGCATTCTCTGTCAAATAAGGTCGCTCTATTTACGATACCAATTGGGGAACTTTGTAAATTAAATTAAGCGTAAACCAGCGTAAACGTATACCTGCTGCAAATAGAAAAGGTGCCGGAATCGGCGTACTCGCCCCAGGGCTAACTCGCCCCAATCGACGCGTGCCAACTCGGAATAAAAGGCCAACTCGGAATAAAAGATGTATACGGGGTGTTATATGGCGTTTGGTCCGTTGTTACTCAATGAATATTATTGAAATTTGGTGTATATGTCCGGGCTGGGACATGGAATACAACAACGTTTGAATTGTTTTTAAATTTACAAATTTGTTGATTTTATTCATTTTTGTTTCGTTCTGAAACACACTATAAAGTGTATATAATATAATAACGAACACGAGACATACATAATTTATAAACTGTTAACAAAAGATATCAAATTCAATACATGACAAAGATGACTCAGTGGAGTTTATAAAGTGAACATAAAAACATTGAGGTAAGAATCTTTTTAAGGAATGCAACTTTATTTAATGATAATAAACACATAAATTAAAATAACAAACATGAGACATACATGATTTATAAACTGTTAACAAACGATATCAAACTCAATACATGACAAAGATGACTCAGTGAAGTTTATAAAGTGAACATAAAAATATTAACGTAAAAATCTTTTTAAGCATTACTAAACCGTTTAGCACAGTCCACTTCACTCATCCGATCATCACCATACTTCATATATATCTTGATATTGATCTATCAGATGAGAGCTATCAAATATTTTTTTAATTTTATAGGAAAAAATGGTCGCCAGCGGCCATATTGCATTTACGTTATATGTTATCGCGTCATGTCGATATCTAGTATTACTTAGAAATTTCACCTTTCCAGATTCATAATTGCTCCATTGACTGTAACAGATGGAATTATTCCCCTCTTCGGATAGAGTATCACTGAAACTTTATTTTGTCAGACTGTCTGTATAGTCACTGATATGGCAATAATCTGTAATAAGATGTAGCACTATTTTATTTTATATTTACATGCAGTGCTGTTTTTATACAACAATTCTAATCCCCCCTAGATCATCATGTGATCGACCATACATCGCGCGAGGACCTGGTTGAATTAAGGGGGGTTTTATGGATAACTTCTGTCCTCAAGCTAGATTACACTTATGACATTTAATGGCATGTTGCTAACGTGGAGGGTTAAATATGTTTGAGACACCACCACTCTTCAATTCACACCAAGTTCTCAGTTGTCATATTCGGATATTAGAACCCATAGCCATGATATATGGTTTATTTTGTGTATACTAGTAATATTGTTATTTTCAGTACCCTTATATACCAGTACTGTGTATAACAATGCATATAAATTAATCCATGTATACATGTATATTGATTCAACGGATTCAGTGGTTTTGTCCATCAGTCTATCAAATTTGCGGGGAAAACATGGCCACAAGCAGTACACCCTGTTAAATTTCGAATTTGAATCAATTGGCGCACCCTGCAGCCAGCTTTTATTGGAGAACTTTTTCTCATGTGGATAGTTTGGGTCACCGCTAGATGTGAGCCATGTTTTGTTCTCAAGCTGTCCTTGTGAAGACATCACTGCCAGCGGTGATCTTGAATTTTACTATTTTTATGGCTAAATAATTTGGTTGATCCTACAGACGATACCCCTTGTCCGATCGTCACCAGATTCCACAATGATCTTCTGGATAACCAGGGTGAGAGTAATCTAATTTTCCCGAATTTCGTTAAAAAACATTACCACAGGCAGCAATTTGGTATCTTACTGTTTGATCCTCTTTTGCGTGACTGAATTGTTTAGCAACTGTACAGATATATCCCAGTAGCTGGTAGTCACCACACTTTATATTGATCTTCGGGCTGACAACTAGATGGGAGCTATCGAATGCTTTGAATTTTTTTGGAAAACATTGTCGCCAGCAGTCATCTTCTATTTTGGTTTTTATATACATGTATATCTCTTCATTCGGATAGCCAGTATTACGTAGGTACTTCAACTTTCCGCATTCCTGTCATAATTTGAAATATAAAAATTTACCTGATACATGCACCCTTCAAAATTTGTTTCGTCGTATCTATTTTAATGACCCGTATGGTAATATTGATACAGATATATTTGTCAAACATTTCTTTGTACAATATACAGGTATTTAGTTTGTAACTAAATCTAGAAATATATAATAGTAGCTGGTGGACCCTACTTCGTCCGGGATGTTCCCCTCGGATTTTCGGAGAACTGCGCGATTTAACCTTGAATTGACCATTTTAAAGGTGAACGTCATGTCGGGTCACGATTTGACCCGTCCAAAACACTCCCCGGACAAAAGTCACGACAAAAGTACCCGTCGAAATCCGCCCGGATTTATCCGATTTGACCTTGAATTGACAATTTTGAATGTCAAGATCAGGTCAGGGTCATAATTTGACCCACCCGAAACACTCCTGGGACAAAGGTAACAGTAGGTATTATATTTCGTTGAAATACTTCCGTTTTACCAGATTTGACCTTGAATTGATCTTTTTGAATGTCAAAGTCAGGTCGGGATCAAGATTTGACCCGTCCAAAATACTCCCTGGAAATAATTTCCCCTAGGTATCAAATTTCGTCCAATCTGTCCGGCAGTTTTCCCGGCCATAGCTAACAGACAAACAGACAGACAAATGTCCAAAATATATATTAAACTAGCTGATGTACTCGACTTCGTTCGGGCTATTTAGGGATTTTTTTTGGTGATCGCCTCCATCTGGACAGTACCCAGTATATACAGCGTCTGGCCAAACTATTGTTCAATTAGTCCAGAAACATGCCTACATCAGCACGTTCGAGAACATGGTCCTACGTGAAATTGGACCCGTCCATATTGCTCCCGGGATCGAAGTAGTCCTACACACAAATTTTTAGTCGGATCGGTCAAGGTCCAGAAACATGCCTATGAGCGAGGTCAAGTTGACACGTTAAATACCAAATCCGAGTCGGATCAGTCGAGCAGTGTTAGAGTCTATAACACATACACACATGCATTCATGCATACACACATACATACAGACAGGTGTTCCAAAATGTATAATCGATACCTACAACAATTCTATGGTAGATAGTTCACGGCCGACCTGATGCATGCATCTTAGTTTTCTTGTATATAATCATCCCCATAATATGAGGAATCTAATGGCGTGGTTTAAATATGGCAAAAGTTCGCGTCAGGGGCGCCCGGAAAGGGGGGGGGACAGATTTTTGTTCCTGTCGCCGATTGCCACGAAACTTACATATAATCATCCCCGTGATATGAAGAATCCAACGGTGTGGTTTAAATATGTCAAAAGTGGCGTCGTTTGAGTCAGGGGTGAACGGAAGGGGAGAGGGGCACCAAAATTGATAAAAACTAATTTTAGCGCCGATTTCCACCAAATTGATATATATTCTTCTTCATGATACAAGGAATCTAATTGTGCGATTTAACAACGCCAAATTGTTGTTTTTGGATGAGAGATTGGGAGGGGGTGGGCACTAAATTTGATAATAAGTCGCCGATTGCCACCACACTTATACAAAATCATCCCCATGGTATGAGGAGTCTAATGGTGTGGCTTTTATCTGTCAAATGTGGCCTCATTCGAGTCAGGGTTGCATTGAAAGGGACAGGGGCACCAAAATTGATGCACAATTTTTTTAGCGCCAATTTCCACCAAATTGATACACGTTCTTATGCATGATACGAGGAATCTAATCGTGATTTAAAGACGCCATAGTGGTGCTGTTTGGGTGAGAGATGGAGAGGGGAGGGATTGGCACCAAATTTGATAGAAAAAATTGTTTTGTCGCCGATTATCACCAAACTTATAAACAATCATCTCCATGATATCAGGAGTGTAATCGTGTGGTTTAAGGATGTCACAAGTGGGCCATTCGAGTCAGTGGTGTATAGAGATGAGAGGTACACAAAAAATTATATCTATATGTTTAGTGCCGATTTCCACCAGATTGATACACATTCTTCTCCGTGATACGAGGAATCTTATCGTGTGGTTTATATACACCAAATTGGTGCCCATATGGGTGAGAGATATGAGGACCTTAAATTACCATCAAATTCAGACACGTTCTTCTCAAATGATACAAGAAATAAAATCGTGCTGTCTGTCTGTCTTTTTGTCTGTCTGTGTGCGTTATATATATATAACTTCACGCGGTACAATCGAGATGACACCAAGGCGTTCTAAGAGGGGTAACTTTTTACAAGGAAGATAATGGTGCGGGTTAAAATTTTCTAAAATGACGCTGTTGGTGGGAGGGGAAATTTAAAAAATATGGTGAAATAGTTTTGTCGCTGATTTCCACCAAACGAATACATAATCACCTTCGCAATATGGCGTTGTTCGAGTCAGCGTTGCATCAACAATTGATTTAATAAACCAAATTCCACCAAATTCATACACGTTTTTCTCTAATGATATACCATGAATTAAATCACATTTGGTGTCGTTTGCGTCACGGATGACCAGCGGATATGCACTATCATTGATAAGATTGCTATTCGCCGTTATCCACATATAAGTTATATACAGTCACCAGGCCATCTCCATATCATTTTAAGTAGTTTGGCGTTCACATTTCACAATCCCGACATATGGTGACCCACATAAGTCACTTGAACAATTATATCTTCTTAACAGTCATATTTTTATTGGAATGGCAATCAAGGCATTCACACAATGAGCTAGCAAAAGAGATAACTAGAAGAAGAATTAAACGTATATTTATCATTATATTGAAGAGATACATATATTCGTGCAAACTGAGAGACCTCGAACCATCAGAGGATTGCATATATATAATAACAAAATTTAGTCTGTTCCATTCAATACAGTTTCCACAAAAAGTTACAATTTGTCAAGAGATATGGAAGGCGTGTTCAAAAATAGTGGTCACAGTGTGCAGTCAAATATAGCTTCTTCTGATATACAAGGACATGCAGTTAGTAGCACAATACTTTTCAGGATCCTACCAATACTGACATCTGACAAGGGTTTTAGAACAGACTCATCGACTGACATAAACAACTCAAAATCTCGCTCTGTGCCTGGCCTATGTAGCTGATATATGTGCGCAGCAACAGTTCGTTTAAACTAAGAATATTTAGCCAATATATAGCACCGTGAACAGAGGAGCACCTGGAAATTTCTTTGAAACATCTGTATCTTCATGGAGATATGATAGCCAGGTGTCCTCGAGATCTTAGTCCAACCCACTATATTGATTGATACATCTCAATATGTAAAACCCAATTATCATCTTTTATCGAACTAATGTGTTTATGATGTTCATGTATCATATTATAACGTCTAGTGTATACGCAGTTGTAAATAAATAAATACTTCATTATTGGTGGAACGGATTAATCGCGATAAACAGAATGACAATTGACAAGGTGAGCCACTACTTATATTCATTGACTGTAATAATCATGTTTTGTGATGCTATTTGAATATACAATTTATGAGAAAACGTATAACACTTTAAGCAAGAGCATTCTCTATTCCCAACAAATATCCACAGCATACATTAACCTGGGCAACGCCGGGTAACCCTGCTAGTTATTTATAAAAACAATGTTTAGAGTTAACAAGACAAAACCTATATAAAATCAAATTATTATTACATGTATAGTTATATTACTTTTCAACGGGGACGACAGGTAGACAACCCTCTTGGTTATGCTATCCCCGATAGCTCATTGAATGTTATAATATTACACTGTGTATATAATTGTATAATATTATATGAATGAGTTATGAATAAATAATAATAATCAATCATAATCATCTCATGAAACCAAACAAACACAACTTTTATTGCGCCTTCATAGATTTATCAAAAGCATTTGATTCTGTGCGGAGAGTTGTCTCTGGACGAAACTTATTGCATATATGGTATCAACGGAAAAACTTTAATTGTTATTCAATCAATTTATAAACAACTCAAACTGTGCATCCGCGTATGGTATTATTATGGTAACTAAATTATGTACCAGGTGTGGGTTCTGTATTCTGGTCGTTGCAAACCATAATGTGCTAAGCACATCGAACCATGTATAACACTATACACACATGTATATGCAATGTTTACAACACTGTGTGATAAGATCGAACACCAATGCTATAAGGTATGACATACAGTGCACGCAGTTCAAACTGCTCACATATTCATTATAAAATAGCACATGCATGTTCAAAACATCGAACACCCAGTTCCCGTGTACAAGTCGATGTCGTATATATAGTTTCAATAATAATTGAGTAGTGACATATATTTATTCAAAACTGTAACATATATATGTGACCAACATGAAATAGTGTGTTGACTTTGTTGAAATATACAACACTATGTATTGTTTAATATAGAACACATTGAGCATGTAAAGTCTGTAGACTGTCATATTTGTTCAAAAACTGCATAATTGTCGGCACAACATTGTATTCCATTTGTGCATATATAGATGACCACATTGCATAAATAATACTGGCCCTAGCCTATAGTCACGTAGGATTTTCTTGCTCTAGAGCAGACTCTATATAAGTTATGTACCTTGTGTCAAGGGCTTCCAAAAACATTTGGGTAGACTTCGTCAAATGGTTCTCCCGTCTCCATGGCAACCGTTTTCAAAATGGCTGCCAAGATGTAATATTTTCACATCAGAAAGTCCATAAAGTGTTCATCCTGTCATATATGTGGAAGATTAACAAACTTAATTAAATATCAAAATATCCGTATTGATACTATTGATTGCCGGTGTTATCTTTTCGTGTAATAGTGTATATTATCATCTTATTTTGGGTTAAATAGGCTTTTTTCGTGAATCAAACCAGTGAAAAATGGAATCCCACTGCCTAGGTAACATCAACATCTTGTTTTCGGTGGGAACATAACTAAACAATAGATGGGGGATATGTTCACATTTTGTAAGCATATTTTGGAGTATGTCAATGTTCCATGGTTCATTTTTGGGGTAAAAAATGCCTTTTTTGATAAAAAATGTGAGCATTCTGGAATCCATCACCACATGATAAGTATCATTAATTCATGCCATTTTATAACAATTCCAAGTCTTATTTGTTAATTATTTAAATGTTAAATCTCAGTAATAAACATAACACAGTGTTGTTGGAATAAGACAAATTATATGGTTACCAGGGTGATTTGTTTTGAATTAATGAAATCAGTGAAAACTGGAATCCTGTACTCTGAATACCATCAGCTTTATCTCTATATAGATACTATACACATTTAATAGTGGGTACTTATTTGAATTGAATCATGTGAAAGAGTAACACTATGGATTATATGTCAACATATTCATATTGATACAGAAGAAAACATGTCTGTGTTGCCTTTTTGTGAAATGTACCATTTTCTATTTTTGGGGACAAATGGGATTTTTCGTAAATAAACACGATTAAATCTGGATTTTGTCATATTTCAACGCCGTTTTCTTCATCTTGTCGATCGTTTTAATTGATCTGCTTCGAGATATATCAAAATGACTGTTAGTCAAGGTGCTCGGGGTAACAATTGTGTAAAATGTGATAAAAGCATGAAACTTGGAATATATGTTGATTATGTTCCCTGTGCACTATTTTTCATTTCCAGATATGGAGGCATTCACGGGAGGTCCTTCCTTAGCAACGGTTGCTATGCAACTATCCGAAATCGAAGAAATGCATATTTGAGTAATATTATGGCATTTTTTAACAAACTAAACTATGCCATGTATCATTTTATGATGAAAATAACTATATTAGTTGTTGATTATGTGGACCTGATAGGAACTGTACCGTGTTTCTCACTTACAGGGATGGTAACGGTTGCTAAGGATATACCCAAAATCGAAAAATATACAAATGACCAATATTAATGGCAATTTCAACAAATTAAACTAAACAATGTAGGATCTTGTGGTGAAAACAATTACAGTAGTTGTTGTTGATGTGGACCTGACTGGAAAATTACCATATTTCTTACTTACAGTGTTGGTAACGGTTGCTAGGGACGTCGCTCGAAATTGAAGTAATTCACACATGGCTGAAATTATGGCAGTTTTAACAATCCGTAATACACCATGTAACATTGATATGGTGAAAACTATTAAAATATTTATTGTTTGTGTGGGAATAATTGGAAAATTAGCACAACTCTTAATAACATACGTGGTAACGGTTGCTGTGGACATACCCAAATTTGAAAAATGTACAATATGATAGCATATGACTGTTCATTGTGGCATTTGTTTTTTAAACTAAACTGCACCATGTAGCATTTTGTTGACAAAAACAATTATAACAGTTGTTATAAGCGTGTTATAGGTCAGAAATAAATATAATAAAGTGTTGTTGGAATAAGGCATATTCTATTGTTACCAGGCTATTATAAATTAATGAAATCAGTGAAAAATGGAATCCTATACTCTGAATAACATCCCCTTTCACTCTATATAGGTACTATACGCATTTATTGGTGGGCACTTATTTGAATTGAATCATGTGAATGAGTAACACGTTGAATTATGTGTCAACATTTTCATAATGGTACAGCAGATAACATGTCAGTGTTGCCTTTTTGGGAAATGTACGATGTTTAATTTAAATGGTATTTGCAAATAAACACGATGAAGTCTGTATTAAGTAAAAACAATTATTTCAACGCTGTTTGTTTCATTTTGACTATCGTTGTTCATTGAGCTGCTTATAGATATACCAAGTGACTGTGGTTATTCAGCTGATAACATGCCGGTGTTGATTGTTCCTGTAGTGTTATAAGACTGATTATTTTTGTGGTAAAATCGTTTTTTTCGTTAACCAAAACAGTGAAAAATGGAAGCTAGCCGCCTGAATAATATTTACATATATTCTGGAATGGGTACACTGGACTAAATAAGATTATATGGTTAACAGGGTATTTTTGCTATTAAAAATCAATGAAAACTGGAATTCGGCCATCGGAACAACACCCTCCCTTATTTCTATATAATAACTGGCACTATAATATAATCTGGCCTTACTTAAATTGAAATGATGAAACTGGTTGGAGACAAGTTGATTCACTGGCGCTATTCCTATTTTCAATGTATCTAAACGATTTATAATCTTTTCTCGATTATGCCATCAAAGACAAGCGGTCAGATGCTCGTATCCCGTTTTTATATAACCATGGGTATATGTGAGAAATACACAACGAAAACACACTCCACAGTTTGGATCGATAAGTCTTGCCCTGTGTATTTTGATGTTGCATTTTTTTGTCAATCGGTCTTCTGTATAATTTCTACAACACGATTATCGTCTCACTTGCAGCACGTCATCACCGTTTGATCGCCACAGAAACATTTTCACGGTCAATATATTGCCGCTGGTGCAGTGTACTCTCGGATAGAAACAAAATAGGCTTATGTCGAAAGCAGAAACTAAATCGCGAGGTGCACCCCTGGTTGAGTCTGTGATATTTGGCACTCGGGACGTGACTAGAGGGTTTTCGTTGTGGTGAAATTTCCAACTGCAGTTTGCGTAATTAAATTTGCACCCCCCAGTCCTTTGATTTTCCCCAAATGTTCCCTCATAGACTACTAGACGGTAAGCTATTCTAAATGGACCAGTAGTCTTGTGGCCACTGGTCATGCAGGGAGATGAAAAGGATGGTTCGGCCCAGTATGAGACTAAAACATCCTAATATCTAGTGGTTTAACGCCAGACAAATTTACACCCCGATTTATTGTTTCTTAAATCAATTAGCAAGTAACCACTGGCAAGGGCACAGAACACAAGGGCCGGCCGATGGTTAGGTCCAATGTGAGGACATTTTGAAAATCTGAACATGAACATTTGACAATCCAAGCTTTCCAATTCGGGGAAATTTTTAACCCGACACTCACCTTTAGATTTAAAAATTGCCAAATGATACCCATTTCAGTCCAAAATTTTGACAATGAAAAAGGGAAATATGCAAATGTTGGTCTAAAATCAACAGATTCGTCGCTAAGATATTGTGGGAAAATCAAACTAAGAGAACAATTTCAACCTAATTTTTGTGTGAATTTTCCAATTAATGTTGCATTAGGTTTGATTTTGTGTATATCCCTAGCAACCGTTACCATCCCTGTAAGTAAGAAACACGGTACAGTTCCTATCAGATCCACATAAACAACAACTAATATAAGTATTTTCATCATAAAATGATACATGGCATAGTTTAGTTTGTTAAAAACTGCCATAATATTACTCAAATATGCATTTCTTCGATTTCGGATAGTTGTATAGCAACCGTTGCTAAGGAATGACCTCCCGCGAATGCCTCCATATCTGGAAATGAAAAATAGTGCACAGGGAACATAATCAACATATATTCCAAGTTTCATGCTTTTATCACATTTTACACAATTGTTACCCCAAGCACCTGGACTATTAAAAAACGATAGACAAGATGAAGACGATATCTCGGAAAAGGATGGAGCTATCGACTTGAAATTTGCTATGTGAATGTACCTTGCCCCGGATACGAATTTTATCGGGTCGCCGAGCTCGTGCGACACCAGCTTCGCGCATGCGCAGACGAGATCTCGGAAACTGGTGGACCTATCGACTTGAAATTTGCTATGTGAATGTATCTTGCCCCGGATGCGAATTGTATCGGGTCGCCGAGCCCGTGCGACGCCAGCTTCGCGCATACGCAGACGAGATCTCTGAAACGGATGGAGCTATCGACTTGAAATTTGGTATGTGAATGTATATTACCCCGGATACGAATTTTATCGGGTCGCCGAGCCCGTGCGACGCCGGCTTCGCGCATGCGCAGACCAGATCTCGGAAACGGGTAGAGCTATCGACTTGAAATTTGATTTTTGAATAGCCCGGACAACGTCGGGCTGGGTAGAGCTATCGACTTGAAATTTGTTTTTTGAATAGCCCGGACAACGTCGGGCTCATCGGCTAGCCTATTATATATTTTGGAAGATCTGTCTGTGTGTGTCTGTGTGTGGTGTGTGTGTGTGTGTGTGTGAGTGAGGATGCGTTGGTTTTAGGCCTCCTCTGAGGACCTCGGTTAGAAAACACACCTTTAATCCGAGGACGTAAAATTCATTGGGGGACAAAAAGTGTGTCCTCGGAAGAAAATCAGTACTGAATGCTTTAAAATGACAAAATTAGTCACGTGTCAAATTTTCGTCCCAGTCCTCGGAAGCCGCCAAAATGTTTTTTTTTGTGTTTTGATGATACACACTTTACAACATTTTTAAACACTCCACGCATGCGTACACCTGAATATTGTGTTAACAGTTGAAGGACGTTGTGTGTAAACACTGCGAGGGCCATGCAGTCTCGACCCCCAGAGGTCATATCCGCTTCGCGAGCTTGGGCATGCGCAGAGCATTGCAAGAAGACACATTTCGCGGGTCTTTTAGAGTACGTGTGTAAAACTGCACAGGAAAGGTGAGGTCTTATATTAATAATTTTTCGGTTATATTTTTAATTATAATTGGCCGCTGACGGCACAGGCCTGATGGTTTTCTTCAGAGAATTTTTTTATTGGAAAATTGTGACCCAACCAAAATGTCTATGGATTCATAAATTATTACTCTACCTATCCGACTAATTGCAATTTGCACTGCAGATTCAATTACATTAAATTAAAATGATTCATATATTTTGCTAAATAGACCTAAAAACAGAGATTTGTTTAAATTGACAAATTGTCATGTCACCTCCATTTTTATTCATATTTAGGAAAATATATGAATGCAATTGAATTTTCAATCAGTCGGATGAGTAGAGTAATAATTTACGAATCCATAAACATTTTGGTTGGGACACCATTTCCAAACCAAAAAATATTCTGCCACAATTAAGGTGTCAAAACAGTCCCAGATTTCCTCAGATGTCTCTTGTACTGGGGCGAAATCTGACTTCGATCAAATGAATTCGAAGTCACTATCTGACTAAAGATCACCTCCCTTACCGAAATCATTAGCCATCTGTTAGCCATTCTTTAGCACTCGGAAGAGAAGGAATGATGGCTTACTGATGGCTAGTAGTTTTCAGAGGATATGGATGGCTAATGCAAAATTTAGCCATCGAGGCTAGGTGATGGCTAGATGATGGCTTATTAGCCATCGCTTAGCCCTCCTATAGGCCGAAATATTTAAATGAGCTAAGCCATCGATGGATGGATGGCTAGTAGGCCGATGGCTAGTAACCCGATGGCTAGTAGGCTGATGGCTAGTAGGCGATGGCTAGTAAGCCGATGGCTAGTAGGCCGATGGCTAGTAGGCCGATGGCTAGTAAGCCATCGGATTGTTAGCCCTGGACATTTAGTGATGGCTATGTTATATAACTTGCTTCAGGAGGAATAACTCTTTGGCATCATCTATTTGAGAATGAATTATCTTTAAAATAATATGTTATATCATAAAAATAATTTTTTACCAAAATATTTAACAATGTCAATTATTTTTGTTATCTTTTGCCAAGTTTTCATCATAAATACAGTGGAAACGATTTGCAATTGTATCACTGGACACACGGACTGCATGGTATCTGGAATCATATGCATGCAACATCTTCACATTAGGCTGGGCCAGCCAAAGATTTCTGCAGATTTTTTGTCAAAATTCAAAAGAAAATAGTCTGGTCAAGATAGATCTTTAACCCTTCCTATATGAGAACAATATATGCTGGTGCAGCATTAAAGAACGTGGTTCCAGCTGAATTCTCTTATATATGCGAGTTTCCCATATATAGGGATCAAGCCTTGTATATATAAGAGAATTTACTGGCTAGCTAGAGAATTGCATTGGTACAGGATTTTCAAAACATTTCAAGAAGCTCCCATCGGAATGGTTAAATATGAATATGTTTTTTTCAAGATGTTTAATGTGTCATATAATGCCCAATAAATTAGAAAATATAGTGCTGAGGATTGTACTTACCAATTTCCAGATTAATTTGTATATACATGCATGTATCTTAGTGGCAGCAGGATATTTTCTCAGAATCTCAGGCAGAATGTTTGATAAACATGCGGATTTCTGAGAGTTATTTCACAACTTTTAAAATTAGCAGGCTCAGCTATCTTGAAGCCATTACAGTTCTAGTCCAATGAATCTTAACTAAAGAAATCACAAGTTTATAAGACTGCTAAGAACATAAGTGTAAAAAAACTGGAACAAAAAACTTGAGCAGTGAATACAGACTAGCAGTTACAATTCAAATGTTGTTGAGTACAATATCCCATGATGCATTTATGCAGCCTCTATCTGGTTGGACCAACATATGGCAGCCATATGTCAGGTCTATGGCAGTCTCAGGACAGAAGGTCTTCTAACCATTAATATGACTTTGGTGAAGGCTAATAACATTCGAATGTTAAATATTCTCCAGTCTGATGGTTATCGATTAAATTCTTAACCACCAGTAATGATGGCTAGTGAATATAATTCCATGTAGTTAGCCATCGACTAACCATCACCTTAGCCATCACCAGAAATTTTTCCTGATTGGATGGCTACCTTAGCCATCACACCCCTTCTTATTCTTCATGAGTGCTAATATAACTATAGTGATGGTTTATCTTAGCCATCATTGGTCTCTGATGGCTAAGCAAGGGCTTAGGGATGGCTTAATAAGCCATTCTGTTCGGTAAGGGCTTGTTCAAGATTCAAGATTCATTCTATAAACGTCTAGTTAATCAAGATCAACTCTCCGTCAAACAACCGCTTCAATAATCTGACATTTTCTATTGTTGTTTGACAAACATTTGAAACAACACTAGATAATCGAATGACAAAATATTAAAACGGTTGTTTGTCGGAAAAGTCAACTTTGGTGTACTATAAATAAACGTCATGTTATAAAACAGGTCAGGGGGAACCCAGAAAGTATCTTTAGTAGACCGTTTGGTCGTTTAAAGACCAATCAGTCTATTTCCAGATTTTTTACAAAGTCACTAATTCTCTACAGACAGCATGCAGGTGTCAACAAATTTGCATTATGAATAATAAAACACACAATAGGGCACAGTGCCACTGATAATAAATCATTAAATAGTTCAAATGAATCAAAAGAAAACTTTGATGTTCCATTTCAAACCAGCCCAATGTAAAATTCTTCAGTCATCGAAAATTGGGCTGGAGTTTTCTGTTATTTTAATTATGCTCATCAGTTAAACAAGACCCTTTTTTGGGTATGTTTTTGGTTGAATAGAATTCTATAGTGTGTTATGACTATACTCGCATATCAAATTCGACGGCACCTGTCATTTAATGGGGAATTCCTGATTCTGTAATATAGACCGATCGGTCTTTAAAAGACGGATCGGTCTATTAAAGATACTTTTCAGGTTCCCCCTGACCTGTTTAAAGACAGATCGGTCTTCCCCCAGATATTTACACAATCACTAATTCTCTACATACAGCATGCATGTGCCAAGTACACATTTCCATTATAAGTTAAACCGATACAATCGTTCTTTTTGCAAGTTATAACTGTTGGGAAAAATTATAAATGACTTTGGCGAATCGAAGGTCAAATTGGTCAATGTTGAAAATGTGAAACATATTGTATACATACTAATAGGGCTATTTAAATCGATTCCTGGTGTGAACTCGCCCATACAGTCGTTTTTTAGCTCGAGTCTCCTCTGGCGTCCCCTGATAAAATCGACCTAAATGGCCGTGGGTGCATGTAATTGGGGTGTGGGTGAAAAATATTGTTTCAGGGGCTTCTACTAGGGCTGTCACGATTAATCGTTAGTCGACTGTCTAATCGTCGGCCGATCCGAAAATCGATTATCATTTTTTATCGTCGATTAATCGGTCGTTTTTTGGTATCGTAATCCGTGTACTATAGTAACTTGACACGAAATTAGTGAAGCTGTTGACGGGAACTAAGGTACTAGTTTTAGCTTTAAATATAAAAAATATTACAGTAAAATGGTTTGTATGTGTGGGAATTCAGCATCGGACCCAAATCTACAATAAGTGCCAGGTATATTGTCCCCAAACGAGGTCAAAACCCCCAAGTTTTATTGCTAAAAAACATCGGAATATTTTGCTTCCGTGTTCGCTAATTTCACTAAATTCGGGAATGGAAAACCGGAACGCATTTACAGTTTGTCAATCTGAAGAATTAGCCATGTTATCACAATAATTGAAGGTTTTATCGCGGGTAATTCCATATATGATACAGTCTCAAATAATTTACTAGAACAGGTAAAGAAAATGTTCTTTCCGTTGTTTGGAAGATATATTTATTGCTTCGTTTCGGCTGTATATTTTCTGTTCCGTATTTTCATATGTCTTATGAATTCATTTCCCCCATAAGCCTGTTTCATTTTGTATTCTGTACATTTTACGAACACATGTTCCTTGAAGCTGTCATTCAAACTTCAAAGGTTGTGTGGGTGTTATCCTTGGTGGACCAAACTAATTTACCATGCCATCAAATAAACAATCGATGTTAGATCGACATTGCATCACACCTTTATGATTCTGCGAAAATAGGCAGTGTGTTATGGATCCATATATAAACACATACAAAATTTTAAATCGCAAAAGGGGTGTCTTCATACCTGCCCCACTCCTACCAGGCTACCACGTTCAAGGCACGGGGGCCCACATGCGTGTAAATGTATATGTACTATATATATATACTAGGGAAGTATCTAAAAAAATCACCCTGTCTCCGAAAAGTCTGAATAAAAAAAAAACTAAATGGAATTCCTGACAATACTAAATAATTCGCTTGCAGGAATTGGTCAACAATCATTTTGATACATAATACATGTATATGAAAATCGAACCAGCTGTCGTGTAGCTACAGACTACTATAAAACACAAAATGCCCCTCCCCATTATCAGGTCGACATTTCTCTGGGCATAGCTAAGTCGCCGCAAATAAAAAAAATGCATATGTTCTATCAACAATGTGATTACATATACCCAACATACAATATGTCTTCTTCATTTTGATATATATATCAAGAAAATCGGCGCACAAATTCCAAAGTTATAAGCCATCGATTGCATAGACCACACGATAAAAAACGCGACTTGACGCCTATCAGTGGGTGCTACATCTTAGCTGTGCTCAGAGAAATTTGTTTTAATTCAGGCTTTTCGGAGACACGGTGATTTTTTCGATACTTCCCTAGTCTCATATATATTTTGAAGACCTCTGTATGTTTGTTTGTCTGTATGTTTGTTTGTCATTTATACAAATCTACGATTCTCGACCGATCGGGACGAAACTTGGTACGTGTGTGTAGTTTGACCAGGCGGTGGACGGTGTCGTATTGGCGAGCCTGTGCGGCGCCCGCTTCGCGCATGCGCAGACGAGATCTCGGAAACGGGTGGAGCTATCGACTTGAAATTTGCTATGTGAATGTATCTTGCCCCGGATACGAATTTTATCGGATCGCCGAGCCCGTGCGATGCCAGCTTCGCGCATGCGCAGACGAGATCTCGGAAATGGGTGGAGCTATCGACTTGAAATTTGGTATGTGAATGTATCTTGCCCCGGATACGAAATTAATCGGGTCGCCGAGCCGTGCTACGCCAGCGAAGCATGCACAGACGAGATCTCGAAAATGGGTGGAGCTATCGACTTGAAATTTGGTATGTGAATGTATCTTGCCCCGGATACGAATTTTATCGGGTCGCCGAGCCCGTGCGACGCCAGCTTCGCGCATGCGCAGACCAGATCTCGGAAACGGGTGGAGCTATCGACTTGAAATTTGGTTTTTGAATAGCCCGGACAACGTCGGGCTCATCGGCTAGTCTCATATATATTTTGAAGACCTCTGTTTGTTTGTTTGTCTGTATGTATGTCTGTATGTCATTGATACAAATCTACGATTCTAAACCGTTCGGGACGAAACTTGGTACGTGTGTGTAATTTGACCAGGCGGTCGTCGTTGTCGTATTGGCGAGCCCGTGCGGCACCCGCTTCGCGCATGCGCAGACGAGATCTCGGAAACGGGTGGAGCTATCGACTTGAAATTTGCTATGTGAATGTATCTTGCCCCGGATACGAATTTTATCGGGTCGCCGAGCCCGTGCGACGCCAGCTTCGCGCATGCGCAGACCAGATCTCGGAAACGGGTAGAGCTATCGACTTGAAATTTGGTTTTTGAATAGCGTCGGGCTGGGTAGAGCTATCGACTTGAAATTTGGTTTTTGAATAGCCCGGACAACGTCGGGCTCATCGGCTAGTATATATATATAGTACATATACATTTACACGCATGTTGGCCCCTGTGGTTCAAGGTCCCCAAATGAAAGTAAAAAGGGGTCCCCCAAATAAAACCTGGGTCGGCTCCCAGCTCTTGTATACTAGTTGCTCCACTATGCAAAAGAATAAACTTGAATGAGATATTAAGTTTATGTCTGGTGAGTGTTTGAAGGGGAAATGTAAATATTGCTGCTACATTCAATTAAAAAAAATCTCTATTAAAAAGCAAGCTACTAGGCTACGTTCTTGATACAAAGTTTTGGTTCTATTCTAATACACTTTTGAGCATATATGGTGCATTAAAAACAAAACAAAATATGATTTTGATGGATTCTGAAAAACAAAAATTGCCAAATTAAAAAAAGTTTACCTGGAATTTTTTGGTCAAGAAATCGGAAACAGATGTTTTTTTTTGGCCTCACCAAACTTCATATGTAGCTTCGATGTGACCTACATATATGGATGGGAGATATTTTTTTGAATTTCCTTTAAAAAGATGGCCACCAGCAGCCATCTTGAATTTTGTTCCACAGCCAACCTGAAAATTATATTCATTTTGGTGTCTGACAAAATGTCAAGACGCCAGAGACTTGGTGTCTGACATTTATATTTGGTGTCTGACATGCATATCTAAAAAAAATTGTTAGTTTTCGATGGCTTATAATGGCAGTATAATTGGGTCGGTGGGAATAAATATAAAATAATAGGCCACATAAACAAAATAGTTAAGTCATGAGTGGTGCCCCGGAATTATATGATAAAAATACAAACTATTTTTGACCATCAGATGCTTAAGAACTATAGAATTTGTTTGAATTTCGTAATCGCCAGTTGCTATCTTTGATTTTATTCCTTGCATCACTATATTTGTTTGTATGCTCTACTGCCTTCATCCAAAATAAACTTGATTTCATAAGTTGAGCTACAGTGTCATTGACACTTTCATTTTATTTTTATTTCGTCTGACGACCCGATTTTTCCCCCCAAAAATCCGCAAAACAAGTTAAACAACTAATAAAAAAAGGCCTTACAATGGGAGAGATGGAGTGCGTTATTATATTAATCTAATTGTTTTTTCCAGAACCTGCACGACATATACATGTATTCAGTTTTCTCTTCACTTCCCTATCATTAAGTTGCTTCCTTTAAATTGTCATTTTTTTCAGTTCTAAAATCTAAAATGGATAATAGTGAATTTTATTGTGTTCTCATTTATTTTTTTATTAATTTGATCTGTCGGCTTCTTATGTTTTATGTTGATTCTTTTATTACTATCATTATATTTGTCTCTCTAATAAATGATGTTTTCTTTGCGTTATTTTTTTTATTTGTTACATGGTGTTTAACAGAACAGTAGAGTGTAAATCTCAGGGTGAGTTAAGGTTAATGAAATGTTCACTGTATAATCTGTATTTATATATATAAATGGTATTACAATCAACCCTCCTATCAGGAAATTATATGCAATTTTTCTACTATCATAGAAATCCACAGCATGCCCTATAGCCCGGTCCATTGCACAGATCATCTTGAAATTTTTCATGGAGCATGACATTGGCCACTACTCTCAGGATCAAAATGAATGTACCCCTTACATTTATTTATTATTCATGGTTCATGTGATCTTAATTTTATCTACATGGTTCATCTGAATTTAATTTATCTAAATTTATACGTTTCTAAAAAGGGTGGATTGATCTCTAAAAGCAAACTACATGTACTAGGCTAAGTTCTTGATACAAAGTTTTGGTTCTATTCCAATACACTTTTGAGTAGGCCCCTGCGAATCGGAAATTTGGGTTCAAATAGATTCTTTTCAGCACAAAACTACGTTACGACCGCATTGCGGCACATTCGCGTGGCCTTTTCATCCTATCAAAACATCTGTAGACGGTTGGGGAAAGAAATTGTAGCAAAGTTTTCCTCAATTTCAACACTTCTATGAGGTTGTTCTGTTTGTGGCAAACCATAAACAGGATCAGGGGCGACAATACAAATTGATGCTTGCGGCCATCATGCTTAATTCCTGATCGTGTAAAATCATTAAAATAAGTCATGACTATGGATCACACTCGGCGACATATCAACATCCCAAGAATCGATTCGAACAGGATTTACGAAAAAATATTTGTTGGGGACCCACCTGGACGGTCAGGACCCACCCCCTAAAATAGGAAAACAACAACGAATCTTAGTGAAAATGAGTAAATTCTCAGTCAGAATTGATTAGAACTAGTTGGAATGGTTCTATGTACATGTGATTTGAATAAATCTTTGAACAAAAATCTGTACACAAATTTTGACGACAAAGTGGAAAATGTTGGTGGAATAAAATTTGCACCAACTCATTTTATACGGCCTCAGAGGACCCACACCCGCCTTGTGTCTGCAAATTTTCTCCCGACCCCCCCTGTATATGGTGCATTTTTTAATGCACCATATACAGGGGGAGGGGTCGGGAGAATTTTTTTGTTTTTATAACACAAAATATGATGTTGATAGATTCTTTAAAAAAAATGCCAAAATAAAAAGTGTCCTTCCTGTCTACCTGAATTTTTTTTGGTCAAGAAATCGGAAACATATATATATATATTTTTGGCCTAAGGATTCCTCTCGTGCCATAATACAATTAAAAAAAATCTGTATCTCTGCTAGTAATAGACTTAGGCGTGACTTTCCTTGATTAAAGGCAACAAAAGACAAATTCATTGTGATATTAATAAAGTCCTTGAAAAGCAACTGTGTGGTCCTTGAAAAGTACTTAAAAGTCCTTGAATTTGATTGTGAAAATCAGTGGGAACCCTGGGTTTAGAACTTGTTGGAATGTTTATCTGTTCATGTGTTTCTCATAAATCTTGGAAATTTTTTATTTGGTCACATTTTAGCTTAACTTGACAAAGTCAAGCTATGATATTGCCGTGGCGCGTCGTCTGTCTGTCTGTCGTGTATGTCCTGAATCCTTTTGCATGGCCTAGATCCCGCACCGATCATCTTGAAATTTTTCATGCATCATGACATTGGCATCTAGATGGGAACGAGTCATTTTGGGCTCATTTGCATAAAAGACATGGCCGCCGGCATCCATCTTGGATTTAAAAACTGATTCCTTTAGCATGGCTACTATCGGCCATCTTTGATTTCAGTGACAACACTATATAAATCCTTTAGAATGGCCTAGAGCCCATATCGATGCACCGATTATCATGTATTTTTTTAATGGACAATGACATTAAGTACTATGCTCTATGAAGATGTGAATTCAATTCATAGTCATTGTCATAATTCATAGTCATTGTCACAAGTTAAGCTACTGTGTCATTGACACTTTCATTATATATATTATTGTTGACATATCTCCTTCTATTTGTAGGACTAATGATAGTAGTTCCATACATGTACTAGCATGATAAAAGACAGACCAAAGCGGAGGTCCCCCATGACCATTTGTAACGAAAGAATTAGCAGCAGTCATGACCCACCTGGATTCGTAAAAAGGTTCATTGATCTTGACAAAGGTAATTTACTAATTAAACTCAAGTAAATACTCTTGAGTGCCTAATAAAAGTACAGGGTGGAATAATAGTACAGGTTGGAAAATGTCGCGTAACTAAATAATAGTACAGGGCGGAATAAACGTACAGACGGAAATACTAGTACCATACATCCCACAAAATGCACTGTCTGACTGGTTTACTGATGCCATGTGACAGAAATAGTTTAATGAAACACAATTACTCTAGTAGCTGAGGGCGTTTTGTATGCACTTTTATGTCCAGAGCAAAACTCTTCACGAATCCACTAATTGAAGGTACACGAACAATATTTGGTTGGTGACACATTTCCCATTGAGGGCGAAATGGGTCAAATGGCCACGCCCCTTTTTGCGCGAAGTACTACCACCCGCCGTGACTATATCTCCAGAACCGTTGGACATAGGGGGTCGTGTGACCACTCAAAATGTGCAGAATGGCCACATTATGGGGGGTCAGTAATACATTTTCATATCCAAAAGTCAATGGTTTTTAAGATAATTGCCAAAAACCAAAAAAAATCCATTTTTAAGGGCCCAATTTTGGGGTTCAGCACTTTTATCTCAAAGATGAGCCCCCAATTCAAATTTTATTGATCTATATCCATCGGTGCCACATATAGGTATAATTTCTGTACCATTATTGGATGAGATTGACCTCCAAGGAGCTCTTGACCCTGAAAATAAGGTTTTTGGATGGAATATATTGGTCGTAGAATGAAAAACAGACATTTTCCCCAATAACAAAGATGTTGAGGAAATCATCAATTATACGGTATTTGATCAGTAACCTAAAACTCATACAAAAAGGTTACCTGGTGATATAATTTGAATGTAGTTCATCTTTTGTTATCTAGATTTCATGGCCTTTGATGAGAGATGGCTGCCAAAATGGTTATAAATGGAATGACATATATCACATTAGCAATATACTTGTAAATGAGTTCAATGTGTTATTTTCTTTAAACTTATGGGAGAACAGGGTGTTTTTATGGTATTCTAATGTTGAATTGAATTATACTCAGCCCACAAGTAGGTTTAGTAAATGTTGAGTTACTATAATTTGATCAATCAGTATGATTCAGTAGTCGAGCAGGTTGTGTCTTTATCAGTCCCACATCAATTTTGATTGGCTGCATCACCATTTTGTATAAAGGTTCTACAATTTCCCTAACATGTACATTATTCTAGAACAAATAATGGCTAGCCTGGAGTGAGTTAGAAGAAAAATACAAGCATCAGTTGATATGCAGATATAAATACATACAAATCTACATTCTGCATGTAGCCATGCTATGCAATCCTCCCTCATGTTTCAACTTATCAAGGAAAAATGATCACATTACCAATGTCTATGATAGTCAGATGTTTTTGTAGATTTTGTAGATTTGTGGATGTTGTAGATTTTGTAGATTTGTGGATGTTGTAATGCAATATAGATCTCCATTATACTTGCACAAATTTATTTTTCATTTCGTCCCTTTAAATTGACTTTAAAGGTGGTGCGTAACATGTATGTATATGTGCCACTCCAAAATGTATGTATATGTGCCACTCCAAAAATGTCAGTAAAAGTACTGTAAACCGTTTGGTTTGATGTTATAGGCACAGGAGATATATATATACTTTACATGTCAAATATTGTGAACCCTGCAGGTACGTTTATGTGTGTCAGTCGCCTTATGTGTGTGATGTACATGCAGTAACTACATGTATATTCTAGTGAAATGTATGGTCTGCACTCTGCAGTATTTCAAAAACATGCTATGGCCATGCCTACATATACATATGTACACTGATTCAAACACAATGATTGTCAGGTTATAATCTATGTTTGAGGAAAGTTACTATGTATTTTTCATTTGTGTTGCATTTGTCAATATTAATGGGTCCCAGGAGTCCAGATGTTATTAGTGCAGAGCCCATTTAAATTTCATGAAACTGGTGGACTTCATGTCTATACTCCTAAATAAACATGACTCTGAGTCTTATCAGACCAAGACGGTATTGTGTAGGTTTTACTAGAATTATATTTAGAAAAGACTCAACCATTATTTTTCCACTGCCCTTATCACAATATATTCATTTGGCAGTATTCATCCCAAGTTTAGTGGTGATGCTAATACATTTGGTATGATATTCAGGTAGAGCAAAGCGATCTGAACGAATCGAGGATAAGCCACAATGTGTAGAAAACATTAAAAAACATGTATATTGTGAAATATTTTAATAATGGGTGCTGATTTTTACAAACTGGCCATTATTGAGATGACTATTCCTGTTGTTTACCAAACATCAGCGTACACAATAAAATTTTGAAGTATATATGTTCTTGAATGTTGCATACAGACACTGACTTTTGCACATATTGCTCGGGTTAGCCAAACAATGCAAAAATAACCAACTTTAGGTAAAATGATGGTACTTGACAGAATTGCTTTGACCTACAAACATATCAATCCAGCAGTACCCATCAGCATAATATAAAATTAGCAGGACCACTTAACCTGAGGTGGTATTGAAAATGAAAATATCTTTAAAATGGTAAGTTATGAGGGCTATTAGCTATTATGAAGAATTATGTTAGTGAAATTATAGACCCTCATCTTCTCCAACCTGCAAGTCATGCAACTATCATGGCCAATCAAAACTAATGTGGGACTGAAAAAGGCTCATTCTACTATTTTGATTGAATAGTGATCATTCCATCATTTCCTAAAACTTTTTGTGAGATGAGGTGTCCTTTTGTAAGAATTGATTACTTCTGAAATATATACTGGTATATATGGTCATCTCCCATCTGATTACAACATGTTTTTACTATGCCCAGGTGCAATACCCATTTTAGGATCGCAACATGTGGCTGCTGCATGAAGCAAACAGCTGGTCATTCCATTTAGTAAAAGTGTTTAGCATGTTTCATATCTTGGTCACTTAAATCAGATCAGCTGTTAAATGTTGATAACAAATTTTGAAAACCTGTTTTGTTCAATCTGTACATTTGTGTTGATTAGAGCACAATTGTTACCTGATTTTTGGTAAAGCACACCAGTTTCCAAGGCATGTTCAGTCATGAAGAGCTCATGTTGTGTGTCGGGATCAACACATCCTCAGCAGCAATTTCCAGCTAATCCCATTGTGTGTGGTCAACTGTGCTCTTAAGTCGATCAGAGAATTCGGATAGTTCTTTAAAAAGTGTCATACATATGTTGTGGCCTTGGTGGTATTGTATACTTGTGGTGCGTAACATGCTGAAATCGTTTTTTGGCAATTATCTTAAAAACCATTGACTTTTGGATATGAAAATGTATTACTGACCCCCCATGATGTGGATTTTCAGGGTCAAGAGCTCCTTGGAGGTCAATCCCATCCGATAATGGTACAGAAATTATACCTATATGTGGCACCGATGGATATAGATCAATAAAATTCGAATTGGGGGCTCAGCTTTGAGATAAAAGTGCTGAACCCCAAAATTGGGCCCTTAAAATGGATTTTTTGTTGTTATTTGGCAATTATCTTAAAAACCATTGACTTTTGGATATGAAAATGTATTACTGACTCCCCATAATGTGGCCATTCCGCACATTTTGAGTGGTCACACGACCCCCTTTGGCCAACGGTTCTGGAGATATAGTCACGGCGGGTGGTGGTACTTCGCGCAAAAAGGGGCGTGGCCATTTGACCCATTTCGCCCTCAATGGGAAATGTGTCACCAACCAAATATTGTTCGTGTACCTTCAATTAGTGGATTCGTGAAGAGTTTTGCTCTGGACATAAAAGTGCATACAAAACGCCCTCAGCTACTAGAGTAAATGCGAGTTCAATCACTGTCATCATTGTCAGACTAAAACCAAGAACCATTTTTAGCTTAACTTGACAACGTCAAGTTAAGCTATTGCCGTGGCGCGTCGTCTGTCAGTCTGTGAGTCTCAGTCTGTGAGTATGTACGTCCCGAATCCTTTAGCACGGGCTAGAGCCCGTACCGATCATTATGAATTTTTTTATGGACCATGGCATTGGCATTGGCATCCAGATGGGAACGAGTCATTTTGGGCTCATTTGCATAAAAAAACATGGCCGCTGTCGGCCATCTTGGATTTCAGTGATAACACTACATAAATCTATAACATATCCTAGAAGCTGTATTAATACACCGATCTTCATGAATTATTTTTTTTTGGATCATGACATTCGCATCCAGATGCGAATGTGTTAGTTTGGGCTCATTTGCATAAAAAAACATGGCCACCGGCAGCCATTTTGGATTTTACAATTGCATCCTTTAGCACGAGCTAGAACTTAGAAGCCGCAGCTTTGGTCTTATCATCATGAAATTTGTCATGCAGTTTGACCTTGACATGTAGATGGAAACAAATCATTTAGGGCTCATTTGCATAAAACATTACCACCATCGCCATCTTTGATTTCATTGATAACGCTCTATGCATGTTAGTCCGAGATTCCACTGACGAAATTGTATACACACCTTTCGTCAGAGTCCGATCTATTAGGTAACATTGACAGTGGATGCGCCCAGTGCTGGGCGCATGTTTTGGTCACGAATCAACCGTAAATAAATCCCACCAAATCCAATTAAATTGTCCTCATTTACTTTATATACATAGTCTGATATATACTTTCGACATACGGAAGCTGTGGATTCGCGTAACCACATCGAAATTTGTTTAATGGTACGTTTTCAAATATACACACAAAAAATATTGTCAATGTTTACTGTTTTGAATCTTTCGCAGGGTCACGAACGTACTTCGTCAGTTTCCGGAGGAATCAATTGGTGCGCACTAAATTTTAAGCCAAACGAACCCACATGAACCCGAACGAATTGTCCCAGACCATCAGAACGAGTTGTTTGATGGATTGTATTGAAGTTGATGCCCGTCCGCACCAAATTATCGGTCCAAAAGTACTATGTACTTGGGGCGAAATCGCAGCAATTAACCCCTAAACTACGGCCGAATCCTGGGAAACAAATTTGCAAGGCAGGTGGTCCCCTGGCCGGACCATTTTTTTAAATTCCTCTTTTTCACCGATACAAGAGATTGCTTAGTCTTTCTGACCCGGGAGTTTGGTCAGAGTTAATCCGAATTGCTTCTGACTCCTCATCCCTTTAATGTTTTCTTAATTTTTGTGATTTTTTATTTTTCTTGCGCCACTTAAATTTTTTCCCATTCGGAGTCAGAAACCGAAACCATCAAAAACTGGATGTTTTCAAAATATGCGACAGGGACAGGTGTTCACTTCAACCTACGATTTCTTGGCCATTTCTCTGAATATGAAATAATGCCTTATATGGGTGTAAAGAGGAATGAATTTCGGTTCCAGCAATGCTTAAATACCTCATAGAAGAATAGACACAATGTCAAGAATACCCCGATCAAGTCCTTTGTTTACATCAAATACGCACTCCTACGAGATGCGCTCACGATGGATTATGCCTGTTGATCCGCGTTACATTTTGTCAACAAAGCGTTTCTCATATCGGATGAGCTTCGTGATTTCTCAATTTGCTCGATAACAAAGTAATCACATATACTGTGTTTAGCATGTATGTATCGGGGAGATTCCAGTCTAACCGAATCGAGTGATTTTTTCCTTCGAAAATGCACACACTTTGCATAGGCGCCCAATAAACATGCGGTCCCCGGACCGCCGCAAAAAACTTCCAGTTTTTGATGGTTTCGGTTTCTGACTCCGAATGGGAAAAAATTAAAGTGGCGCAAGAAAAATAAAAATCACAAAAATTAAGAAAACATTAAAGGGATGAGGAGTCAGAAGCAATTCGGATTAGGTCAGAGTCAGAATTTTTCGGACTATATACATGTAAATCCTTTGGAATGGCCTAGAGCCCATATTGATGCACCTATCATCATTAAAAAAAAATTATGCAGTGATATGGACTATGCCATTACTATGGAGATGCGAATTCAATTCATAGTCATTGTCACAAGTTAAGCTACTGTGTCATTGACACTGTCATTTGTTTTGCAATCTGTTGGAATTACAATTTATGTGGTTATTCAGTGGGTTGTTTGTTGAAAACAGCCAGAAATAGCCTATACTGTCATATCTAAAATGAATGCATGATTAGTTTTATTACAGATTTCAAATATTCAATCTAAAATTAACAGGGGAGGGGGAAATATATAATACCCATCACTTTTCGTCCGTATGTATAAAACAATTTCTCATCTCCTCCAAAACCATGGACTCGATCAAGCCTGAATTCTACATTTCAAGTTATTTTGATGTGTCCAACACTGGATTACATTTTATCCTGCGTACAGTGGATCTTAATCTGACTTAAAAACACTACTAGGATAAAAAAAATATATATATTAAAAGCCTGTCTGCCATCTGCTTTAAATAAAAAATATTTTCTCAGACTTGAAACAATTTTTTTCGATGGGCCCTAAAATATGTTGCTTCTACCGGTATCAGATTAATCATTATCGTTTTCTGTCATTCTCTGTATAGGTTTCGGTGTGTTCGCAGAAAAGGAATTTAAACATGGTGACTTTCTTCTCGTGTATATGGGTGTGACGCTGATGGCTGAGACGGAGTCCAGTCTAGAAGATGGTCCGTTCATTTTCCACTTCAAGCATAACAACCACAATTATTGGTATGTCATATGTATCATATTTTACTCTAGATTACTGATAAAATATTGTAGGTCAGAGGGTTCACTGTTTTTTCCAGAGGTAATTTATATATATATTATATCACTGCACAAAGGTTCCTTCTGATACCATGTGACAGAAACAGTTTCATTGGATATCCAAGTCCACGATTCCACTATATGCTGATAAGTTTTGTCAACACTGAATCAAAGTTCTGTATCAACTACTCTATTAAGATTGCTTGACATAGTTCGTTTGCTAAATTTAATAAATGTACAGGGCCAAATAGGGATCGTACTGGTGGGAATTTTACCTCAAATTTAATAATCGTACATGTAGTATGTTTATTGGGCACTCAAGAGTATGTTAATGGTTCATCCGTCTGCCTGTCATACAGTCTGTCCGTCTGTGACTTGGTTTCCGGATGATAATTTACTTTCGATTGACGGATTTGCATGAAATTTGGTGTGTGGGTTTATGACCGCGCCACAGGTCAAGTTCAAATATGGGTTTGGTCCGATGATATTTGGCATAGTTATGGGTCATTTTCGACTTATAATTTTGCCATTTTGAGGTTTCAGGATGATAACTTGAGTTTGGGTTCTTGGATTGGAACTAGAGCTGTGCGTTGGATCCGATAATCCAATCCGATCCGATCGGATTTACAATTTTTAAAGAATCAGATTTCGGATTCAGATTTGGCAAGGCTCTCGGATTCGGATTGGATGGTAGAATCCGACCTCAATCCGACGGTCGCTTATTGTTATAAACTCTCGAACCAATCATCATTTGATAAGTAAATTATCACAATATTTGCAACTTCTATGTTTCGGATTCGGATCAGATTTAGCGAACAGCATCGGATTCGGATCCGTATTCGGATTCAAAATAGGCATCGGATACGGATTCGGATTTTCAAAAAGGCTTATTATTGGTTCATGTCGGATCCGACGCACAGCTATAATTGGAACCAAATTTGGTATGTCAGTTTGATTTGCCAATATTTATTATAGTTATATGTTTCATTCTTTTAGTGTTGATGCTACCAATGATAATCACCTAGCAAGGTTTGTGAATGATGGTTGGTCTGGTGGTGAAAACGCTGTGATGAGAAAAATAACCCACTGTGATAAGCCTTATCTGTGCCTCTTTGCTGCCAAAGATATACAGTCTGGGGAGGAAATAGTATATGATTACGGTGTAGATAACGAATGGAGGAAGAATAAGACAGGTAAGCAAAACTAATGTTGATGGTTGGGTGTGTATTCACAATTTATTCAGAAAGGATTCTAGCACACAGATTACTTTGTATGGCCTAAGGTATTTCAAGTATGGGATGTTTTCTGGCATGGAGAGTACACAGTGGTGCAAGATCGGTGGCGATGTAACAAATCTTGCGGTTGCGAAGTAAAAAATGTTAATAAAATGAGTCGCCACCGGCATAAATTCATCGCCACCGCAATAGTCGCCACCGGCATAAACATTTTGTTTTAATATATCTAGGCAATACAGATCTCCCGATTGACTTCCCTTACGTCAAATCTAATATCATAAGTACCCACGCGTCATTACATATTAATTTAGAATGCATAAACTAGAGAATCATGAAAAATACCAGCGACTTTCACCTCATATTAGGCCGATTTAACAAGTTCACTATTCGAACCTTCAATCACGCGTAATAACAAATTCAAGCACCACATATTTTATGTCCCGGTGTACGTTATTATATCCCAAACAATCGGCTGCAACACCAGTAAATACAAACGTAACACAGATGAATTAAAACGTGTTATCCGACAGACATACTCATTTTCAAAACCTTCGCCTGTCGCCATCTTGATATTCGCCACCGCAATCGCCACCGAAATTCGCCACCGATCTTGCACCACTGTGGAGTAGAGTAATAGGGGCACTATCTGACTGTTTACATGATCACTGATAGTAGAGTATATAGTATAGTATATAGTAGGGACAAAAGCGGATTAGACATGAAAGGGACACTACAGCATGTATCTTTATTATACTGTGCCACAATATCCAGTCTAGTAAATGTAATGGACTTCTTTTAGCTATGATACTGGTACCAGATGAAATTATTGCTAACCAAAAAGCTGCAGGCATATGGACAAATGTTCAGTTTCCAGCCAGAAAATGTTCTGCATTTGGTATGTATTGTTGGCAAACTAAGCCACACTAGTCCGCAACCCTTTCATTGATAACATGCCTTGTCTGCCTCATGTTATTTTGGGAGTGAGTTTCATTACTCTCGGGACCCAAATAAACATGCATGCACGTTTATTGTTTCAGTCGGAAAATTCTCCCCTGCACGATGCTTATTTGGGTCTGCAAGTTTATTTTTTTCAGTAAAATATTTTTTCCAAATCCGTTTGGGTGGCACTAGTGACTTTAATTAGTAATATCTTGATTATATAGTCAACTTGCTCAAATAATGACAACTATTTTACTTGTTTTCTTACATCTAACACAATTTTACCCCTGCACTATTATTCGGGTCTGCACTTTTATTTGGATCCCAAGAGTAATATATATAATAAATGTCTCAGTACGACCATTTGGCATAGTCAGGAGCATATCCACCGATTTCATTTGGGTTTGACATACTGGTCCGAGGGTCCTCTGACTGTAAACACAGGGTCCTCTGAATGTAAACACAGGGGCTTCCAAACTGATGTCTGGGAAATCCTTGTTGTTTTTTTTTTTGCATTTTTAGATGGTCCTCTCATTGTAAACACATGGAACACAAGTCCTCTGACTGAACATCAGGTCGGTAAAGATATTCAGCAGCATACCATTTTCTTTGTGCTAAATGTGTTGACTGTGAAGACAGTTTTGACAGTTAAGCCACGTTAGACTTTACAACCTCGTGGAGGGAGATACATGTAAGTTTATGGGTGCAATACATCGCGCTTGTCGCAAAAGTTAAGCGTTTTCACGTGCTACTAGCTGCATCCGACCACAAACAATATAGACCAGAAAGTATACTCATGTTTACTCACAGAACGGCTAATTGTCTCTTTGTTATTTAAAATTTATAGCTGAAGTCGATGACAATCATGATGTTGAAGGAAAAACAGGTCACACAAATGTTGATCATGGAGTTGGAGAGGACTATGTTGAAGGCCATGGCAATGAGGAATTGAGCTCCACAGTTGGTGATATGGCGAAAGGTAATTGAGGTTTATTTTATTATCTCAACATGAAAAATTCAAGTTAGCCTCAGCTAGGGCAATTATCATGAAGTGCGAGTTATTAGAATTTCCATAATTTCATCAAGTTTGACAGTATATGCATGTGCTATACATCATACTGAATATAAACTGAAACAAGTTTATTAGTAATAATTACTATGCATGCATGTTCGAGGTCACCCAATCAGAAGTTTGAACCAAAAGTTTGACTGCAAATTATGTCCCTAACTGTATGGGGGTTTCTAAACTGACGTCCAAATTAAAAAATTATTAGATGTTCCTCTCATTGTTAAGTGTCCTTCAATGACAGCTAACACAGGGCCCTCTGACTGTAAACACAGGGTCCTCTGACTGTAAACACAGGGGCTTCCAAACTGATGTCTGGGAAATCATTTTTTTTACATCTTTAGATGGTCCTCTCATTGTAAACACATGGAAATTTGACAGTTAACACAAGTCCTCTGACTGAACATCAGGTCGGTAAAGATTTTCGGAGGGCACATATCGCCACGTTATCGGAGGGCACATAGCGCCACGTTATCAGAGTGCATCTTTGATGCCATAGACAAAAATTTGACAATGCAACCAATAGCCATGTCGTCCGAAAGAAAGGTACATGTTTTAGCTTGTCACACCTGGTGATGTGGGCGAGTATGTGCTGCCGAAATGCATGGAAACACGTATATTTTCTATCTAAATTTTCACGGGGAAGGGTCCCCGGACACCCATCAGCGGGGGGGGTGGGGGGTGTTAACCCCCTCCCACTCACATCCCCACCTCGGCACAATCGCTGCGGAGAGATGCCTTCGGCATCTGAAAACGAACCCGACCTGGTCAAAAGCTGACTGTGCCCATGTACTAGCTACATCCATCACAAATAATATGGACCGGAAAGTAAACTCATGTTTACTTACTGAACGGCTAATTGTCTCTTTGTTATTGTCCCAATTTATAGCTGAAGACGATGAAAATGATATTGAAGGAGAAACAGGTCACACAAATGTTGATCATGGAGTTGGAGAGGACTATGTTGAAGGCCATGGCAATGAGGACATGAGCTCCACAGTTGGTGATATCGCGAAAGGTAATTGAGTTTTATTTTATTATTTCTCAACAATGAGTCAACATGAAAAATTCAAGTTAGCCTCAGCTAGGGCAGTTATCATGAAGTGCAAGTTATTAGAATTCTGTCCTGATAAATTTCCATAATTTCATCAAGTTTGACAGTATATGCATGTGCTATACATCATACTGAATATAAACTGAAACAAGTTTATTAGTAATAATTACAATGCATGCATGTTCGAGGTCAGCCAATCAATATAAATATCGATGTAGTATACTGAAAATACTGACCAGAAGAACGTAGTTGGCGATAGGACGAAAGCAGGTAAAGATCTGCAGTAGCTGCTGATCAGAAGTTTGAACCAAAAATTTGACTGCAAATTCTGTCCCTAACTGTATGGGGGTTTCTAAACTGACGTCCAAATTTATAAATTATTAGATGTTCCTCTCATTGTTAAGTGTCCTTCAATGACAGCTAACACAGGGTCCTCTGACTGTAAACACAGGGCCCTCTGACTGTAAACACAGGGTCCTCTGACTGTAAACACAGGGGCTCCCAAACTGATGTCTGGGAAATCCTTGTTGGTTTTTTTTTTGCATTTTTAGATGGTCCTCTCATTGTAAACACATGGAACACAAGTCCTCTGACTGAACATCAGGTCGGTAAAGATATTCAGCAGCATACCATTTTCTTTGTGCTAAATGTGTTGACTGTGAAGACAGTTTTGACAGTTAAGCCACGTTAGACTTTACAACCTCGTGGAGGGAGATACATGTAAGTTTATGGGTGCAATACATCGCGCTTGTCGCAAAAGTTAAGCGTTTTCACGTGCTACTAGCTGCATCCGACCACAAACAATATAGACCAGAAAGTATACTCATGTTTACTCACAGAACGGCTAATTGTCTCTTTGTTATTTAAAATTTATAGCTGAAGTCGATGACAATCATGATGTTGAAGGAAAAACAGGTCACACAAATGTTGATCATGGAGTTGGAGAGGACTATGTTGAAGGCCATGGCAATGAGGAATTGAGCTCCACAGTTGGTGATATGGCGAAAGGTAATTGAGGTTTATTTTATTATCTCAACATGAAAAATTCAAGTTAGCCTCAGCTAGGGCAATTATCATGAAGTGCGAGTTATTAGAATTTCCATAATTTCATCAAGTTTGACAGTATATGCATGTGCTATACATCATACTGAATATAAACTGAAACAAGTTTATTAGTAATAATTACTATGCATGCATGTTCGAGGTCACCCAATCAGAAGTTTGAACCAAAAGTTTGACTGCAAATTATGTCCCTAACTGTATGGGGGTTTCTAAACTGACGTCCAAATTAAAAAATTATTAGATGTTCCTCTCATTGTTAAGTGTCCTTCAATGACAGCTAACACAGGGCCCTCTGACTGTAAACACAGGGTCCTCTGACTGTAAACACAGGGGCTTCCAAACTGATGTCTGGGAAATCATTTTTTTTACATCTTTAGATGGTCCTCTCATTGTAAACACATGGAAATTTGACAGTTAACACAAGTCCTCTGACTGAACATCAGGTCGGTAAAGATTTTCGGAGGGCACATATCGCCACGTTATCGGAGGGCACCTTTGATGCCATAGACAAAAATTTGACAATGCAACCAATAGCCATGTCGTCCGAAAGAAAGGTACATGTTTTAGCTTGTCACACCTGGTGATGTGGGCGAGTATGTGCTGCCGAAATGCATGGAAACACGTATATTTTCTATCTAAATTTTCACGGGGAAGGGTCCCCGGACACCCATCAGCGGGGGGGTGGGGGGTGTTAACCCCCTCCCACTCACATCCCCACCTCGGCACAATCGCTGCGGAGAGATGCCTTCGGCATCTGAAAACGAACCCGACCTGGTCAAAAGCTGACTGCCCATGTACTAGCTACATCCATCACAAATAATATGGACCGGAAAGTAAACTCATGTTTACTTACTGAACGGCTAATTGTCTCTTTGTTATTGTCCCAATTTATAGCTGAAGACGATGAAAATGATATTGAAGGAGAAACAGGTCACACAAATGTTGATCATGGAGTTGGAGAGGACTATGTTGAAGGCCATGGCAATGAGGACATGAGCTCCACAGTTGGTGATATCGCGAAAGGTAATTGAGTTTTATTTTATTATTTCTCAACAATGAGTCAACATGAAAAATTCAAGTTAGCCTCAGCTAGGGCAGTTATCATGAAGTGCAAGTTATTAGAATTCTGTCCTGATAAATTTCCATAATTTCATCAAGTTTGACAGTATATGCATGTGCTATACATCATACTGAATATAAACTGAAACAAGTTTATTAGTAATAATTACAATGCATGCATGTTCGAGGTCAGCCAATCAATATAAATATCGATGTAGTATACTGAAAATACTGACCAGAAGAACGTAGTTGGCGATAGGACGAAAGCAGGTAAAGATCTGCAGTAGCTGCTGATCAGAAGTTTGAACCAAAAATTTGACTGCAAATTCTGTCCCTAACTGTATGGGGGTTTCTAAACTGACGTCCAAATTTAAAAATTATTAGATGTTCCTCTCATTGTTAAGTGTCCTTCAATGACAGCTAACACAGGGTCCTCTGACTGTAAACACAGGGCCCTCTGACTGTAAACACAGGGTCCTCTGACTGTAAACACAGGGGCTCCCAAACTGATGTCTGGGAAATCCTTTTTTTTTTTTACATTTTTAGATGGTCCTCTCATTGTAGCCCGCGTTTCCCCGGGCTCAACTCGCTTAGATATTCGGAGTTATAGTGCTCGTAGAGCCCGGGAGCGCTGCTATACCTATCCTATGGTTGGATTTCCGCCCAGGATCGATCCTGGGCGGAGGTTTGGGGTGTTTTTTGTCCAAAATCGGGTGGCCTTCGACCAAAACCCTGGTATCGTTGGAAAGATCGATGTCTTCCGATTACAATGATATATGATACATCAACATTCCTTGTGAATTATGTGTGGATATAGCAGGATGAAAGAAGTAAACAAAGCTTTGTTTATGTTACACTCAGTGGTAATTTGACGTCACCCGATAAATGTAAAAATAGACATTTTGGCTGGTTTCCTCCATCTCGCTTGGTCAATCTACAATTAATTTACACTTTTGTGTTGGTCAATAATTTGGCTTTCTCGATTGCTAATTTATTTTATCCACTTCTTTATACTTTTCGCGAAACACGCAGATTAGTAAACGTAAACAAACCATTTGTGGCGACGTAATCCCACCATAGGATAGGTATAGCAGCGCTCCCGGGCTCTACGAGCACTATAACTGTCCGAATATCTAAGCGAGTTGAGCCCGGGGAAACGCGGGCTATCTCATTATAAACACATGGAAATTTGACAGTTAACACAAGTCGTCTGACTGAACATCAGGTCGGTAAAGATTTTCGGAGGGCACATATTGCCACGTTATCGGAGGGCACATAGCGCCACGTTATCAGAGTGCGTCTTTGATGCCATAGACAAAAATTTGACAATGCAACCAATAGCCATGTCGTCCGAAAGAAAGGTACATGTGTTAGCTTGTCACACCTGGTGATGTGGGCGAGTATGTGCTGCCGAAATGCATGGAAACACGTATATTTTCGATATAAATTTTCACGGGGGAGGGTCCCCGGACACCCATCAGTGGGGGATGTTAACCCCCTCCCACTCATATCCCCACCTCGGCACAATCGCTGCGGAGAGATGCCTTCGGCATCTGAAAACGAACCCGACCTGGTCAAAAGCTGGCTGTGCCCATGTACTAGCTACATCCATCACAAATAATATGGACCGGAAAGTAAACTCATGTTTACTTACTGAACGGCTAATTGTCTCTTTGTTATTGTCCCAATTTATAGCTGAAGACGATGAAAATGATATTGAAGGAGAAACAGGTCACACAAATGTTGATCATGGAGTTGGAGAGGACTATGTTGAAGGCCATGGCAATGAGGACATGAGCTCCACAGTTGGTGATATCGCGAAAGGTAATTGAGTTTTATTTTATTATTTCTCAACAATGAGTCAACATGAAAAATTCAAGTTAGCCTCAGCTAGGGCAGTTATCATGAAGTGCGAGTTATTAGAATTCTGTCCTGATAAATTTCCATAATTTCATCAAGTTTGACAGTATATGCATGTGCTATACATCATACTGAATATAAACTGAAACAAGTTTATTAGTAATAATTACAATGCATGCATGTTCGAGGTCAGCCAATCAATATAAATATCGATGTAGTATACTGAAAATACTGACCAGAAGAACGTAGTTGGCGATAGGACGAAAGCAGGTAAAGATCTGCAGTAGCTGCTGATCAGAAGTTTGAACCAAAAATTTGACTGCAAATTCTGTCCCTAACTGTATGGGGGTTTCTAAACTGACGTCCAAATTAAAAAATTATTAGATGTTCCTCTGATTGTTAAGTGTCCTTCAATGACAGCTAACACAGGGTCCTCTGACTGTAAACACAGGGCCCTCTGACTGTAAACACAGGGTCCTCTGACTGTAAACACAGGGGCTCCCAAACTGATGTCTGGGAAATCCTTTTTTTTTAACATTTTTTGATGGTCCTCTCATTGTAGGCCCGCGTTTCCCCGGGATCAACTCGCTTAGATATTCGGAGTTATAGTGCTCGTAGAGCTCGGGAGCGCTGCTATACCTATCCTATGGTGGGATTTCCGCCCAGGATCGATCCTGGGCGGAGGTTTGGGGTGTTTTTTGTCCAAAATCGGGTGGCCTTCGACCAAAACCCTGGTATCGTTGGAAAGATCGATGTCTTCCGATTACAATGATATATGATACATCAACATTCCTTGTGAATTATGTGTGGATATAGCAGGATGAAAGAAGTAAACAAAGCTTTGTTTATGTTACACTCAGTGGTAATTTGACGTCACCCGATAAATGTAAACATAGACATTTTGGCTGGTTTCCTCCATCTCGCTTGGTCAATCTACAATTAATTTACACTTTTGTGTTGGTCAATAATTTGGCTTTCTCGATTGCTAATTTATTTTATCCACTTCTTTATACTTTTCGCGAAACACGCAGATTAGTAAACGTAAACAAACCATTTGTGGCGACGTAATCCCACCATAGGATAGGTATAGCAGCGCTCCCGGGCTCTGCGAGCACTATAACTGTCCGAATATCTAAGCGAGTTGAGCCCGGGGAAACGCGGGCTATCTCATTATAAACACATGGAAATTTGACAGTTAACACAAGTCCTCTGACTGAACATCAGGTCGGTAAAGATTTTCGGAGGGCACATATCGCCACGTTATCGGAGGGCACATAGCGCCACGTTATCAGAGTGCGTCTTTGATGCCATAGACAAAAATTTGACAATGCAACCAATAGCCATGTCGTCCGAAATAAAGGTACATGTGTTAGCTTGTCACACCTGGTGATGTGGGCGAGTATGTGCTGCCGAAATGCATGGAAACACGTATATTTTCGATCTAAATTTTCACGGGGGAGGGTCCCCGGACACCCATCAGCGGGGGATGTTAACCCCCTCCCACTCATATCCCCACCTCGGCACAATCGCTGCGGAGAGATGCCTTCGGCATCTGAAAACGAACCCGACCTGGTCAAAAGCTGGCTGTGCCCATGTACTAGCTACATCCATCACAAATAATATGGACCGGAAAGTAAACTCATGTTTACTTACTGAACGGCTAATTGTCTCTTTGTTATTGTCCCAATTTATAGCTGAAGACGATGACAATTATGTTGAAGGAGAAACAGGTCACACAAATGTTGATCTTGGAGTTGGAGAGGACTATGTTGAAGGCCATGGCAATGAGGACACGAGCTCCACAGTTGGTGATATCGCGAAAGGTAATTGAGTTTTATTTTATTATTTCTCAACAATGAGTCAACATGAAAAATTCAATTTAGCCTCAGCTAGGGCAGTTATCATGAAGTGCGAGTTATTAGAATTCTGTCCTGATAAATCTCCATAATTTCATCAAGTTTGACAGAAAATGCATGTGCTATACATCATACTGAATATAAACTGAAACAAGTTTATTAGTAATAATTACGATGCATGCATGTTCGAGGTCAGCCAATCAATATAAATATCGATGTAGTATACTGAAAATACTGACCAGAAGAACGTAGTTGGCGATAGGACGAAAGCAGGTAAAGATCTGCCGTAGCTACTGATCAGAAGTTTGAACCAAAAATTTGACTGCAAATTCTGTCCCTAACTGTATGGGGGTTTCTAAACTGACGTCCAAATTAAAAAAATTAGATGTTCCTCTCATTGTTAAGTGTCCTTCAATGACAGCTAACACAGGGCCCTCTGACTGTAAACACAGGGCCCTCTGACTGTAAACACAGGGTCCTCTGACTGTAAACACAGGGGCTCCCAAACTGATGTCTGGGAAATCTTTTTTTTACATTTTTAGATGGTCCTCTCATTGTAAACGCATGGAAATTTGACAGTTAACACAAGTCCTCTGACTGAACATCAGGTCGGTAAAGATTTTCGGAGGGCACATATCGCCACGTTATTGGAGGGCACATAGCGCCACGTTATCAGAGTGCGTCTTTAATGCCATAGACAAAAATTTGACAATGCAACCAATAGCCATGTCGTCCGAAAGAAAGGTACATGTTTTAGCTTGTCACACCTGGTGATGTGGGCGAGTATGTGCTGCCGAAATGCATGGAAACACGTATATTTTCGATCTAAATTTTCACGGGGGAGGGTCCCCGGACACCCATCAGCGGGGGGATGTTAACCCCCTCCCACTCACATCCCCACCTCGGCACAATCGCTGCGGAGAGATGCCTTCGGCATCTGAAAACGAACCCGACCTGGTCAAAAGCTGGCTGTGCCCTAGTACTAGCTACATCCATCACAAATAATATGGACCGGAAAGTAAACTCATGTTTACTTACTGAACGGCTAATTGACTCTTTGTTATTGTCCCAATTTATAGCTGAAGACGATGACAATGATGTTGAAGGAGAAACAGGTCACACAAATGTTGATCTTGGAGTTGGAGAGGACTATGTTGAAGGCCATGGCAATGAGGACATGAGCTCCACAGTTGGTGATATCGCGAAAGGTAATTGAGTTTTATTTTATTATTTCTCAACAATGAGTCAACATGAAAAATTCAAGTTAGCCTCAGCTAGGGCGGTTATCATGAAGTGCGAGTTATTAGAATTCTGTCCTGATAAATTTCCATAATTTCATCAAGTTTGACAGTATATGCATGTGCTATACATCATACTGAATATAAACTGAAACAAGTTTATTAGTAATAATTACAATGCATGCATGTTCGAGGTCAGCCAATCAATATAAATATCGATGTAGTATACTGAATATACAAGGAATGTTGATGTATCAGCGGGGGGATGTTAACCCCCTCCCACTCACATCCCCACCTCGGCACAATCGCTGCGGAGAGATGCCTTCGGCATCTGAAAACGAACCCGACCTGGTCAAAAGCTGGCTGTGCCCTAGTACTAGCTACATCCATCACAAATAATATGGACCGGAAAGTAAACTCATGTTTACTTACTGAACGGCTAATTGACTCTTTGTTATTGTCCCAATTTATAGCTGAAGACGATGACAATGATGTTGAAGGAGAAACAGGTCACACAAATGTTGATCTTGGAGTTGGAGAGGACTATGTTGAAGGCCATGGCAATGAGGACATGAGCTCCACAGTTGGTAATATCGCGAAAGGTAATTGAGTTTTATTTTATTATTTCTCAACAATGAGTCAACATGAAAAATTCAAGTTAGCCTCAGCTAGGGCAATTATCATATGTGTGGGTTATTAGCATTCTGTCCTGATAAAACTCCATAATTTTATCAAGTTTGACAGTATATGCATGTGCTATACATCATACTGAATGTACTAGATGTTCATCTCAATGTTAAGTGTCCTTCAATGACAGCTAACACAGGTCACAGGGTCCTCTGACTGTAAGCACAGGGCCCTCTGATTGTAAACACATGGTCCTTTGTAAACACAGAGGCTTCCAAACTGATGTCTGGGAAATCCTTTTTATGTTTTTACATCTTTAGATGGTCCTCTCATTGTAAACACATGGAAATGTGACAGTTAACACAAGTCCTCTGACTGAACATCAGGTCGATAAAGATTTTCAGCAGCAGACCATTTTCTTTGTGCTATATTTGTTGACTGAGGACAATTTTGACAATTACCCACATTAGACTTTACAACCTCGTGGATGGATATCATGGTCGCTGACATTTTTTTGTTTTTGTGGTTGTGTTTGTTGGCACTGCAACCAGTAAACAGTATGAAATTAGCCCTTGATATGTCTGCTTTGTATTCAGCCAAGGCAGCCATATTCAATTCATTACATAGATTGATACAAAAGTTTTTTTTAGCTTAACTTGACAAAGTCAAGCTAAGCTATTGCCGTGGCGCGTCGTCCGGCGTCTGAGTCTGTACATCCTCCCTTTAACACGCCCTAGAGCCCGTACTGATGCACCGAATGAAATTTTTCATGGGCCATGGCATTTGGAAAAAGTATGGGAACGAGTCATTTTGGGCTCATTTGCTTAAAAAACATGGCCGCCATCGGCCATCTTGGATTTTAGTGATAACACTACATAAATCCATAACAGGGCGTAGAGCCCATATTAATGCACTGATCTTAATGAAATTTTTCTTGGATCATGCCATTGGCATCTAGATGATAACTGGTCATTTTGGGCTACAAAACATGGCCGCCAGCAGCCATCTTGGATTTCAAAATTGCATCCTTTAGCACGGGCTAGATGTCGCAGCATTGGTCCGATCATCATAAAATTTGCCATGGAGGTTGATATTGACATGTAGATGGGAACGAGTCATTTTGGCGTGAATCCGTCAATAAACATGGCCGCCATCAGCCATCTTGGATTTCAGTGATAACACTACATAAATCCATAACAGGGCCTGGAGCCTGTATTAATGGACCGATCTTCATGAAATTTTTCCTGGATCATGACATTGCCATCTAGATGAAAACCGGTAATTTTGGGCTCATTTGCATAAAATACATGGATGTCGGCAGCCATCTTGGATTTTTAAATTGATTCCTTTAGCACGGGTCTGATCATGATGAAATTTGTCATGCAGGTTGACACAAGTAAATGGAAACAAATCATTTAGGGCTCTTTTGGATAAAAACATGGCCACCATCGCCATCTTTGATTTCATTGATAACGCTATATAAATCCTTTAGAATGGCCCAGAGCCCATATCGATGCACCGATCATCATTCAAAATAATTATGGAGTTTTACGGACTATGATATTACTATGGCGATGCTAATTCAATTCATAGTCATTGTCACAAGTTAAGCTACTGTGTCATTGACACTTTCATTTCTTGCAGCTGAGGACTGATATATGTTCAATTACTTTTGCATACACCACATGACGAATTCGCTGTCTGCTCTTTCACATTCATATTTCTCCAATTTTCCAGCGACAAAGAAATTAAATTTTCACACAAAAGCATCGAACAAAAGGCCATCAAAATATGAGAAAGCTAAGCCAAAAAGGACATCTCCTGAAAATAGCGACGAGGAGGAAATGGAGGAAGATTACTCGGATGACAATGATGAGGATTACAAACCTGGTGAGTCGGTTACTGTATATTTAAGAAATGTTGGCTGATTCGGACCCTACTACAAGTCGATCCGGACCTGGGGTTGTTCCGAACCAGACTTGGGGAAAGTTTTTTCTTCTTCGAAAAATGGAAACAATGTTTTAGGAGGGTTTTGTCAACAACCATACTTAAACATTTTTGTCACCTTAATTAATTTTACTCGTAGACACACTAATTGTCATATTTAAAGGGACAATTTTACCTATATCTGTAAATGGTTATCTCAAAATAACACCATAATGTCACATCAGATGCAATCATGGGGTCATATTAACTGAGATGTAGATCTGGGAATTAGCAAGAAAATCATAAAAGGTGGATCACTTTATGTTCGTTTACGCTAACCCGATCCACTCCATTATAAACCACAGTGTCCTACTTTTTTATCAACCTCCTTAAAACAACAGGCCTGCTAAAGTAGTCATTCAGAAAACGTAAGATTATGGTGAGCTCAATTATCATTGACAATCTGTTTTCACTGCCTTAATATTTAATAATTTATTTTCACTGTAGAATGTGACAGCGGTCATGGCAGTGACAATGATGATTCGGATGAGATGGATATATGTGATGAGACTGATAAATGTGATGAGACTTCAGGAAATAATCGTGACACAGATTTTCTTGAAAGCTTCAGAATCTTTCCTAAACAGATGTCAAGACAACAAAAGTTTAAAAATGGTGAATATTTAATTGCATGCAGAAATTAATACTGAAGCAGATAAAGAGAGTGCATGGGAATTAATCTGACAAACATTTCATTTAGGTATCTAGCTGTAACAGTGATTGTTGTACTTTGTGTTGATGAGAAGCCTATTACATTTTTGTCCTCGAAAAAGTTTTTTTGTGGGACTATTAAAATAGCCGGGGTCTATCTGTGCGTCAGTTCGTTCTCCCGACAGGTTCGTGCGTACGTCTGGCAATGGTTTCTGGATGGTAACTTTGGTTTGGGTTATCGGATCAGAACCAAATATAGTATGTGTTTCGTGGCATAAATTACAGGTCAAAATCGAATATGGGTTCAGTCTGATGAGTTTTACCATAGTTATCGTACCCGATTGACTTGGAATTTAGCTGTTTTGAGGTTTCCGGATGATATCTTTAGTTTGAGTTATCAGATCAAAACAAATTTGGTATTTGACTTTCTCAGCATAAAGTATTCGAATTCGAATATGTGTTCCAGCCGTCCGATGAATTTTATCAGTTATGGTTCCTGATCAACTTGGAATTTAGCTGTTTTGAGGTTTCCAGATGATCACTTGAGTTTGGGTTTTGGGATCAGAACCAAATTTGGTATATGAGTTTCTTGGTTTAATATACAGGTCAATTAAGTTTGAATATGGGTTCCGTCAGATGATATTTACCTGAGTTATGGTTTCTGTCGACTTAGAATTTGGCTTTTTTGCGGTTTCCAGATGTTTAACTTCAACTTGTGGTTTCAGATAAGACCCAAATTTTGTATATGAGTTTTTCAGCATAATATACAGGACAAGTTCTAATATGGATTCGGTACCATGATTTTTACCAGTTTATATGTCTGACAAAGCCCTTCGAGTTGGTCACCTTTTTGAAACACTGTGGTCAGCTGACCTTTTGTTTTCTAAATTGGATGTCTGGAAATCCACATTTTAACATTGTTTGTGAATACCAGGTTCTTCGATTGTGAACATTGGTTTTCTCAACTGATGGAAATTAATCCACATTTGAACATGGTCCTCTCATTGTTAACACAGGGACCTCTTACTATAAACGCAGGTCCTCTGACTTCAAACACCAAATCCTCTGATAAAACTGAAGGGGTTTCTAAACTGCATGATGTCTGGTAAATCCAAATATTAACATTAGAGATGGTCCTCTCATTGATAACACATGATCCCTTGACTCCCTCTGACTGTAAACACTAAGTTCTCTAAACTAACTACAGGGTCCAAGACTCTGTCCATTTCTTATGTCCTTTGATGCAGTATCAACATGCCCATATGTGTGGCGTCAACAACTGCCAATAATTCTACACATACATCCGGCATTTCATTAAGGTTGCAGTGAATATTTTAATGAAAACATCCCATATGCTAATTTGGCTCATACTCTTTGTCGGGTACATATCATTTTATTTCGTTGCTGTGCCATCAATATAATTATGTTCTAATAAAAGGCATTGTTAATTTAATGTGATTCAACGGTTGTGAACACACTGAATAAAAAGTTCTATTAAATGCTATCCATTATAAATATACTTGTCTTCAAATAAGAAAAAAATGGCAACGGCAAAGAGGGTTGGAAACTGGGACTAGTCCTTGTATCAAAACTAAACAGGTACCCTTCTTTTTAAGATGGCCCTCTGACTCTTTGCCAAGTATGGTTAATGGCTATAAATTGTCTCTTTGTTATTTAAAATTTATAGCTGAAGACGATGACAATGATGTTGAAGGAAAAACAGGTCACACAAATGTTGGAGAGGACTATGTTGAAGGCCATGGCAATGAGGAATTGAGCTCCACAGTTGGTGATATGGCAAAAGGTAATTGAGGTTTATTTTATTATCTCAACATGAAAAATTCAAGTTAGGCTAAATAAAATAGTAGCTGTGTTTATGGTATAAAATAAAATGAATTACCCGTGCCCCTATATATTTTCCTCTCGTAACCATAAACACAGGTATTATTTTAATTAGCCCAAGCTAGGGCAATTATCATGAAGTGTGAGTTATTAGAATTATGTCCTGATAAAACTCCAATATGCATGTGCTATACATCATACTGAATATAAACTGAAACAAGTTTATTAGTGATAATTACGATGCATGCATGTTCGAGGTCAGCCAATCAATATAAATATTGATGTAGTATACTGAAAATACTACATCGATCATAACTGGTCAGGACATCTATTTCCGTCACTTCTGTGAAACGATAAAGAGAGTTATACGATTTCATTCGTGGATGCACGATGCTACATTTGTTGTTGGTACAATAGTGGAGAACATTCCTGTTGAATGCATTCTGATTGGGCAATAATATTTTGGGTCCCTAATATTTTGGGTCCCATTTTAGTAGTTGTCCGGGGTTCTTGTATGAAATAATTTTATCCATCAGTTCCGATCGATGTAGTTTATATTTTTTTAATTAATCGAGTATTTCAATTTGATGTTCGTATAAAAGGGGAATTCGTGAATGTGATTTTCGTCACGGATAGCTGCATACCTTCAGCACCATCAAAAGAACAGTAACCATGCAAGCCGTTCTCATCGGAATGTTCAATATGACAAGACAAATGAATTACGTGTAAACTTCAAACTGTTATCCTTATCATCTTCAACATATCTTCAAAAAAACAACCAACTTAATAATAAATATTCAGTTTGATTATTCAAATGGATATATATTTTCAATGTGTGAATAAAAGCGAGCTATGTGATTGTTTATTAAGCGAAGTAGCATACTATTTATGAATACAAAACCTATGGTCGTCAGGATAAGAACGACAGTTGACAAGAAAAGAGTGCTGTGGTAGTAAAGGGATCACAAACTAATGATTGGCTTTCCATAGTCGCTACTTGCCGTTATAAGTTCACAAGTTGACTTTACTGGAAACCTGTAACGGGTAGCTTAATGCTTGGGACCTATATTTGAAATTATATATTGTGCTGACCTCCAATCGATATAAATAACGATGCAGCCCTTGTAATTAGCCTAGGCAATAGGCAGTGCCTAGGGGTTGCCTAGGACTTTTCCAGTTTGCCTAGGCAATTTTTAACATGTGATGCATTGAATGGCAATCAGTTTGTAAACTCTGATTTATGCCTAGGGCAAAATATCCTAATTAAAAGAGCTCACGATGTAGTTTCAGGCCAATTTCCCTCTCAAATAGGGTTTAATATATTCCTGGTTTTCTAGGAACCGGTGAACGGAAATAAAAATACAACTAGAACCGGGAACCAGGAAATTTCCCGGTTCCTAATTTGATAGAAACAGAACTGGTGCAATTGAGGAATCTACATGTATACCACTGATGTTGTGATTTGTTAAGGTTGATCGGCCGTTGTTAGTGGTGGATATTCAGTAGCTGTCATATTTGATAAAGTTTGTTGCCACAATGACTCATATTACGTCACATGGTTATAGACTTGTGTCATGGCTAACATGAGAATCAAGTTACAGCCTCGTGAATGTCTTGAGTAACCATTGATATGTAATTTTGAGGCACTGCAGAAGCTTCAATCTGAACCTAGGCTTACAAGTTGTAGTGCCAGACTTAAAACTGCCAACATATACATGTACATATATATAAGAAACTTGAGACAGTACATTATTACTCGTACAACTCATCAGTCATCACCGATCATTGCCTGTTCAACTTAACATTTGGGACTACAGGACCCTCCCAGATATAAGTGCAACAGACTGGAAACCATATTTAATTAGTCAATGCATCACAGCCTATTGGATAGCAGGTAGGGCCTGGCGAATCGGTCTTTTTCGTTCGAATCGAATCTAATCAGCCAAATGATATCGAATCGAATAATCGAATTGTGTTTGACACGAGTGAGGGAAACTGAACCAGTGTTCCTCACTTTGACAACAGTTATTTTGAAAAACTGTAGTTCAATATTCACGTGTACGCTACTATACGCTGCGCTGTGCTAACACGTTCAAACCATTTGTTCTTTGGAGTACAGCATGTTTGCAGGCAGTCACTGCCTGCACTTCGACCGGCAATTTCGATGTTTTAAACGTGTCCACTGTACTTTATTTATCTGCCGATGCTCTGTTCTATTTACGTCAAGTTAGTCGAAAAAATAATTCAATTATAACCAAAACATTTTTTACTTGGTTTGATTTAATAGAGTGGTGAAATACCCACAAAAAGATCACCAGTACATTGATGACGTCGCTTTCCGACATAACGTAAACGAGTAATATCTTACCGCTACAGCCGTAGAGCTTATAGCGGTAAGACTGACCCCTAGAAAAACTAAATCTTTGAACTTGAAGACGGAAACTTTGGAGGAAATCTTATAAGTCTTTCAAAAGTAATTTTTTTAGTAACGTTTTCACAAAATATTCAGAGGTTGTACCTAATGTGCAAATTGTTATTCTAAATTTACTGGATTTCCACGATGTCTGCAATAAAATAATAGCGTTTTCCACACAATATGTCATTTTGTTGATATTCGTTTTGTACCGAATTGGCCGACTCATATCGAATCGAATCCTCATGAGTATATCAAATCGAATCGAATCTCGAAGCTTCGCCTGGCCCTAATAGCAGGGGTATTTTTAATTATTTAAACATCATATATTTAGCTTAGGGAATAATATTGAACATTTACAAATAAAATACAAAGAGATACTTAAGATTAGCTGGTAGAAACCTGAGGTATCTATCATAATTTAGACATAAGTTTGCATTATTTCATTCCCGGTTCCTAGTTTTATATTCCCGGTGATCGGGAACGCCCAATCGGGAAAATTGGAACCGGAATTCCCGGTCCCGAATTAAACCCTACTCTCAAATAATTAAGTTGTATATTATGTTTTTTTTCTAGAAATCCAGAACAGAAGCACACCTCCAGCAACCTTCTCAGTCAAAACTTCCCAGAATACAAAGTCGAAAAGGGTTTGGAACAGAAAAAATTCCTGTTTATTCTGTGGAAAGTTCGCCGCTAAATTGCCCAGACATTTTAAAGATAAACATGGTGATGAAAGTATAGTTTCAAGATTTCTAGCATTGCCAAAACTTTCTACAGATCGCAAGCTGATTATACAAGAGCTGACAAAGAAAGGAAACTTCTCGTATAATTCACGCGTTTTGGAGCGACGTGAAGGAGAGCTACTCCCTGCTAAAAGACCTGCTATGAATAAAATAGTAGAATTTGGGCAGTACACAGCATGCGAGTATTGCTTTGGCTTCTACATCAAGTCAGATTTATGGAAACACCAAAAAAAGTGTCCTAGCAAGCCACGAGATGGAAGTGGAAGAAGAAATCGTGGTGCAAGAGCAAGAAGTGCATTATTCTTTTCACCTGCAACAAGTGGCTGTAATGAGAAAGTCATGAAAGTTCTGGAAACCATGAATGATGATGATGTCACAGACATCGTGAGAAAAGACCTATTGATTCTGTCATACGGTGAATCACTAAACATGGGAAAAGAGCAACACAATAATCACTATATAAGTCAGAAGATGCGGGAGCTTGCCAGATTTCTAATGAGACTTCGCGAACAAGAGAAGAATAAGGGTCTAACATTGCGTGAAACAATTAATCCATCGTTCTTTCTTAAGAGTGTGAAGGCTGTGAAGTCACTGGCAGGTTTTGATAAAGAGAGCGACACATACGAAATACCATCTTTGGCATTGAAACTCGGTGCTTCCCTTAAAAAATGTGCTAACATTATCAAAATCGAAGCGCTAATGAACACTGACACACAGAGAAGAGGAGAGGTTGATGCATTCCTTGAACTTTCCGATTTAACATGGGGAAATAAAGTATCAAAATGCGCACTTAAAACTTTAGAAGAAAAGAAGTGGAATAAACCGAAACTGATTTCTGTTGAAGATGTTGTTCTACTCCAAAAACACCTCAAGAAAGAATCTTCCGCTCTTGTTCAATCACTAAAAACAAGTCCCACAGATAAGGCATGGCAGAATTTGGCTCAGGTTTCTCTGGCACAGATAATACTATTTAACAGGAGAAGAAGCGGGGAGGCCTCTCGAATTAAATTGGAAGATTACAGGAAGATGAAAAGTGGTTCTGAAGATGGAATGAAAGAGTACTTGTCCAAACTAGAACAACAGCTGTGTGACCACCTACATAGATTCGAGATCCGCGGAAAGAAAGGAAATAAAGTACCAGTTCTTCTAACGGATGACATGAAAGAGTCTATTGATCTACTTGTGAACAATAGAGAAAGTGTGAGTATTCTTGAAGACAATCCGTACCTGTCCCCACTTATAAGGAGTGATAACTACATTAGAGGCACAGATTGCCTCCGAAAATTCAGTGTAGAATGCGGGGCAAAACATCCGACTCAGATCACATCAACAAAACTCCGCAAACATATTGCAACTCTATCCCAATTGTTCAATTTAAAAGACAACGAGTTAGATATGCTTGCAAAGTTTCTCGGCCACGACATTCGAGTACACAGGGAGTATTATAGGTTACCCGAGGATACACTGCAGATGGCAACAGTCAGTAAAATCCTTCTAGGTATGGAAAAAGGAGACATTAAAGACCTGAGAGGAAAGACATTGGATGAATTTGAGTGCAACAACATGGAAGGTAATATTGCCAGCACTTCTCCAGTTCAGTATGATAGTTCAGTTCAAAGGACATTTAGAAAGTCGCAGTAGTACTGAGGGAGAATTGCGACCTCAGAATCTGGATTTCCGATAAATGCGATTTTGGATTTTCACAGTTCTCCCTCTGTGATACTAGTATGAATTGAACAATTATACTGAACTGGACGAGTTTCTACCACATGACTTTGTAAATAATATTATTTTATACGTCAGCGCCCGTTTTGAAAAAATGAAAGTATTATGTAAATGGTTCGTCAGAGCGTCTGTAATTGGCACAGTTCCAACAAAATTCCAGTGGCACAGACGAACATTTTCTATGGGATAACTACTACAGTATAGAAAGGGTTAAGTCATAAGATAGTGTTGCAAAACACCCTCTTCAATGATTTTATAAAACAAGATAGTCCAGGGACTATTGAGCGCTCACCTGCTCTGAAGATAACTAAATAGACCAGTACTAGAATGTTCAAAGAACATTCATACCAAATTTCAGTCAAACCGTTCTAATGGCTTCAGCGATTTTTTTTAATTGAAGAAAGAAACCAGTAATTATAAAGGTAAACGTGTTTTTCTTTATAAAATATGGGTAAATGGAGTTATCTGACCTTGACCCCTAATTGACAAGCTTGAAACATGGTTACCTCTATGCCAAATTCAAACTGTAAACACAGGGTCCTCTGACATAAACACAGGGTCCTCGAATTGTCAACACAGGGTCCTCTGACTGTAAACACAGGGGCTTCCAAACTGATGTCTGGGAAATAGTTATTCTTTTTAGAAATTGTGAACGGACGCCGGACGAAGAGTGATGGGTATAGCTCAACTTCAGATTTTAAAATCTGAGGTGAGCTAAAAATCAGCTTCCATTTGATGGTTTCCATGTTGAACTGTACACCTGTTATTTATGTTTCGCTAAACATAATTTACGTTATGCGCACATATACTTACACTGTATATTATAGCTGACAAGTGCCTTTCCCAGACACGTGTCCCCCCCCCCCCCTTGTCCTTTTGTGCTTCCGGCGTCCCTGCATTATAGACTCGGCCAGCCCCTGACTGTAGTACAATATGCTTAAGGATTGACAGGGTTTCTTGATTGTGAACAAAACTTAAAATTCAGATTAATGGGATATATAGCTAATGGTCTCTTTATTTTCTCTTTCAATATGTAGTTGTTGAGGAAGATGAAGATGTCAGTGATAACGATATTGAAGAAGTTTGTATTGACATGGAGGATGATATTGATGATGATCCGAACGTCAGAGTTGGTGAAAGGCGCAGTGCAGGTAAAGATTGAGATTCATTCTAACTCAACTTAACAAAGACGTAAAGGTTTCACCAGAGTAAACAGTGTGAAATCGTGTGGAAATTTCTTCTCTTTTTTAGATTCATTTACTTCTGTAATACTGGTGGTATATTAGTGTATGATATATCAAATTAAAGGGTTCAATGTATACACAAATATAGTGAGAACTACAACCTGAAGAGTTGTCATCAGTTCAGTGGAACCGTTCCTGAAAGTCTTCGAGTGGGTAGTCACGCCACTTGCATCCGAATGCAGAACAAGAGTCGAGCACTACCAATTTTTTTAGCAGAAATTATACTTCATGGACCCCACTATGTATGTAGATACACCTGACAGTCGGGAGAATATATATGGAGCAATTAAATAACAAATTATATGTGACATACTGTGCAGAAAGTTTTGAAGTGTCGGTCATAAAAAACACATGGCCCACATATTTCCGATGTGTGAAAGTTATATCTAGAAGTGTAGTTGGCTGTCTGGTGTATAATTTCCACCGAAAAGTGCAGTCTTTCTCCAAAGTGGTTTTGCGTTTGGATACAAGTGCCGTGACTACCGGGTACCCACTTGCAGACTTTCAGGAACAGTTCCACAGTGGAGTTTTGTCGATCAAATGTTGTAATGCTCGGCAGTGAAATACATTTAGTTAGACAGTCAGTTTGATGAATCACACATGCCTATACTGCCAATAATTAAGAAAGAAATTATCATCTCCAGGACCTGTCTCATATGAAATATTTCGCACCGTTTACTCTGCCGAAACCTTAAAGTAGTAAGACCACGTACAGTGCCTATTTTATAATTGGTCTGATATTCATTCTGCGAAAAATTTCAATTTGGGGGATACCCATGCTGTTTTGTCCGATTTCCGGACATTTCCAAGACAGTAAAACCACAGATAAACATTCGGAAATCAGACAAAACAGCATGGTTATCACCATTCTAATTCAAACTGTCGAAAAAAATCATTAAAATAGTTTTATTAAAACATCCCAACATCGGCCATGTTTTCCATTGATAAAATGAAAACCAAATCATGCTAATATAATCGAGCGCCAACAAAAATATACTTCCAGTTGTAACCATCCGAAAACACCCCAAACTTTGCATGTGTGTATAATTTATTGATGCTTAATATATTTCATAGCATTTATAAACAGATCTACGCATAAAATGTCTGAATTAGATGAGTTTTATGTTTGGCAGTTAGACTCGTGACATCAGAGAGGTGTAATATGAAAAAACTTCTAATCAGTTTGGGGGAAACGAAGGTAATTTTGTTTTAGGCCTTAGTGATACAGTTTTTACCTGTCGGAGTTACGGTTTGTCAAGTGACGTTAACCAATCAAATGCCGGGATTTTAATTCTTTCGACGTAAAATCATATTGATGAATTAGAATCACATATTATGATATTAAGCTTCAGTTTCATTGAATGACAGATCCATCACGCTCATTGAGTTTTGACCGGCAGAGAAATTCAACAAAGTGTGTGAATCCAGAAGGGAGGGATTCACACAAACTTTGTTGAATTTCTCTGCCAGTCAAAACTCAATGATGGATCTGTCATTTATTTCTTATTTCATTTGTTTCTTATATTTATACCCAACTAGTTTCTATAGAAATTATAGTCAATAGGAAGTTATAATTATGGAAGTTCAAATCAGTATCTATTATTATTTCAAAAGCTGTAATATGAAGGAAAATCTAAAGTCCACTGACGCGTTGATCGGAAGTCTGTTGTTCTCTCTCAGTGAATAAACTATAGCATGATGGTGTACAGTGGCGGTACATCCATTGGAAGTGCTCTGGAGCAACTCTAGGGGGCCTCCGACCGAGCAAAAAAAACAAAAACAAAAAAAAAACTAGAAAAAAGGGAAGGTGAGACAAACTGGGTGAGAGAGAAAAAAAACGTAAAAATAAAACATCACCCAATATTAAAAGGGGACCCCGTCGCTTGTCTGTCGGTGGTAGCCTATTGTATGATTATTATGTTTATATATAAATTAGCCAGACTTGTTAGCGGCTATAGCTATATGATACGGTGTTTTATCCTTTGGACATCCATATGGTACATGTACAGATTGAGGAGCGGAAGTATGGTATAAACAAATGTGAACGCTTCTTGAAAGGCTGATTTGATTAATTTATAACCATATTGAATCCTCTAGAGTCGAGAGCCAGACTTTTAGGTCTGAATTTCAAAATTTCTCAAACTGTCCTGGGTCCCAGGGGCCCCACATACCCTTGCCCGTCACTGATGGTGTAGGACTAGACTCAAATGTGGGTTATGTACTAACAGTTTATCCAGAGTTTTGGAGGCATTTTGACATAGAATTAGGAACATAATTTTAATTATTTAAGGTATTATATTATAAAACTCAAGCTGGTTTCTTTATTTCTTATGTATATACTGGTTGAGTGAGTTAAATAATAATATAAAAATTTTCTTATTTGAAGATAAGGTTGCTAAAAAAAGAACAACATGGAATAAAGCGGAGAAGCAGGCTGTGCACAGTGAACTTGGAAACCTCATCGAACAGCTTAAAGTTCCTGGGAAGCTGGACTGTGACCGCTGCCTTAGAAAGCATCCGTGTCTTAGTAGACGCAGCTGGAAGGATGTGAAAAATTATGTTCATAACACAATACAAACGAGGAAAAGGAGGTGCATGACAAAAAAACTGTAATCTGGGTCTACTGACATAATCATCGGGCATATAGGATTTTTTTCCTAGTAAAAGACAATAATGACTTCTTTTTGGAACAGCCAAGTATAGATTGCTGTGTTACATCGTTTGTTTTAAAAACTTATTGTTAATTGGGATGGCAAATGCCACCTTGAACTCTTCTGGCTATAACGTTTTGTTTTACTTTTACGGCATCTTCAAAGGATTTAGATGTTATATAATCCGCATAGCTTCTTTCATAATTCATTGTAAGCCCATAAACATTTTTAATGGTATATGTAATATGTTCTGGTTAGAAACGATTGCTAAAATTTAAAGGGGCATTACAAAAATAAAATATCCAAATGAAAAACAAAATGACTTAAAATAAACAAACCTGAAAGTGGTTCTAGTCAGAAGCAATTCCGATTAGTTATGTAAAGAAATTCATTTAGAATATCTCTATTGCCAAGACATCTTTTTTTTTAAATTTATGATTATGGTTCCAGCAAATTTATACCAGTGGTGTTGAATTGTTTTAACATTTTGTTTTGATTATGATCTGCTGAGAAGAATGTCCACTAGTGCAGCCATCCTGGATTTCGTCAGCCAATTATACAGGATGCACCTATGAACTGATTTTTAGCTTAACTTAGTCAAGTCAAGCTATTGCCGTGGCGCGTCGTCCAACGTCTGTCCTTACATTCCAAATATTTTAGCACGGCCTAGAGCCTGTACCGATGCATCGATCATCATTAAATAACATAATTAAATAACAAACATGGCTGTACCATCTTGGATTTCAAAATTACATGCTTTAGCACGGGCTAGAGGTCGCAGCATTGGTCCGATCACCATAACATTTGTCATGGAGATTGACATGTAGATGGGAACGAGTCATTTTGGCTTGAATCCGTTAATAAACATGGCCACTGTCGGCCATCTTGGATTTCAGTGATAACGTTACATATAGTCCATAACAGAGCCTAGAGCCTATATTAATGCATCGACCTTCATGAAAGTTTTCTTGGATCATGACATTGACATCTAGATGCGAACAGGACATTTTAGGCTCATTTGCATAGAAACATGGCCACCATCGCCATCTTTGACTTCATATATAAATCCTTTTGAATGGCCTAGAGCCCATATTGATGCACCGATCATCATTTATGAAGTTATATGGACTGATATTACTATGGAGATACGCATTCAATTCATAGTCATTGTCACAAGTTAAGCTACTGTGTCATTGACACTTTCATTATGGAACATGGAATGATATAGTAGAGAACCAAGCCTAAATATAAGTCGCCAGACATTTGCAGAATTAGGTCCCCAAAGGGTGAATTTAGTGACGCTATCCCACATAGTGGCACTGAAGTCGCCCTCTGGTGACCTCACTCTATTAAAACTTGATAAACTAGGGAGAATTCGCAGCAGAATGAGGTCCCCAGAGGGTGAATTTAGTGACGCTAGCCTGCTATGCAGGGTAGCGTCACTAAATTCACCCTCTGGGGGACCTCATTCTGCAAATGTCCGGCACCTTATATTTAGGCTTGAGTAGATGATTACACTTAAGGTCACACCAGCCAAGGCTGTGTGAGATCTACACTTAAGGTCACACCAGCCAAGGCTGTGTGAGATCACAGAGAAAACTAAAGTATTTTTTAGATTTGTACATTTCATACATGTTGGCAGTATAATAGTGTGTGATACATCAAAATGAAAGATATAATATATACAATATAATAATAATGGACACTATTATCTGCATAGCTGCTCTTAGTTCAGTGGAACCATCCTGGAAGTCTGTTAGTGGGTACAGTCATACCACTTGCATCTAAACGCTAAGCCACATAGGAACGAGGCTGAACTTTTCGGTGGATATTGTACATCAAATAACAAACTACGCTCTATGATCTGGTTTCACCCAGCTGGGGCAGTTTTATTGAGAAATCTCAAATTTAGTGGTGTTTTTTAATAATTTTGTCAGTGTGTATCATGAAATTCATGATATCTCAATCTCACTGCCCCAGATGGATGAAGCGTGATCATACGAGCGTAGTTTGGTTAGTAGACAGGTTCCGCGTGTAGCGTTTGTAGGGAGTGTAGCGATTGTAACTTGTAACTTCACAGGCCACGTGACTTTACCCGCCAGTTTGTTTTAAGGCGAGATAGCGCGGATACATTCTTGAAATCTCATTGAGTTCATTCAGTTCGTCGGCTGTGTCATTTGTGAATTGCTGATAAAACTCTCCTATGCATGGCAGTGAAATTTTGTTTAAGTGACTTTTGGAGCCCATTTTATGTAAAACGTTTCGTATAGATTTTTTACCAAACTTAAAGTATATATAGCATATATATAAAAATATATACATCAATATCTTCTGCAAGATATGTATATTATGGATTGAGCCTCTAATTCTGAATATCAAAGTTTATGATGACTTTTAGAAGCAAGTTTGTCACCCAATTGTTTGTTTGAAAAAATACAGCCATAGCATGTCCCGCCACTAGACTGACCACTGTGTTCAAGTCTGGAAAAAATCTGTCGATATTTTGCACATTGAGGGTGAATTTATTCATGCTGTCCCGCATAGCATCACCCTATATGGCAACTTCATTCTGTTTTGGCCGTGATCAACTGGTGGAATTAGATTAAGTTCAGAACGAGGTCCACGGAGGGCGAATTTGATGACGCTAAACCACTGACCAACTGAAAGAACTATATGTCGCAATTTACTCGCAAATGCTCAATTACTTGTATAAGACTTTAAGAATATCCCAGCACTATCTCTCCTTAAAACAAACTGGCTGGTAAAGCCACGTGGCCTGTGACGTTACAAGTTACAATCGCTACACTCCCTACAAACGCTGCACGCGGAACCTGTCTATTGATTATAATTTCCACCGAAAAGTTCAGCATTGCTCCTATCTGGTGTAGCGTTTGGATGCAAGTGACTACCCACTAACAGACTCATGATGGTTCCACAGAAATAAGAGCAGCTATGCAGTTTATAGTGTTCACTATAATATTGTATATATCAAATCCGTAATTTTGATGAATGACACATGCTGCCGACATGTATAAAATGAACATATCTAAAAAAATGCTTCAGTTTTCTCTGTGATCTCACACAGCCTTGGCTGGCGCGACCGTAAAGACAGTTGTCCTCTAATAGTGCACACAATGTCCTCTAGCTATTCAACACAACACCCTCTGATAACACAATGTCCTCTGGTAGTTCACATAACATCATCTGGTTATCTAACACATCAGCCTCTGCCATGGCAGCCATCTCTGCGTTTTATATGCCCATTTTTTACTGATAGACACATCCTAACTTGGGCCTGGTTTGACAATCCAGGAATAGCCGATATGGTATAGCTATACAGGCTGGATTTTACTAACTCGCCGATTTGATCAAAATCTTCTTGGACGTCAACAAGAATGTCATGTTGCAAGTCTGGCGAGGGCCAAGATGGCCTTCAGTGCAACTAACTTGGATATCATTGGCATATCCTAAGTCACATTTATGAAAAAAAAGTATCGGAACTTGTTAGGCTGTGTAATTGCTGACGAGATCTTACACTGGTTCTAGTCTCGGTCCTAAATGTGGCATTTATCAGATAATTATTTTCTTCCTACGTACACCATTGAAATAGTGCTTTATTTTACAGTGAAGTTATTTACACTCTTGGTAAACTTGCTCCCTAAGGACAAACAAAAAAAGAGGTTTTAGTTCACTGGCAATTTTTTTTGGTGTCCAAATTGATGAGGGCACGGGCAATTTTTGTGTCCAAATTGATGAGGGAGCGATGGAGGGTTTTATTTTTATTTTCCCTGAGGAATTTTTTCTATTCGAAACAAGCTTACAAATTTGATAATTTAAACAATTTATAAACAATTTATCGAGAACCTATTTTAAAAACATTGTTTCTAGTTGTTCAGCATTGATAAACCTGGTTTCTATTTTTATCACCTTATATAAACCTGGTTTCTATTTTCATCACCTTATATAAGGAATAGTGATTGAGCTATTAACATCGGCCTCACATGTGCTTGATAACACATTGAGAAGAAAAAAATATTCTGAACAAAACTTTTTTGGTAATATTTTTGTCACTGAAAAGGGTGAAATACCCAAAATAACTGACCTAGGTGGTTTTGAATCACCGATGACATCTACATTCATGCCTATTCATTGATTTTTTTCAATTTTTTTGTCACTGAAAATGGAATAAAAAAGGTTTAAAAGTAGACTTGGCAGGGTCTGTGAACCAAAACTCTTTAGTGCTTTATTTTACAGTGAAGTTATTTACACTCTTGGTAAACTTGCTCCCTAAGGACAAACAAAAAAAGAGGTTTTAGTTCACTGGCAATTTTTTTTGGTGTCCAAATTGATGAGGGCACGGGCAATTTTTGTGTCCAAATTGATGAGGGAGCGATGGAGGGTTTTATTTTTATTTTCCCTGAGGAATTTTTTCTATTCGAAACAAGCTTACAAATTTGATAATTTAAACAATTTATAAACAATTTATCGAGAACCTATTTTAAAAACATTGTTTCTAGTTGTTCAGCATTGATAAACCTGGTTTCTATTTTTATCACCTTATATAAACCTGGTTTCTATTTTCATCACCTTATATAAGGAATAGTGATTGAGCTATTAACATCGGCCTCACATGTGCTTGATAACACATTGAGAAGAAAAAAATATTCTGAACAAAACTTTTTTGGTAATATTTTTGTCACTGAAAAGGGTGAAATACCCAAAATAACTGACCTAGGTGGTTTTGAATCACCGATGACATCTACATTCATGCCTATTCATTGATTTTTTTCAATTTTTTTGTCACTGAAAATGGAATAAAAAAGGTTTAAAAGTAGACTTGGCAGGGTCTGTGAACCAAAACTCTTTAGTGCTTTATTTTACAGTGAAGTTATTTACACTCTTGGTAAACTTGCTCCCTAAGGACAAACAAAAAAAGAGGTTTTAGTTCACTGGCAATTTTTTTTGGTGTCCAAATTGATGAGGGCACGGGCAATTTTTGTGTCCAAATTGATGAGGGAGCGATGGAGGGTTTTATTTTTATTTTCCCTGAGGAATTTTTTCTATTCGAAACAAGCTTACAAATTTGATAATTTAAACAATTTATAAACAATTTATCGAGAACCTATTTTAAAAACATTGTTTCTAGTTGTTCAGCATTGATAAACCTGGTTTCTATTTTTATCACCTTATATAAACCTGGTTTCTATTTTCATCACCTTATATAAGGAATAGTGATTGAGCTATTAACATCGGCCTCACATGTGCTTGATAACACATTGAGAAGAAAAAAATATTCTGAACAAAACTTTTTTGGTAATATTTTTGTCACTGAAAAGGGTGAAATACCCAAAATAACTGACCTAGGTGGTTTTGAATCACCGATGACATCTACATTCATGCCTATTCATTGATTTTTTTCAATTTTTTTGTCACTGAAAATGGAATAAAAAAGGTTTAAAAGTAGACTTGGCAGGGTCTGTGAACCAAAACTCTTGTGTTTTTTTTGGCCTATATCTAGGTATAAAATCATACATTATAGAGTTAGAAATACTTCCGATCCTAGCCCAGTTCCGGTAGATGACATAATAAAAATAGATGAATGGTCTTCCCTGAAAAGCAATGATGACTGGTGTTCAAATTATAATGTTGAATGACAGTTCTCCAACTTCCTCCTTTTTTGGTTTCCGTTCCATATTTTTAATGGCATTTATTAAATATTTTGTGCTATTTAATTGCAATGGTTAGCGCGCAGTTATAATTTGAAACATATTTCTAATCTGGCAGAATTTCAGAGGTTCGTAGCCATTATGCATGGTTGTGTTTCATCAGGATTACATGGGATATTGCCAAGGGGCAAAATAACATGCCGGTCGTTTGTAGAATGAGGTCCCCAGAGGCCGAGGGTGAATTTAGTGACGCTTGCCTGCTATGCGGGGTAGCGTCACTAAAATCCACCTCTGTGAACCTCATTCTGCAAATGTCCAGCGTCTTATATTTAGGCCTGGATGTTGTGCACGGGGGAGACGATTGGCTCCGAGGTAATGTTTTTTCCGAGAACTGGACTGGGATCGGAAGTATATCCGACTCTATAATGTAAGGTTTTTTACCTGGTTTTATTAGGTAGCGAGTTTACACAGACATTTGTACATCAATTGTTTAAGGTTTTGCCACACAAATAGTATGAAATCACAGGGAAAACTCAAAGTATTTATGAGACTTATAATAGTAACTGAAATTTGAAAATTTGTCTTCAGTTCTATGGAACCGATCCTGAAACTCATTGGATAATCTGTGCACATACGCAGATAAGCAGTCGATCGTGCTAAATTACACTTTTTGCATGAATTTGTATATCAAGGATCATATTAAGCATTGATTTTCATTTGTAGATACATTTGGCATCCACTAAAACATAATATATGGAGACAAAATAATTAAACTTTTGTGACATACTCTGAGGAAATGTGCTCAGTGACCTCATAAAAAGCCATATTTCTTGGCCCACCTGTGATTGATGTGTACTGAGACCAGTATGCCAGTGTTATATTGTGTCCCAGATGTGTGGATCGTATAGCTACACACATAGTTCAGTATCTGGTGCCTATCTTCTCAAAAAGTAAGTCATTCTTCAATATATTTCTAATTATTTCACATTTTGTGTGGCGCAACCGTAAATGATTTTGAATTTGGGTTAACACAAGTTTGTCGAATGCACTTCGTTGTTGAATTATTTGATGTCACTTGTTATTCTGAAAATCGAAAACAAGAAATTAATTTAATTTCAAACTTGTTATTTGGTTATTCCATGGACTATTAGCCCCTGGGAGATTTGAGAGAAATTGACACAATAATTATTACTGTTATATATGGAATTTTGACGGAAATTTCTACAAAATGAATGAATTTTTAGCTTACGGCGATTGTGTACGTAACCGTTATAAGAACATTGTACATTTTTGCATGTCATTCACAAGAAGGGCTGTAATTTTAAGTACAATCAACCAAACATTTCATATGCTGGAACACCATGGACATTTGTTACTGAACTAATTTTCTTTTCAAAATGTACTTTGATGACCAAAATTGGGTTGGAAATTGAACAAATCGAAATTTCACAAGAACGCGAAATTTTAGTTGCCGACAAATATATTTTTAGCTTAACTTGACAAAGTCAAGTGAAGCTATTGCCGTAGCACGGTGTCTGTATGTCCCGAATCCTTTAGCACGACATAGAGCCCGTTCCGATCGGCATGAAATTTGTATGGGACCACGACATTGGCATCTAGATGGGAATGAGTCATTTTTGGCTCATTTTCATAAAAAACATGGACGCTGGCAGCCATCTTGGATTTCAAAATTGCATCCTTTAGCACGGGCTAGAGGCTGCAGCATTGTTTCGATGTCCATGAAAATTGTCATGGAGGTTGACATTGATGTGTAAATGGGAACGAGTAGTTTTGGCGTGAATCCTCCCAAGGAAAATACACGCTGTCGTACATTTTGGATTTCAGTGATAACACTATAAATCCATATCGCTGCCTGGAGCCTGAACAGATTATCTTGAAATATTTCATGGATAATGACATTGGCATCCAGTTAAGAATGGGTCATTTTGGGCTCATTTGCATAAAAAACATGGCCATTGGCAGCCATTTTGGAATTCAAAATTACATCCTAATAATTCCTTTTCCGTGGACTAGAGGCCACAACATTGGTTCGGTCATCATGAAATTTGTCATTCAGTTGGGGTTGACATTGACATGTAGATGAGAACGAGTCATTTTAGCGTGAATCCGTCAATAAAAATGGCCACCGTCGGCCATCTTGGATTTCAGTGATAACACTACATGAATCCATAACACGGCCTAGAGCCTGCATGTATTAAAGTACCGATCTTCACGAAATTGTTCTTGAATCGTGACATTGGCATCTAGAAACGAATGTGTCATACATGCAGTACCAATGCACGGATGGTCATGACATTGTCCTCTCGCTGTTAACACAATTGTCCTCTCGCTGTTAACACAATTGTCCTCTCGCTGTTAACACACACAGTCGTCTCGCTGTTAACACACAATGTCCTCTCGATGTGAACACACAATGTCCTCGCTATGAACACAATGTCCTCTCGCTGTTAACACACAATGTCCTCTCGCTGTCAACACAATTGTCCCCTCGATGTTAACACACATTGTCCTCTCGCTGTTAACACACTGTCCTCACGATGTTAACACACACAGTCCTCTCGAAGTTAACACACACAGTGCTCTCGAAGTTAACACACACAGTCCTCTCGCTGTTAACACACTGTCCTCTCGATGTTAACACACAGTCCTCTCGCTGTTAACACACTGTCCTCTCGATGTTAACACACACAGTCCTCTCGATGTTAACACAATGTCCTCTCGCTGTTAACACACAATGTCCCCAGAAAGTTAAACACAATGTCCTCAGAAAGTTAAACACAACGTCCTCAGATAGTTAAACACAATGACCTCTAACCAGTCACACTTCATGTCCTCTAACATACAGTAAAGTCAGACAATATCAGATTGAGAGTATCCGGAAAACGAAGTAGTCCGAAGTCATCGGGAACCAAGTGCGTGTACTTCCGCAAAATTTCAGCTTGATAAACCATACATAAAGTAAGGTCCTCTGAGGATGGTCAGATGTCACAGTCCTCTGGAGGGGTCTAATGCATGTGAGGGTGTGTGTGTGTGTGTGTGTGATCGCGATGAACTCGAAAACGGCCGACCCGATTTCGATGAAACTTGGTATGTGGGGCTACTTTCGGCTGGGAACTGGCATAGGCATATTAATTTACCCGTGCGACGCGACCTTGACCTTCAAAACTCATATATCCGGATCCGGTGTGATTGTCACCCGATGCGGGGAGGATAACTCTATATTCATACGTCGACGAACGTAAGCAATTTGCAGGCAATTACGCATCGTGTATTTATCCTAAAATTATAACATTTACAACATATATTGCCAATTTGCAGGCTATTAAGAATCGTGTATCTATCCCAAAATATATCATTTACAATTTCTGATATATAAATTTTGTTACAGCTGATATTCTTAGGTCTATTGTCTATTTTTGTATATTCACACCACGCAAAGGCTCAAGTCGTTTACAGTTACCCCGCGGGTAAAAGTTCGCTAAATTATTATCGTATTTATGGTCTGGAATCTCATCCAAGAATCCATTTAGCTGAAATGGCTTCCGTGTACGAATCTACCGGTGGCCCCCAAGCCGTCGATGCCAACAACATCGACACACAATGCTAATTTATCTCTACGTTGAAGCTTGATAATTAATGAGCGTGTGCATATGAGGCGCGTTTATATACTTGAGTGGAAATCAAATCGGGTAAAACTGGCGGATTTTTACGGACGAAATTTGATACATAGGGTATTTCGGTATCCGCTGGGCCGATTTCCCGGTATCCGCTGGGCCGATTTCCACCATTTTTGTTTGTCTGTTAGCTATGACCGGGAAAACTGCAGGACGGATTTTGACAAAATTTGATAAATATGGGTACTTTTGTCCAGGGAGTGTTTTGGACGGGTCAAATCGTGACTCCGATCTGACCTTGACCTTCAAAATGGTCAATCCAAGGTCAAATCTGGTAAAACAGACGGATTTCAACGAAATTTTATACCTAGGGGTACTTTTGTCATGAGAGTATTTTGGGTGGGTCAAATCGTGACCCCGACCTGACACTGACCTTCGAAATGGTCAGTTCAAGGTCAAATCGAGTAAAACGAACGGATTTCGACGAAATTTGATACCTAGGGTGACTTTTGTCCGGGGAGTGTTTTGGACAGGTCAAATCGTGACAATATGTTACTTTTATAGTAGAGCGGGCATACCTATATAGTATATCGGTGAGCATGTTTATGCATTTGCCTTGCTTCTTGACAAGTCCGTTTGAATTTGTGTCATGAAGACAGGGTTTGAATTTTAGTAATATATATCACCCGTTACAACGTTATACGCTACCAGCGTTAAACCGTCCAATCTAAATCTTTAAAAAGCGTACTAATCTTGCGTTTAGATACTACTTATCACATCCACTCGTCGAAAAGTTTTTATCTCAATATCTGATTTTCGGAGTAATTTTCCCCATTTGATCTTCGGTGGAATTTGCCAAATCTGAACCCACCCGACACAAACACTCCCTTGAGCAGGTTGCGTTTATAGTAGAGCGGTCAAATTTTGTAGGCGTACCTACAGTATACCGGCTTACGTGCTCCTGCGTGAAACTCGCTCCTACATTAGCCCGTTTGGATTTGGGGCTAAAAGTCGGCTAGTGATAGACTACATAAGTATACATATTTATGATATATAGCGTTGTCACGAGTAAACCGTTCCATCTGAAAATTAGAAAATTGCCCTCTAGATGCGCGTGAACACTAGCCATCAGATGTACTCGTCAAAATAAATTATCTCGATGTTTGAAATTTTCGTGGAATTTTCCTAAAGTCTCAACCCACCCTGACACGGATTCTCCGTTGGGCATGTTACATTTATAGTATAGCCGTCAAACTTCTGGCACGTACATAAAGTATGTCAACGTACTTGCTACGACATTATCTTGCTCTTTAATCAGTCGGTTTGGATTTTGGCGGGAAAAATAGTTGCAATATTTCCGTAACGCAGAAAGTCCTGGGTAAAAATATTTTTAAGCGGTATATTCGAATCCGAATCTCTCGTCCAATTCGGAATATGCAATAAAAAATTTAGAGCTCTGTACTTTATTTCGAAATAAACGGAAAACGACCTCAGTAGAAAAACAATATACTTCCTTGGCTACACCATGGAAGTATAATTATCCAGAATCTGCCCACCTCGGCTATAGGGGGACTAAATGTGTTAAAAAGTTGTCTAGTTGGTGTCATCATAGGGCCCAGAGATATGATATACATATGTAGTGGAGCTGTGCATCATAATTGATATGTAAAAATAGAGGATCTACAACTCGTCCCCAATTTATAGCCGAATTACCAAAACGAGTCCAGTATATTAGGTCTGACCTAATATACTGGAGGAATTTTGTAAAATCCGCTATAAGCAGGGGAGGTTGTGTACATTCTCACTCCCCAACCTTTGTCAATACAATTTCAATACATTATGACGAACATATAATCAATCAGCCACTAAATACCCAATCAAATAGCAACGACCAGATACAAGATATTGGTCCCATGCTGCCTGAATGAGATATTCATGAGATAGCATGGTACCAATATTTTGTATACATATTACCATTTTAAGAATATTGGGTATCATCTTTCTAAGTGAGCGGGAAGCCGGACCAAAACAGCTTATAGCTTACTGTCGTCTCCGTTTCCAACCGATATCAACTCCCTGCAAATCTCCGATAACATACACCAACAATTGTATGTCAACTATACTATTAATTTGTTATGTTTATGTATCTGTATGTATTGTCTTTGTGTTGGAATAAAGTATGTTTAAACAAACCTTTGTCAAAATTTTCATCAGAGGGGAATTTCACACCTGGCACAACATTAGTTGGAAATTTCACATCAACAATAGGTTGAAAATGTTCTTGTATTTTGATTTTCAAACAATTTATTGAGTGAAATTTATTGTTTTTGGACCAATATTCGCATATTTTCCTTCTTTTTATACAAATTTTGGACTGAAATGTGCATCAGTTGGAAATTTTCCAACCTTATAGGGGTTGTCATATTGGAAATTTCTAACAATTGGAAAGCTTGTGTCCTGATCCCTCTCTCGTGGCCAGCAAAAACTGCTATTTAATTTAAGAATACAATATTGTCCTACATTTGGTAAAAATTGTCATTAGTCAGAACTTTTCCAACCTAAGTGGGGTGTCGGGTTTAAAATTCTAGGAAGGCTTGAGGCTAGTCTAGATGCTAAGATTTCGCGATTTTCTTGTTCAGATAAAACACTGCTAATTTGTATAAGAAAACAATAGTTTACTACATTTGGTCAAAATTGAACGGAAATTGTCATCAGTTGGCAATACCGGCGAGTATGAGGTTTGAAATTTCGCTTGAGGTCAGTCTAGATGCTAGGATTTCGCGTTTGTCTTGTTTAGTTTTCAAAATTTTCTCGCACCGGTCCGACTATGGGCGTTAGGATTTATGCAATTTTCATGTTAAGATATCTGAATATCTCATACTGGGAATATGAATAGGCTATGAGGCCTGAGCACTTATAGGTACAAGGGGGTGCAAATGGAATTATGCAAAACCTTGTGATTCAAGGGGTGCACTTGGAATTTCGCAAGGTGGAAACCCTCCCCAACGGACACCCTCTAGCTACGTCCACGAGCTTGAAGTCCGATGTCAATACCACACGGCCACCACGAAGCGACCCAAAACAAATCAAGCTCAAATGGCCGCTGTATTCCGACGTCACATGCACTTAGGATACTGTCATTATGCTCATATTAATGTTGCTGTGTTAGAGATACATGTTATATGCCAGGGTTCGAAACCCACCCATTCGAAACAAAAATACACATTGTTGCAAATACACATGCAACTTCTAAAAATCGGCGCCTTATGTGTTATGTTATATAGTCCCTGGCATGTACACAGGGTAACACTCGGCAGGTATCGGAGACAAATACATAAACATGCAGCCGCAGAGGTGCCAACGCATCTATCATACACCTAACACAGCTACCTTAAAATCATTGACCTATATATATGTGCATTCGACATCGAAATACATAGGCCATTTTCATGGGAATGATCGATTGTTGACCCTCTCACCTAAAATCCCCAAATGGCTGTGATAAAATATCACCACTGTGACAGTCAACTGGTTTATTATATAGAAATTAAAATATTTGTTCTGAACTCCACAATAGTTGTCAATTGAAAGTAGTAGATAAATGTGAACAAATGTATGTTATCAAATTGTTTACAAAGCATATGAAGCGACAGTCTGACGTATTAAATATAACAAACTTGAATTACTATTAATTACGTGCCATATACGATGCGCCTATATATTGACATGGACTTAGATCAAACTAAATTATTATGACGGAAAGATGTTTATCTTTCCGATATATATGGCATCATGTATTATTTAGGTAAATAGAGCCGCTGTGTTCTTATTATTATCGATAATTCTCCAGTCAAGATATTTTGAATGTGAACATTACTGTTACAGTGGAACTCATTTTATCAATAAACATCGTACCCCCTTGTTCTTCATGACAATTTTTTTAAATGATTTTTCACATTTCCCGTGTCCTTGCCTTCATAGTACTATTATGTCAGATCTAGAACGGTACGTTTCCCCACATAATATATTTATCAATCTGTGTAGATGGTGGACACCTTCCATTGATTATTTTCACCCGGAATTAGCACTGGCACTGTGATCTTGTTTATATTTATATATAAATACATAAGATATCAACACTGCTTTTGAATTGGTGAAAAGACCATCCCATATAGTAATAGAATTTAGAATTTAATTTGCAATATTGTCTTCCCCTAGTTTTCTGACATCATCAACTAAGATAATTTTCATTATTGGAGAGTGTTCATAAGAGATGGAATTCTTGACTATTTCTATTCTTTTATTATTCATTTATTATATTTTAATAATAGTCTATCAACAGAACACATATTCAGGTACAATAAATATTTGGTACATCAACAATGAGCACACACAAGCTTTGAGGCAATATTGAAAAAATATATATATATACACATTCGGTTATTTGTAGATAAAATATATATGTTGAAAACATTGGGATCAATTGGATAAAACATTTTAGATGAAGGGTATGCCGAAGTAATTATTTAGTCAAAGAGCAGCCATGTTTCTGACCAAACATTGTTCAAATTTGATAGCTCCCATCTAGAAATGATCGGGGTAATGCCTGTAAAGTATAAAAACATTTTTCCGATAAATGTTGGCTGCTGAGTGTGGCAATGGATTCAATTATGAAATCCAACATGTTTAATTAAATTTGGAAAACTTTGAAGGCTCCCATCTAATGGTCAACCCACAGTTCCATATGGAGTTTAGGGACGGTAGGATAAGGAATGTGACCTGTAGTATATGACAAAGGATTTAGTCGTGCAATTAGTAACAACACTATGGCAGCTGGTATCCATGTATTTCAACAAAATTCCCATCTAGTGCAAAGTTGAGCTAAAGATATCTCCATATCAAAACCATTACACATGAGGTCTATTCATCACACATTTGATCCTAGAGATCTAGATGGTTAATACTGAAGTTTTCAGTTGCTGGTTATACCAAAATAATTCTATAAAGTTATTACACCATATTGTGTAGTGTGAACAGAATGAGTTTTTCTTGTATGAGTGCAGGGTGTGGTGAAAAGTCATATTGGACATAGTGTTGAGTCCAAAATGACTTTTCACCACAAACTGGATGAGTAGACGAAATAGACAGAACACAACGCGCATCTTAATCGAGAATTTTTTATCGAATGAGTTGCGGATGGCGCAAGGATATATTTCGCGAGAGCGTAGCTCAAGCGAAATATAACTTGGCGCCGTCCGCAACGAGTTCGATAAAAGATTCGAGATTATGGTGCAAGTTGTGTTCTGTATTTATTCTACACCGTTCAGTCAGATAAGTTCAATCCATGAATGTCATATCCATTGTTGCTATAGCCACCTTTATTGTGAATTAAGTCTGAAAAATAGCCAGTAAGTATGGGGGGATCACCGGAAGCGGATGATCGACGTATAAATGTACGTCTTCTTTCTTGGCGACAACGTCAATAAGAATAGTTCCGGCTTGTATTCCACTAGAGGTATACACTACATGTACTATGTATTCAATGGCTGGGATTCCGTTGAATACATGTACCTCACGTCAATGGGTGTGGAATAAAAACGCATACTCAACACAACAATATATAATAACATTTTTATTATACATCTGTATGTTTATCTAATTTTTTGGGAATAAAACTGTTGTGGTTATTTTTGGTAATTGTCGGCACTTGATTCTCTGTATATAAAAGCCTGTATTTGATCATCAGAAAGCATGATTTGGAACAGTAAACTCGGGAGTGAAAAATAAAACTCAATGTGGAATTGAAACGTCTGCTAAATCCAATAGAGTATTGCGTCCATCACAATTTCACCGATTCATTTGAAAATTGAGTTACTTCGTGACATCGTGGAGTCCCGATAAAAAAGTCGTATTGGACTTGATTGAGTCCAATATGAATTTCGGGAGTCCAATATGAATTTTTCCCAGATTATCATGTGACGGCGTTTGCTTTTGTCCGATTGTAAGCGGCTTTTGCCTTTAATAAAATCAAAGTCTAGAAATTTGTATTGACAAAAAATGGCGGCTTGACAAAAGTGAAAACAAAATGAACTACTATACCAAACCGACACAATTTGTGTCGGTTTAGACTCCAAATGTTTCTAGGGGGTATTTGGCGCGGGTCATCCAACCATGCTGTCAAATTGGCCGAAATCCTTACCGCTCTCGAAAATGGTCCACACCCCATTTTCACCCCCTCGTGGTGGTACCTTCTGGGGTGATGTGGAGGTAGAGGTGTTTATAGGGCTATTTGATACAGGCCACCCACCAAGCCGTCAAATTGTTCGAAATCCTCAGTGTTTCCGAAAAGGATCCATACCCAATATTCAGCCCCTCGGTCCACAATTTCCGTTTATTTTCGAGGCATTTTTTTAACTTTGTTCCAGGATTTTTTTCACACGAAATTTCGTCTCCCTTTACTGAAGATGTTGCCATGGTCATTTGCCCCATTTTCCCAAACTTTCCTGACCGAGCAGAGCGGGAATTTCTATTTGACCCACTTTTTCGGACTCGACCCAAAATATTTTCGGCCCAAAAAGTTCGGCCCAGGTGGCCATTTTTTAATATGGGACAGTTTGCCACATTTTCCCAAATTTACCCGACCGAGCAGAGCGAAAACTTAAATTCGACCCACTTTTTTCACACGAAATTTCGTCTAGCTTTACTGAAGAGGTTTCAATGGTCATTTGCCCAATTTTCCCAAGTTGTCCTGACCGAGCAGAGCGGGAATTTCTATTTGACCCACTTTTTCGGATTCGAGCCAAAATATTTTCGGCCCAAAAAATTCGGCCCAGGTGGCCATTTTTTAATATGGGACAGTTTGCCACATTTTCCGAAATTTACCCGACCGAGCAGAACGAAAACTTAAATTCGACCCACTTTTTCGGACTCGACCCAAAATCTTTTCGGCCCAAAATTTTTGGCCGAGGTGGCCATTAATGACCCAGCACTTGTTTCGGCCAATTTCCGTTTATTTTCGAGGCATTTTTGAACTTTTTTCCCGGATTTTTTTTTCACACGAAATTTCGTCTCGCTTTACTTAAGACGTTGCCATGGTCATTTGCCACATTTTCCCAATTTTTTTGAATAAGGAATAAGGAATAAGTAACGAAATTCACGCTGCTCATTATAGCACGGACCAAAACCACAAGGACGGAGAGACAACTAGTTTGCATAGCATTTATCATGGAAATGTGATAGGTTTAAATGGTTCCAATCGATAGAAAATTTCGCGCCGAATCCAAAGATACCAAATACTCATTTGGCGCCAAAATGGACTTACGACATTATAGCACTGATGCGACGCAATATCTAGGTCATTTGCACCAATCATTTCACCAATCTCATGTGTAATGTCTCACCATTCCCATGACCCTACAAAATTTCAAAGTGGGTTGTAGGGGAGGGTTCCGTCCCTTCCAAATCCTCCCGGGTTCACTCCCAAACTCCCCAATAAATAAAACCATCTTCATAAACCTTCCCACTTGAAAAACAAACACATGATATTGAATTGAATATTCCTATATTCATATTGAAAATGCCTGCTTCGAAGAACAGTTCCCGTGTACACAATGTTCACACACTCTTTCGGAAAGCCTGTGTACAAGTTGTGTTGCAGGACAACCAACCCCGTGACCTGCAGCGCAGATTGAGAAAGGCTGAGAGGCCCATACAGACAAGCATCAGATACGGCCTCGGACTCCGAATGACTCTGATAGATTGGCGTCAAAAACGTTTATTTCAAATATGCAGAATCCAAAGCCAGTGAGTTAGAGGAATTGATGCGAAAAATAAACAGCATAACAACAGAAGCCTATTCTGATAAAGAAGAGCGCCGACATTGAGAACTGTTTAGATGTATAATGTTAATGTTATGTTTGTATACATATACTAGTTGTGGAATAAATGGGGTTTTCTTTATCGCACAATGTCTCTTTCTCTTCCGGTAATTAGACTTCGAAATGAAGGGAGGAAACCCATTTTATACTATATGTATAATTACAGTGACCACTTTGTGGTACGCGGGACTCAAACCATCTCTCAACTTGCATTCTTCTATAGTAGAGCGGACAAACTCAAAAAGCTCACTACAAGTAGGAGTTTAGTCCATCGGCACACGGGCTTGTGATACATCATTTTGAAGGTTATGACATTCCGCATCGGATACGGCCCGGTGTGAAATATACAAACGATGCAAAAGATGAGTTTTAGCTGATTAAGTGCCAAAATTCTGCAAAAACCCTGTTTTTGTAAAATTCCACAAAATGAGAAATAAAACTATAGAAACGCGAACATTTTGCGCTAAAATATTGTAGTCTACATACCTCTAGATATTTACTATGATAGTGGTACGATTTCTCTGATATAACGAAGATTTCTTTTAGATTTATTGTAAAAATAGACAAAACAGCGCAATTTTTCAATATTTTTGCCTCACTTAATGGGCGATAGATCAATATTGTTTTGATCGGGGATATCGTATATAGTCTAGAAAAGTGCGTATATATATACCGCATACGACATTATGCTGAATATGTCATCATATTTAACACGTGATGTATTATGTAAGATTATTTCAACCCTCACCCCAAAATTCATAAAAAAGTCACCGTTTTAGGGACATTCGGCACAAATGAATACAAAAGCACAGGTATTCGGGATATGTATGTGCTACGATATAGCAGGTTACACACTTATAAATACAAAGTAATGAAATGCCATGATTGCGGTGATAAATGTGAAAAATTCTTAAATTTACGTGGAAAATAGACAAAAAATCATTCATTTTCAGTTGTTTAATAGGCGATTATTCAGTATTGCCTTGAATGGAAATCCCGTATATATATAATATAGAAAACTTGTGGAAATATATACTGCATATGATTGTAGGATAAGGATGTCATTCTTTGCCATAGATGCTATGCGGTGGTAGATTGTGTCACCCCCACCCCAAAATTCAGAAGAAACAAAATCAGTTTTAGAAATTTCGGTATGGCAGAATACAAAAGCACAACTCCGATTATTTTGTGCTATTATATTGAAGTCTACCCACTTTTCGGAGTTTTCTGATGAAAGTAGACCGAAAATCGTGAAATATAAACTTGTTTTGCCCCTCTAGATGGGTGATAATTCAATTCCATTTTGAACAATAATCCAGGACAAACTCTCAAGAGTTGACGAGACACATAATGCATATGAATGTTTTCGGATTGTATTATCTTCTGTTACATTTGTTTGGTTACGTTATTGCACCCATCGCCCAACAGTGCAATACATTGCAAGATGAGACAAACACGGAATATTCCTATACACATTTATGCATTGTACACATACCTTATCAAGCTGAGGCTTTTGATAGTTACTTGAGTTGAAGAAATTACATCATTATATATGTTTACTTCGCATAATATAGCTTCACAGTTGTATAAGATTATACATATTTGGAGGTTTAGTGTTTGTTAATAACCAGGTTCAGCCACAGTACATGCATGTAACTTGTAACATGTGTTGCCATTACCAACGAAATCACCTGACTCACATGACCATTCCGCTTACACGTACACCATCAAACAACCGTTTAGACGTTTTGTGTCAAATGTGCAGCATTGCGGAATGTGTATCAGAGGGTGTCCAATTTTTATATCAAACGACGAACATGTGCTTAGTGAACTTTTGTTAAATTCTTCAGTAGCGGTGACCACGTCGTTACTTTTCCCAAATGGGCTGTTGGTACGGACTACCGTTATAGTAGTACTTCATATAAGAATTACGAGTATAGCTTATAGTAGGCGTATGTGTTTCGTATGGTCTAAACCCATTTTACAGAAGTGACGATTGCGAGTCCATTTGGGAAAAAGTAGTGCCGTTCATTGCATTCAATCTTCTTGCCACACACAGTATTGTGATATAGTTATGTTTGTATTTAATTATGTTGTTTACATCATAAATATTGTTAGTTGTACACTAGATGAATGCATGCAAAACTCGCGTACCCATATACTTGGGTTTCTCGAATCCGTAATCGTAACTACAGCTATTGAAAATCGACAACTGATAGAAAGAACACATATTCTAGTAATGTACCTGTAGCACCATATGCGCAATTCATGCGTGCAGTAGGTTATAATGCGTAAGCTGTCAAGTGCCAACACAGCAAATAATAATTTACGGTAGGCATGCATTGAAATGCATTGCGCTAAATACCGCCCGAACCAAATTTTTTCTAGAAAATCCGGTGGAAAACGGAAACAATTTGTGACACCAGATAGCTATGATGTCACAAGAGCATGGTCAGATTACCAAGCACACTTTGAAATTTGTTCCAATATAAATGGATTGGGAATTGATGTCATGGGCCTTTATCTATGCGCATCCTTAAGAGAATTGGCGCAAGGAACACTCGGTGACCAGGACGAGAAGAAGACTGCAATGTTCTTGTTGGTGCGATAAAAGGCCGATTTACTGCCAAAAAAACAGGCTGACCAGATGGTACAATTGCGTGCACGACATCAAAGGGCAAGGGGGAGTTACCGACGTCTGACCAATATGTTATATCATACTGCAACACATGGATTGAGAGACACCTTGGCCAAGTACCAATTCATTGGTGGGTTGTTTGATCCAGATATATATACGGCTCATTATACAACAAGCACGACTGGGCTCTCTTGGTGAGAGCATAAGACATGCAGTTGAATTAGAGGCTTTTGCCAAGTCTGAAAAACATAGGGCTAAACACTATGCTAGGGCAGTAAATGAAGCAGACCCAACACAAAGCAAAAAATAAAATGATTAACTAAAAAAGATAAGAGATGAACTGAAGCCCCAAACTGGTTCTAATGGGAAAGCTCAAAATAGCTCACAACCGTCCGAGACATCATAGTCCATCTCTGAGATGAAGGACATAAAACAAATATTGACTGATGTGAAGAGGTGTAAAGGGGAGATTAACAAAGAATGACAAACTTGGAGAACCAAAACAAGGAGAAAAAGGGTAACACAAATGAGTCACGATAGACAATGGAAACATAATTATAATGATTACAAATGAGTCACGATAGACAATGGAAACATAATTATAATGATAATCCTGATTATAACACAAACGAATACAAAGAACGCACCAGATGCAGAACTTCTCACAATCCACGCGACATGTGCCATAATGCATATCGTGGTAGGGGAGACAAGCAGAACACAAGTGGACATCGTAACTCCAACGAGTTTGTTAGATACAGCTCTTCTGAAGAGGGGGGTGTAATTAGATTGCAATATGTATGGGCAGCCAGTGAGGTTTCTGATTGGTACTGGAGCAACAGTTTCCATGCTCTCAATAAACTGTATGACTACTTATCGGAAGATAAATACCATATGTTACATAAATGATGAGCTGCTGATCATTGAGTCCAACGATACGAATAAGGCATACCGAGTTGTATCATCTAACTCATCGGAAACTCTGTCAGAGATAGTATCTTCTCGTCACTTGTCAGAGCACATCAACACAAATTCCCAGAAGGAACTGGAACTATTGAAAATGATTATCACGAGCCCACTTATACCGCGATAAGCAGCACGATTCAGGCACCAGCTATGGTAGAGAACACCGATATTGGCAGAATATGCCATATGCGACTCCTGGAAGGTCTGGAAATTCACAAATGCTCAAAAAGCTTAACGAACCTATTATGGTCTATATGATCACATGGCAATACAACAGCAGTTTCTGCTACCATATAAGCAATGTGGATGGGTTTCAAAGATCTGAACCAAAACCACCCTATCCTGAAGTGAAACCAAATGCACAGGATAAATATATTCTTCCTGACACATTGGCAGACATACATGGTTAGATAAATTCGACATGTAATGACCTAGTCCTTGGAGATATTACGGCATCTGTTCCTCATCATATTCCAAGAAATATGGCCCAACGCAAAAACGGCGCCATGGTACCCCAAGGGGGATTCAATGACGATATATAGAATTAAAGAACATCGCAAGGTTGATGACAACGCTCGATTTGATGGCTGTGACAAAGAAGATTGTGACGCATTAAAACCCCAAATACTGTGGAGAGTTCCCCATATGGCAAAGTCGTGGATGATGACTCCCAGATAGGAGAGCCACATAAATACAGTGTATATACTGTTTGTACAGTACTGTTGATGTAAAACAAATGTTCTATTATATGATTAAATGGAAGTGGCAGCCATGGGGGGATTATCAAGTCCCGGATGGCTGCAGGTTCATTCCAAACACGACCCCTTGGCTCAACTTGCAGGGTTGAGCCACGAATAGATGTTGTGAGATCGCGAGCTCACCTTAATGGCTGTGCCGTCTCGTGGGTAGTTCATGCCCATTGGTCGCTAAAAGCCATCTATGTGTATTGAAGAAGAGTATGCTATGCGACCGCATTGGAGAATATTTCTGCACCCAGATACAAACATACTTTGGCTTCCATCGGTTCCAGGGTGCAGATGACCTACGGTGTAAAGGAAGTCGTACCAACAACTCATTTGGGAAAAGTAACGGCGTGGTCACCGCTGCTGAAGAATTTAACAAAAGTTCATTAAGCACAGGTTCGTCGATTGATATAAAGATTGGACACCCCTCTGATACACATTTCGCAATGCTGCACATTTGACACAAAACGTTTAAACGGTTGTTTGATGGTGTACGTGTAAGCGGAACGGTCAGGTGATTCCGTTGGTAATGGCAACACACGTTACAAGTTGCATGTACTGTGGATGAACCTGGTTATTAACAATCACTAAACCTCCCATTACGTATAATCTTATACAACTGTGAAGCTATATTATGCGAAGTAAACATATACAATGATGTAATTTCTTCAACTCAAGAAACAACAAAGGCTTCAGCTTGATAAGGTATGTGTATAATGCATAATTGTGTATAGGAATATTCCGTGTTTGTCTCGTCTTGCAATGTTTTGTATTGTTGGGGCGATGTGTGCAATAACGTAACCAAACAAATGCGACAGGAGATGATACAATCCGAAAACATTCATATGCATTATGTGTCTCGTAAACTCTTGAGAGATTGTCTTGGATTATTGTTCAAAATGGAATTGAATTATCACCCATGTAGAGGGGCAACACAAGTTTATATTTCACGATTTTCGGTCTACTTTCATCAGAAAACTCCGAAATGTTGCCATCTGTATATTATACCATGACGTTATCATACTGTATAGCTCGAAGTGGGAACACTATAATATAATAGCACAAACTAATCGGAGTTGTGCTTTTGTATTCTGCCATACCGAAATTTCTAAAACTGATTTTGTTTCTTCTGAATTTTGGGGTGGGGGTGACACAATCTACCACCACATAGCATCTATGGCAAAGAATGACATCCTTATCCTACAATCATATGCAGTATATATTTCCACAAGTTTTCTATATTATATACGGGATATCCATTCAATGCAATACTAAATAATCGCCTATTAAGAGGGGCGAAACAATTGAAAATGAATGATATTTTGTCTATTTTCCACCTAAATTTAAGAAATTTTTACATCTATCACCGCAATCATGGCATTTCATCACTTTTTATTTATAAGTGTGTAACCTGCTATATCGTAGCACAAACATATCCCGAATACCTGTTCTTTTGTGATCATTTGTGCCGAATTTCCCTAAAACAGTGACATTTTGCTGAATTTTGGGGTGAGGGTTGAATTAATCTTGCATAACACATCACGTGTTGAATATGATGACATATTCAGCATACTGTCGTATGCGGTATATATATACGCACTTTTCTAGACTATATACGATATCCCCGGTCAAAACAATATTGATCTATCGCCCATTAAGTGAGGCAAAAAAAATGAAAAATTGCGCTGTTTTGTCTATTTTTACAATAAATCTAAAATAAATCTTCGTTATGTCAGAGAAACGTACCACTATCATAGTAAATATCTAGAGGTATGTTGACTACAATATTTTAGCGCAAAATGTTCGCGTTTCTTTAGTTTTATTTCTCATTTTGCCGAATTTTACAAAAACAGGGATTTTTGCTGAATTTTGGCATTTAATCAGCTAAATATCATCTTTTGCATCATTTGTATATTTCACACCGGGTCCTATCCGATGCGGAATGTCATAACCTTCAAAATAATGCATCACAAGCCCGTGTGTGGTGCCGATGGACTAAACTTTCTGAAATCGGTTCCGTCCGCTCCACTATAGTAGAGGCTCTTATGTACTCCCGTGTGCATTTTGTGAAGAAATATAGCGACTATGCCAATGACGTTGCTTGATATCTCAGGCACCAGAAAACAAAAGTTAGACCCCTTGTGGTCGCGACTGGGTGGATTTATGACGTCATCAAGATGGCCGCCATACGCAATTTCACAGCATGCACTGAGTCAGTTTGATTACTATCTACTTGTAAATTTATTATAGAAATTTGATTATCTCACCACTGACGTGAAACTAATACCCCATACTTCCATTTGACAGAAAAAGTGGCCACCATAAACCAAGATGGCCGCCAAAATGGCGACCGAAATTCGGAAAATTGATGAGTTTTCACACTTTCCTCTTGAATAAATAACCGATGTTTGAAATTTGTAACGATTAAAGACCTCTATTTGAATAAATTCTAGTATCCAACCATTTCAACAACATAATATGTCATATTTTGGATCTCATTCCTGCCAGAAATCTTTAAAATGTGAATTCAAAAATGTGCTATGAAAGTTAACCAAAATTCAATTATGTGATTCTAGCCAAGAGTTGAACAGAAAATAACTGAATATGATGAAGATAATGTAAAAATGTTTTAAATATGTGAATTGCCATATAGTTACACTGAAAATAGTGCATTTTCGTTTAAGATGGCGGCCAAGATGGCTGCAGAAATCACCAAAATCTGTCCTATTTTTATTGATATCACTCATGTGTTGGGGGAAAAGTAAATATATATATTTACATACTAAGTGTTGTCATCACTAAATCCAGCATTCTGATTGGTCGCCGCCCACGTGGCTAGTTGCAGTTATTTCTCGGTGAATGTGTAACGGCTCATAACACCAAGCTCATAACACCATCGATACGTCATTGGGTTTGGAAAGACGAACGCGTAATGTTTTGGGCGCATTTGGACTCGCGCAGGATTGACTTAATTCATCATCGGGTTTCACTATGAAGACAAATTGTTCCTATTAACTTTTGCCAAGGGTGCTATTGGGTATTTTGGGCTGTTTTTGTCACGATATACTTTTCGATTTAAATACATTTACAAAAGTGGCTTTTTCGCTAAATGTATATAAATATAAGGATTAACTGTCATGTGGACTATTGTTATGGAGATGTAACCGTGAGGTAAGTGGTCATAACTTGTATGTAAAACCCTTTGGGTTTTACACAAGTTATGTCCACTTACCTCACGGTTACATCTCCATAAAACAGTCCACATGACAGTTAATCCTTATGTGAATATGTGCTACTTTTTCGCGGAAATCTATGGACTTATGGAATAATTTGTAAATTTGGTGAACCATATAGCTGCTTATACCCGAGAATTCAACAGAATTATACAACGAAAATTGAGTCAAATCATCTTCATGGCAGCCACACAAAATTGCAGAATGGGCACTGAGTGAGGAAGAAAATGTAAAATTATTTCTACGGCAATGATAAAATTGCACCAAGCTTCCTTTTGAAAGAACAAGATTGATAAACAAAAACAAGATGGCTGTCAAAATGGCGACCGAAATATAGAAATGTGTTGAATTGTTACACATGCCCCTTACATCATTTTCGGTTATTTGTAAACTGTGGCGATTAGGACTTGTCTATCACAAATAAACTTGCTTCTCGAGGTTCTAGATTAACATTGGACAGAAATAGGCATAATAAAATAAACAAAAGTGTACACAGTTTTAAATATCGTTAGTGTCATTCTTTTACACTCAACATTGATCTATTTTACACAAGATGGTCGCCAGAATGGCCGCCAAAACTCACAGTTATAAAATGTGACAAATGTTTATATTCTCAAACGGCATTTAGCAAAGGAGTTGGATATATTCGCCCAATCTAAATTAGATACTATCATGTTAAGGTATATTGTGACTATGTTTGACCAAACATAGTTTGCTTATAATCGAGAATATATCAGAATGGAGTCTTAGTAACATAACATGAAATTGCCCAATATAATTTAAACGATCCTTCCCGTTTCCTGGGAAGGAAGTCAAACCGGATATGTGCTGACTGTATCATTATAAGAGCATAACGAGTACTCGAACGCAAAAGAATCCATCCAGTCATAATACAGACAGAAATCCAACTTTATGGCTATATTATTTCATTTGGGGCAGATCTGCTTTATTCGTTGCCTATTCTTGATGAATTGTTGACCACGTTGATTTCGCCCGGCCACAAAAATTTAGAAGATTCAGGAAAAATATCACACATTGACTTCATCGAAGTCGAAGTTGCATTGCTATCATACTGCCACCGGGAAATATAATTGCTCAACTTAGAAATACACCGGCATTACATGTTTAGTGCAAACATTATTTCGTATCTAATTATGAAACAGTTGTGTCTAATAAGATACAATAAGGGGAGATTGCATTGTTCAGTTTCTTGTTTTTGGCATATCTGTATTTCATCACCCGAAATTCGTTTGAATAGTTGAGACATTGTCACACTTCTCAAGACGTGAGTCCGCACATGTACCACTCTTGGTACTTCGTCCAATATATGGGCACATTGATGGTAGTCTATCTACAACCAACTCACCCCAGCAACTACAGTTGAATTACAAACTCATCTCGCAAGCTAACAGAGCTCACCACAAAACTCTCCGACTACATATCAGAGACTCCATATATAATGTTTGCTTCGGTTGTGGAATGGAGATTCCATGATACAGATTTAATAAATAAATGTCAATACGGCCGCTGACCTCATAGCAGATACATTGCATATTCACTTCGATGTAGTCTAACAGAACTGTGCACATAACCGAGTTAATGCTTGTCAGTTTATTTTAGAATATGTCAAAACATCAGTATCGGGCAAAAATAGCCTAAGGTTTGTCATTCTCCATGTCGAGTCAAGCAAGTGACAATAACGGCTCCTCCCTCAACTTCTTCCTGGTTGTCAACGAAAACATATCGTGAAATCAAAATGCCTATGCCTAGTGCCTGGATATTTAGTGATGAAATACCTCATCGAAACACCAGAAGCTCATCTTTGGTCCATGCCATATGATGGTGCATCGATGTAATGAATACAGTGACGGGTCATCAAGATCATTTAATGGAACGTTTATTAAGATTTCTTGCAAAACGTCCACATGGGGACATTCATTAGCATTATACATCAACTGTTAGTTCACAGAAAGTAGAGATCTTCGAATCACAGAAACCCCGCAATCTCGAACGAAATCCTTTAATTGTCCATCGAACAAATGTAGTTTATAGAATTTGCTAGCAGACCGTACAACCATAATATTCGGATCCACAAGTAGGCCAATAACATGCTTGAAATATAGATACTGCGCAAAAGTTGGAAGTAATAGATAACAATGTTATGCTTGAATTGAGAGAATATTGTGGATTGTTAGCTATTTGAGGAGTCCATAACTGAAATTTACTTCAACTATTGCTCAGGAAGGTATAAGATTACAACGTTTAACGACCTGAGTTTTCTGTATACCTGATTTCATTGTAGTGGGATATCAAATGTTCCTGTATAAAACATCTGGAAAGAATACTACAAATTTTCCACCCAATAATAATACATGTACCTCAACATGTCGGTGAGTTGAATTGCCTCTACAGCCAAGTCGACCTGTGCATTGGTGCGAGAAATTATTATAAAGTTTATCTGGAACATTGCCGATAGCCGATACAATTACAGAAATGCAGGCATTTAAAGAAAATTTGGTGTGAATATGTTTCTTGTATGACATTTTGATGAGACCGCAAAACGCAAGCATAAAAGAACTTCGATAACAAATGTGACAAATATGACATAAGTGCATAAGTTCTGCACAGGAAGATGGGGATCATACACGTAACGAACTTGCAGTTTATGCGATGTTCAGAAAACTATCTCTGTGGAACTCAAATACACATGCATACCAATTGAACTCATTATATGAGGCTATCTTCCTACCCTATCTCGATCAAAATCAGCCACGCTTTCGCAAATCTTGGGTGTGGAGTCAGTGAGTTGACATATGAGCTGTCCAGAGCTCCACTGCAGTTTCTGTTTTGGTGCGAACCTGAACATAATTTATCTCTTGTCGCTATATATCGCATGTAATAAGTAGAGGTCTGGTAGAAATCCGCCAATGCGATTCTTCTTCGCAGACACATATATCTCACAATCTGAACGCTCTCGTTTGGTAGTCTGTGACAAAGCAATTACTGTCATATACTCCCCTGATGCACACACAATATGAACTAGATGTTATTCAAGGACGAGCAATTGTAAATTTTCTGTTTCACAAAAGAATACCCTGTGTTTTCGTACATGTATATTTATAAGAACGAATCACACAAATATTAGCTCCTATTCTTATATTTGGACTTAGTATACACTAATTATTAAGCTTGTTAACATGAAAGATGTCTGTAATATCAACGCATTATATGCCGCTACTGTTTTGGGTACTGCATTGTGTGATGTCCATTCAATTAATTTCCGTGAGCAGCTGAATTTCGGTAGAATTGACTTAGTATGATGGCATTACATGAGCAATAGGAGTCAAGTGAAAAATTCTTAGCCAAACCCCATAAGGGGGGCGATATCAAGGGGAAGTAATTAAAGTATTGCTCAATAACGACCAGTCTACATGTATGTAAACATACACTCAGATTCATAATGATACTGAGTCTATTGCATTCCCATCAACTTTTCATTTCTGAACGGTTGTGGGCTACCCCCAAATTACGTCACACCGCGCTAAATATAAATCTGAAATTAGTTGTGATTGACAGGTGTAAACATGGTCACGTGTCAGTGCCGTCATGGCCGCTTCAACACTGTGAAGCCGATTATAAGAATCGGAATTAATAGTTGTAGGTTTGTGACTTTTCGTTCGGCGGTTGTTTTACTGACAATAAAGGGAAACAGCTTCCGGGATCCAAAATAAAATGTACAATAACTAAGACAGATCTACTTGAAATTATAAAAATGTCAATTTATGAGGATTTCTTGACTCAGAAGATCTCAGAACGAATTATTTTTAGATTGGCCAGGCCATTTGTCGCCCATGTTGTAAAAAAAATAACACAAATCAACGGCCACGAATAAAAAATACATGAATGTCGGGACTATCTGATAAAACAAAAGTACCTTGACATAACAAAACCATCTATCAGTTCCCCAGTACCGACAGTAGCACCGCCGCAGCCAAAACAAGCGAAGAGCAACACAATTCTACCACCAATGCCACCGAAACCCATCCGACCTTACACAGCCGTATTATTAGCTCCAAAGATTGTACCAGTTGTACCCAAATTACAGTTGCCTGCAATCCACATTCGGGTGATTCTTGATTTTAAACTTTCGACCGCTCGTCAACAATCTACTTTATTTGTCGATTTGTGAATTTCTCTTCCTGTATAACATGACGTCGTGGATACTATTTTAACAACCTTTAGCCACACCTTCGGAATTTCCACACCAAGAGCACGTGACATATTACTAGTTTTTTATTGGGGCACACATTTCTTGGAGCTAAGTTCTGATTGGCGGTAATTACAAGGAATCCCGGATTTGGGAAATGAAAACTGAACGAAAGGTCGTCAGACCCACTATTTGTTATATGTGGGTAAGTAGTTTACTCCAGACTGAATACCGACAGCCTTATTGTTGAGGTAGGGATTTTTCTCCAGTTGAGTCACCCAATCAGGACATTTCCGATGTACATGTAATGATGGATGAAATCAGCATATATTCAGATTTGGATATTTTCAAATAGGTCAACATCAGATGAATTTATCTACTTTTCATGGTTTCTGTTTCCATTCTCATGAAATCTCGGATATAAGCAGCTACTGTTCGCATAATATTCATATTGTATCAGATTGTATCAGCATTCCTGGCACTTTTGTCAACAGGGGAACAAATGTGTTTACCAGTAGTCACTGAAACCCACATTAGGAGCGTTATCAATGAAAACTAGCAAATTTGGATGATTTCTCCATTTTGGTAACCATCTGAGTCACCATCCTGAATTTAGATTCATATGGATAATAATATGTTAATCTAACATATCATGGTTGTCGAATGATTGGATATTATAATTCATTCAAAATAAGTTTGCTAGTAGCCACCGATTTCATACCGCTGTGAATAACTTAAGAGGCGAGTGTGAAAAATCATCAATTATTAGAATTTCGGTCGCCGTTTTGGGAGCCATCTTGGATTTTGAGGTCCAAATTGCAACGTCAAGAGGAAGTGTGATCCAATGGTATTATTGGTCGCGAAACATAATCATTTCACTATCTAAATTTTTCTCCCAGACTCAATGCCAACTCTGAAATTGTTCATGGTTGCCATTTTGATGATTTCATCTCATTTTCGTCGTTTCATTCTCTCGAATTCTTGAGTATAAACAGCCATTGTTCACAAACTATTCATATTGTTTCATATCTCCATGTTATTACGCCAACACGGAGCAAATATATTCAACGGTGGTTTAAGAATGGTGCACCTAAAATATTTCATCGACTCAATAAAAATAACATGGATTCGAAGGTGCATAACGAAAACAACTCAATGGAAAAAATTGGCACCAAACCAAATAATAAATGACCCTCTATTTGCGACATATGGTTCAAAATATATTGAAAAAAGCGAGTTAACTATTGGGAATCCTTTCTGGCTGCGTAGCCTGGCGTAATTCCTTGGACATAAAAGAGCCTCGATACGACATGACGCAAACAATCTGGAACAATGATGAACTGTTGATCGACGACAGAATATAACTGGCATAAATATATATATACGAGTATACATGTATGCATACTATGTCTTTAATAGATCAATGTGTGTGCAAGGTGTGTGTGAGTTGTGTGCGAATGTCGAACCCCCCCCCCCCCCACCGTCTATATATCTATACAATCGTTGTTATCAGATATTGTTCTGTACATAAATGTGTAATATAATGAAAAAATAAAATATTATTAAAAAAAATAAATATATATATATATATATATATATATATATATATACTAGAAGGTGACCCGACTTCGTCCGGGCTTTGACCTTGAATTGTCCATTTTGATGGTCAAGGTCAAGTGGGGTCACGATTTGACCAGTCCAAAACACTGCCCGGACAAAAGTACCCGACAAACGTGCCCGTCGAAATCCATCCGGTTTTACCCGATTTGACCTTGAATTTATTATTTTGAAGGTCAAGATCAGGTCGGGGTCACGATTTGACCCATCCAAAACATTCAGTTGACAAAAGTGCCCCCATGTATCAAATTTCGTCGAAATCCCATCAAAATTGGCGATTTTACCTTGAATTGACCCGATTTCAAGGTCAAGGTCACGTCGCACGGGCAAATGAATATGCTTATGAGACTCCCCATATGAAAATACCCCCACATACCAAGTTTCATCGAAATCCCGTGATATTCGGGCGTTTGACCTTGAAATGACCCGATTTCAAGGTCAATGTCACGTCGCACGGGCAAATTAATAGGTTTATGCCACTTCCCGGCCGAAGGTAGCCCCACATACCAAGTTTCATCGAAATCCCGTGATATTCGGGCGTTTGACATTGAAATGACCCGATTTCAAGGTTAAGGTCTCGTCGCACGGACAAATTAATAGGCCCATGCCACCCCCCGGCCGAAAATACCCCCACATACCAAGTTTCATCGAAATCGGCTCGGCCGTTTTCGAGTTCATCGCGAACACACAGACAGACACACAGACAGACAGATGTTCCAAAATATATACTAGACTAGAAGGTGACCCGACTTCGTCCGTGCTTTGACCTTGAATTGACCATTTTGAAGGTCAAGGTCAGGTGGGGTCAAACACCAACACCCCAAAAATGGTGGAAATCGGCCCAGCGGATACCGGGAAATCGGCCCAGCGGATACCGAGATACCCTATGCATCAAATTTCGTCCGTAAAAATCCGCCAGTTTAACCCGATTTGATTTCCAATCAAGTATATAAACGCGCCTCATATACACACGCTCATTAATTATCAAGTTTCAACGTGCCCGAGATATCGCCAAGACGTCTGAAACAGTCAAATGCATCGGCCGGTTAAGCGTTAACGTGATCTAACGTTATGACATCTAACGGCGTCATAGAAGTTACGCATTGTTTTTATCCTGATGGAAGATAGTACCACTTCTTCTTGATAATTGAGGCAGATAACTAATACGGATACATACGCAATATATATCGTTGGAAAGAGGAAACACGAAAGATTCCCACAGTGTCATTTTTTATGACTGTCATTTTATTATTCGCGCTGTTTCGAATCGATTTGTAAGCACCGAACTCAAATGAAAGTCCCGTAACACAGCGTAAAAACAGATTTGACCTCGGCACGTGAAAAGTTGACCTCGGATCTGAAAATTAATATGCCTATGCCACTTCCCGACCGATAGGACCCTCACATACGAAGTTTCATCGAAATCGGGTCGGCCTTTTTCGAGTTCATCGCGAACACACACACAGACACACCACACACACACACACAGATCTTCCAAAATATATAATAGATATTCACCTATATAACTATATTCACTAAATCGCACATTAGGAGTGATAGGCAACCATTTTGGTCGCCATCTTGAATACAGATGCACTTTTTTGGTTGTATTTATATGGCAATCTATATGCTTAAACATGTTGCAAATGTTTGTCATCAAATTCAGCTATTTTCTGGCTAACACTTGGCTTGAATTACTAAATCGATATTTGGTAAAATTTCATAGCATATTTATGAATTCACATTTTGACGACATTTTGTAGGAATAAGACCCAAAGTATGATATATTCATAACCCAAAGGTTGTTTTACGGTTCGTAAGCGACGCAAGTATAGTTGTGACGTCACTGATTTCTATACTCCATCAACCTGAGAAAGATTCCAGAAGCCAAAGAGTCTCAGACAAAATTTGAAAAAATGCGTACTGGACTAACTTCGTACCTCTGCTCCTCTCGTAATGTCATGACCAGGGATGACACAACACTTGGCACACCGTCGGATCGGGAGCCGACGCTAATGGCTGTCCCGTGTGCAACAATGTGCACACGTTAAAGATCCCTACCGTGGCGAAGAAGTCACGGGTTCGGCAAAAAACTTCCTGGAAAAATTATGGATCTACTCGATCCCGTCCTGTAAAAGCCAGCATTGGTCACTAGGACGTAACAACTACAGATACAGAACCTGAATTTTTACATCCGGGCGATTCGGACCTATGTGCCCCAGTGGCGGACGCCATTGGGGAATAACCTCGAACCAGCCTGTAAAATGAATTGACAAATTAACAACACGATATATATATTTCTTCTTCGATCAGCCTCCCCACAACAACACTATAAAATTTGAAAAATAAAATCAACCTTATTCAAAATTAAATGACCAATGTGGATTTAGTTGACCTAGGTGCATTCGGCAAACCTCGTCAGATTCCGTACCGTTTCAGTTAGGTCAACGTTGCAAATGATGACGTAAATGGCGTCGACCAGACCAGTGGAGTTAGTTATTGGCGCTTGCCATTTGAACTTCAGTTGTGGTTCTCGTACTGAATTTTATGGGTATAAGCCACTCGATTGGGCATTGTGTGTGAAGCCTCCACTCCAGACTTCTGAAGTCGAACAGTGAAAATGAAACTCAGTCAGTCCGAAAAGAAACTGATTAATGATGAGTCTGTGACTGAAAAAATATGAAAATGAATCTGTGACTGAAAAAAATATGAAAATGAAGGCCACTTGTCTGTGGCCCCCACTCACGGTGATTTGACTTGTTCTGTTAAATGTTAAGTCTTTTTTCAACTGGACTAGTTGGTGTTGCAAATGGCAAATTGTGCCTTCGACTTCACCAAATTAAAAATTTAATAGCTGTCACTGCATGTCAGGTCGATGAAATCAGAAAATGGACATTTAAAAGCTGACTCACTGATTTACTCATTTAGTGATTTAGTTATCACCGACATCAGGCTCGGTCTCAATCACTGTGACTCGGGTCAGAATACAATTCTGGCCATCTACAGACTACACACAAAAGTGACAAACATGTGAAGCCTAGTGCGCTGTGGACTAAGTGGGTCCATACAATTGGTCAGTGAAGAAAAAGAAGAACATCTCCAATTCGCTAACTGCAGAGACAGCAGAGTGACTGGGTGTAGTGAGAATACTACATGCACTAGCTGCTTCTATTGGTGGTTATATACATAAATTGGTTGTTGATCAGGTATAATGGTATCCAAATAACGGCCATCATGTTGAAGGTGGAAGCAATACCATATAGTTTTATGCTCGCTTTTGCAAAGAATCGTGAGACGAAATGAAAAGAGTTAGTTCCATCTTCAAGAACTTCAGAGGGAACTTTTCCCAAAAACACTGCTAGTTGTGATCATTTAGGTAGGGAATCTAGGAATATGAAGACGTTTATTCCGAATGTGTTGATGATATCATACCAAATTGCGTTGCGTGCATTTGCAATATATGCACATTCTATTAATACACGATTAATTAAGCACCGGTATACACCCACTATCACCATAGGTTATAAGCAACTAAATACTTGAAATTATGGCCCTTAGCATTTGTGTAGGGAAACTCGAGTCAGCATAACAAAAATACCGGCAGCTGAATGGTGTATAATATCTTCCGTTGTTTAATGTGAAAGAAAAAAGAAATTCATAGGCTATGTTAATTCCTCGGCCATTTGTGTGGGATTGTTCGTCAAGCGGCTACATTTGGCGCCAAATTTGGTAGGGGGTGGGGGTATTTTTCTATATTGAAATTGTGTGCACAAAAGGGGGTAGTTGTGGAAATGCCAATTTATTTCCAGGAATAAGTATGGTGAGGCACCATTTCTTTTTTGACAACTTATGTTCGACGTGGAGTTCCACACGCAGAAATATTTAAAGTTTGGCTCAGTAGGGCAATGAATCGCGGGGATGGCTTAACCCTAACACTGTCGCCTATGGGAAATATTTAGTTGATTGTAGCCCATAGGCTGTGTGAGCAATCAACCGGACAAGAACGAGATAAGTGAATTTCTCCTCCGGATATAGCCTACACGTTCGCCATATGAGCGAAGACGTCAGAGAGGCTTGCATTAGCCCATATTGTCTTAATTTATTTTCAGCAGTTATGAAAGATCTCCACCGTTCGTCGTCTGATTTATGTACTTCAGTTTTCACGGTATGTTCCCAGGACTCTTTAGAGGGAAAGGTGCCAGTCTGTGCAAAGACTGCGAGGTACTCGTGTAAGTTGTATTTATGTAAAACGTGAACTGTATCTGCAATGAATGATTTCTGATTAGAACATAATTCAATAATATAACTGTGCAATCTCATCAGGAATAACATTTTGGCAGTTTTACAAACATCAAGCCTGCACAATGTAGCAAATAGACTCAGCTTTCTTTTGTCGATGAATGATGTAAGTTCACTGCAACCTACAAGACCCTGCACAATACATGTGCGAATAGTGCCTGAAAACCTTGCATATTTTTGAGAGAGAAGCATTTTCGAGAAAGGTATAATCAGTATTAGACAAGCCCCATATTATTTCGCTGCCGTACAGGGCCTTGTGAATCACAATTGACTTGTATATATTTAAGACAGCTGTCTGGAGTTATGCCTCAGGCATAAACGCCTGCATTCGTCAATGATAGATAGGTCCCTCTGAGTTTGTGCAAACACTGTTGACCAGTTTAGAATTGAAGCTAAATATTTCTATATTGATGCCCAAGTGTTTTCCAGAGGAGACTTCTTCGATAATGGTATTGCCAAATTGCCATGAGCGCTGGGCTTTCGCAAATTCTTTTTGCGATTCATTAAATACTATTACGAAAGTTTTCGACGAGTTATATATAACTATCTCCATTTTGTACTATACTTCAGACATATAGAACATAGCGTGATAAGTCCAGTTTTAGATAATGACAGCAAGGCCATATCATCTGCCTCTACTGGCGATGTGCAGTTTATTCCATTCAGACGAAGTCCACAGGAGGAATTTGCAAGATCTTCAATTAGATCGTCCACATATATCATATACTAGCAGGGTTACCCGGCGTTGCCCAGGTTAATGTATGCCGTGGATATTTGTTGTGAGTAGAGAATGCTCTTGCTTAAAGTGTTATACGTTTTCCCATAAATTGTATATTCAAATAGCATCACAAAACATGATTATTACAGTCATGGAATATAAGTAGTGCCTCGCCTTGTCAATTGTCATTCTGTTTATCGCGATTAATCCGTTCCACCAATAATGAAGTATTTATTTATTTATTTACAACTGCGTATACATTAGACGTTATAATATGATACATGAACATCATAAACACATTTGTTCGGTAAAAGATGATAATTGGGTTTTACATATTGAGATGTATCTATCAATCTAGTGGGTTGGACTAAGATCTCGAGGTTATACGGCTGTAACGGTCGGACGCAATTTGAAAACAACGAAGATAAATCTTTAAAAAGTAAAGAAACAGAGTCCTGATCGTCCAAGATATCAACATAGCTATACTAATATGTTTCAAAGAGTTACCAGCTACATGTTTTTGGAGAAATTCACGACATAAAAGGTGATATGACATTATACAGCCTGAGTTAGGGCACAAACTCGACCGCCCCGTGGCAGCCATTTTGTTTCCAATGTAAACAATACCCGATGACAAAGAAACGAAAACACAATAAATATAGCAAGGCCGATTCAAGTAGTGACAAGAATTCTACTATGCAAAGCGATGACAGCCAAAATCCTTCACCTAAAAAACAGCTGACCATGGAGGACTTTGTCAATAAACCCGGCCAAGTTCCGCCATCGCCTATACTAGGAACTATACCTGAACAAATCACAGAGTTAATTAAAAGGGTGAACTCTCTATCTACTGATACCAAGCAAAATCACGAGAAATATTCCAATGAAAAAAAAATGCAGATATCTGAATTTGGCAGGATGGTAGGCAAATTTAAGACAGAAATAATTACGGCATTCAATGATAAAATGTCGAAATTAGAGGACAGAATCGTGGAGTTAGAAGAAGAAAAACACAAAATGTCAAAAGACTTTAAATCAAAAGAATTAGAGTGGATTGGTGAACGTCGACAATTTAGGAATGAATTAAATGATTTGGAACAGCAAGGCAGAAAAGACAGTGTTCGTGTATTCGGCTTACAGGATGATGATGGAAAAGAAACTAGACATGATTGTGCTAAAAAAGCTATAAATATTTTCAAACAGAAATTGAAGTTGGACATTACACGCCATGACATTTCCATTGCTCATAGAATAGGAAAAAAGACGAGTAGTGATGGACAAGGACAACACCCAAGGAGACCTCGCGCAATAATAGTGAAATTCACTTCAAGAGAAGCTAAGCTGATGGTAGTGGAATCCAGGAGACTCCTCAAACAGTCTGGAATTTCAATCATTGAGGACGCCACGAAGTTTAATTATGAATTGCTCAAGAAAGCATACCAAGCTGACAATATACAAAATTCGTGGATAACAAATGGGAAATTATATGCAAAAACCAAAAGTGGTGACATTGTTAAATTCAGAGATGAAATTGATCTCGAAAATATTATCAAAGGTTAACATGTTTAAACTTCAGTTGACAGGGAATCCTGTCCATCTACAAAATCTATTGATTGTCAGCCGATTATTTTTGCTGATTTGAATTATTGTCGTTATATTGCCTAATCATGTACATATTGTTAATTTTCATACATATGCCGAAACCACAAACACGATAACTTACCGTATATACAAAGTACGATAATGGAGTCATACTCCACATATGTCCCCCATCATATATATCACAGCAACGTCCCTAGGTGTCGAGTAAACACTTTTGCAAACAGTTCCAACGTAAACAATAATCCTCTTTTAAACACTGAAAACTCCCTACCAGATTGTGAGTCGTATGATGATAATCATAAATGTCCCTTGAAAATGTTGATCTATATATGCACTCCTAGAAATGAGAGAAAACTCATGTATCCAGAATAGTAAATTCTGTGATTTACACGCTTACTCCAATGCCACAACAAAGTGGACTGAATATGTAGGTTAATCATGCTGTGACTCTTCTTGAGTATGAACTTGTCACACGAATTTTACCACACTGTAGATTGGGCAACAATTAACCTATCAAAATGACCGAATTGAATCATCCGCCGAGTTACATGTTCACTAGTCACGTGGTAACATTGGAATGTAATATATTGATTTTTCTGTATCGATCGCAGCTATACCCGCCCCTTGCCCCATCTTATCAGTACCCAGTGTTTAATGGGATGTTAGAGAGATTGTCCTCTTCATACATGTAGCTATTCGTGTCATATTTAATTCAATGGAGCACAAGCATAGATTTATTTTTTGTTACATGGAATTGAATCTTCTCTCATTGTCTATATATGTGTAGCTTCAAGTTCCAGATTGGTGAGATTGAGTTATAGGTGTAGAGATCGGTTATACACGTATATTGCATTTTATATCTATTCCTGTTACTTTAAATTAAAATTGGAATCGTCAGTGAATCGTACCGATCTGTCGTATGTAGATTTATACCCATTTTCTCTATTTTCAATTTAGGTGTAAGATGAGTTATACTCATAACGTGTCTCATTCCGTAAGAGGTTGAGATAACAGCTATCTTTTGTTATATAAAATGGTAATATTAAGCCACTCACTCGGACCTGAACATATATAAATCAATATATACTATATAGAATGGTTGAGACCTGAAACATATATAAATCAATACTATATATATAATGGGTAGTAACCCCTCCCCCACACAATGCCTTTTGTTAATCTTACAAATATGACTATGTTTTCCAAAATATCTGTCTGCCACATCTGGTCTGACTGGGGCCTGACTACCTAACGACCTATATTTATCCACATATATAAATTATTTCGATCAGAATATGGAGAATGTAGGCCGATGGGTGATCAGACCCCCGCCAGACTATGTCACATCTAGGGCGGTCACACAAGGCCTTAACATGTTAATCCAATACCGGTTTGTATTGCTCATTGTTATTTTTGTGTGCGTGTGTGTGTGCGTTTGTGGAACGAAAGCTTTTTCTTTTTGTCAAGAATGTATAATTATCACTAAATTCAATGGAATCAATAATTTTTGCTTGTTTTACAGGGACCTTAATATTCTTAACTATACTTACTATTGCTTTACTTCTTTTCGTTTCGGTTGTCTGCGTACTGCTGTCGTTAAATGTCTATAAAAATAGTATCTGCTAATTGCCGAGGGCTTAATCAAAAAGAAAAGCGCCGCGATGTGTTCAACTTCTTGCGAAATTCTAATGCCTCGCTATATTGTCTCCAAGATACACACTTTACGAACGACATGGAAAAATACATTGAATCTGAATGGGGTTTCAAAATTGAAGCATCTTCTTACAAGTCCCAATCGCGCGGAGTAGCAATTCTTTTCAAAAATAACTTTGACTATCATATACACAATGTATTAAAGGACGACAACGGAAACTTTATTATACTAGACATGACGATTGAACAAATGAGAATAACTCTTGCAAATATCTACGGACCAAACGAAGATAATCCAGATTTCTATGTTCGACTCAAAAATAAAATCCTTGATATTGGCAACACGCAAGTTATAATTTGTGGGGACTGGAATTTGGCTCGCGACCAGAACATGGATACTTATAATTATAAACATATAAATAATCCAAAAGCATTAAAAGCAGTGGAATCACTTGTCGGCAGACTCGAACTTGTAGATGCATGGAGGCTTAATAATGAAAATGAGAAGCGATACACTTGGAGGAGGAAATCTCCAATTAAAATGGCAAGACTTGATTATTTCCTGATATCAAATGACCTAATTAGTATTACAGGAGCGGGCCCAGATATATTACCAGATTATAGATCAGATCACTCTATTATTACTCTATCTTTATCGCTGAATAATATCAATAGAGGCCAGGGTTTCTGGAAATTCAATACTTCTCTCTTACACGAAGAAAAATATATGGATTTGGTTAAATCTATCATAGAATCAAACAAATGTAGATACAAATATATCCGACGCGTTGAAGCGGATTACACATCAAGCAGATGCGAAATTGGCAAAAAACTTCTTCTTGACGCAATTCTACTCGATATCAGAGGTCAAACAATGGCGTATTCAGCTAAACGCAAACGTGAGCGAAAAGAAAAAGAAGGCTCATTATTAAAAATTAAAAATGAACTCGAAATTTCCATCGACAAATGTTCAGTTGAATTAAATAAGAAGGCCAATATAATGGAACAAATTAAAAACATTGACACTGAACTCCATGAAATGAGAAAAGAAGCTACCCAAGGGGCAATGTTGAGATCGAAAGCAAAGTGGATTGAGCATGGAGAAAAACCAACAAAATACTTCCTGAATTTAGAAAAACGAAACTATATATAAAAAACCCTGGCACTCTTGGAGGATTCAAACGGAAAAAAGTTAACAAACCAAAATGAAATTTTAAATGAAACACGAAAATTCTACCAAACCTTGTACTCGTCAAAAAAAACAATAGACTTTGATTACAAATCAATATTGGATCAAGGTGAATATTCAAGACTATCGCCCGAGGCAGCCCAAAGTATAGAAGGCCCCATAACTCTAGGTGAACTAAAGATGGCACTAAAAAAATCAAAAAACGAAAAATCTTCCGGCTTAGATGGCTATCCTTATGAGTTCTGGAAATGTTTCTGGTCTGACCTGGGTCAACTCCTGTGTGAATCGCTGAATGAATCCCTCGTTGATGGTGAGCTTTCCATTACACAAAAACAAGGCCTGATAACAATTATCCCAAAAAAAGACAAGGAACGACATCTTCTCAAAAACTGGAGGCCGATCACCTTACTGAATGTCTCATACAAACTAGCATCGTCATGTATAGCAGAGCGACTTAAACGCGTTCTACCTCACATAATTAGCGAAGACCAAAGCGGATTTCTCAAAGGCCGATACATAGGCGATAACACTAGATTGGTTTATGATATTATATTCAGAAGTAAATTGCAAAACAAACCGGGTCTTTTACTTTTAGTAGATTTTGAAAAAGCATTTGATTCCGTATCATGGAAATTCATCATGAAATGTTTAGATATGTTCAATTTTGGTGAATCACTAAAGAGATGGATTACAATTTTTTGCAACAATATTAATTCCTCAATTCTGATAAATGGCCACATCTCGAGGAGCTTCAGTCTTTCTCGAGGCTGTCGACAAGGTGACCCCGTCTCACCGTATATTTTTTTGATATGCGCAGAAATTATATCTCTCTTGGTGAAGCAAAATGGAAATATGGCAGGAATAACCCTCGGCAATCAGGAATACAAAATAACACAGTACGCAGACGACACGACATTCATCTTAGATGGTAGTGAAAATAGTTTACGAGAAAGCTTATAAAATACTAGACTTCTTTGCAGACATATCTGGCTTACGGATCAACCCTAGCAAATGTCAGGCGTCGTGGATAGGATCACATACATATCGGAAAGATTGTATTTGTCCCGATCTGAATCTAAACTTTTCTCCTACCTTCGATTTATTGGGTATTCAGTTCAATACAGACCTAGGCAAGATGAGTCACAACTATGATAAAAAATTAGTGGACATAAACCGTATGATCGAAACATGGAAACATAGACTATTAACACCAATCGGAAGAATAACAGTGATCAAATCTCTTATACTACCTAAACTTACGCACCTATTCATAGCACTACCAGATCCTGGAAACGCATTTATTAAACAGCTCGAATCACTTCTTTACAAATTTTTTTGGAACTCGAATAGGGACAGAATAAAAAGAAAGCTCATTTGCCAAGACTATCTAAATGGCGGCTTGAAAATGGTAGATATCAGAAACTTTATAATGTCAATGAAAATAACTTGGGTTAGACGTCTTATGTCAATGAACTCGAAATGGTTCCCTTTAACTGATCTCCCTATTGCCAATGACTCACTATTTCTTTTTTATGACAGCATGTACTTGCGAAACTATTCCAAAAATATATTAAATCCATTCTGGCGTGATGTACTCACAGCATGGAGCTATTTCAGTGAGAAGAATGAGTCAAACGGAAATATATGTACATGGGTCTTATGGAAAAATCCAAACATAAAGCTGCACGACAAAATTATCAACTTCGCTACATGGAGAAGACATGGCATATTTTTTATCAATGACTTGATACATACAAATGGTAAATTCCACACACCCGAAAGTCTTTACGCTTCGTTTAATGTATCCACTGACTTCATCACCTTGAACGCAATTTGCAGACAAATTAATTCATTAGCCAAAAAATATAAGAAAACTTTAACTCGTTGTACTAATCCCATACAACCCAGCAATATGGTTCCACTTTTGCGAAATTCAAAGGGTGGGCAAGACTTCTATAAAATTTTGAATGCTATGAAATTTTCCCCTAAACCCCAAAGCAAATGGACAATTGAAATTGGGGTGCCAGAAATGGACTGGACAATTTTCAACCGCCTACCTTTCTCCACGACGCCTGATACAAAGCTTCAGTGGTTACAGTTCAGGATTAATTCTAGGATATTATCAACAAATAGATTTCTTAAAATAATAAAAGTAAGATCTGATGACCAGTGCAATCGATGCAGAAATAATAATGAGAACATCTCACATATATTCTGGGACTGCGCATGCGTACAACAATTCATAGGTGAACTTAACGATTGGTCAACCAAAAATAACCTTAATCTCAAATATTCGAAAAAGATAATTATTCTTGGTTCTCCACCAACAGCAGGAAATTATACCACCAATTTGTTTTGGCTGCTTGTCAAACAATACATATATCGAACTAAATTCAACCCAGACATGCTATCCGTCAAATCTTTCATAACAACCCTCAAATACAGGTATAGATGTGACAAATTCAATGCTCGTTGTGATATGAAAATTGCAGAATTTGAGAAAAACTGGTTTCAGATAGAAAGCGCTATAAATAAAAATGAAGCAAAGATTTCTTGATATATACTCATCTGACTCGCGGTTTTTCCTTTAAGAATTATGTTGCCGTTCTACCTCTTACTCTCTTCAATTATAATTATAGAAATTATAGTCACCCTTCAGTGAGTGTCGTGCTAAACCGAAACAAAAATAAAAATAACATGTTTTAACGTGAATTAAAACTCCAACTCATTGCTCGATCGCCTGTTTAGAGCCACAGAATGCCCGTTGATGTAAGTAAGAGTGCAAGCGTGAGCGAGTGAATGAGTGTATGCCTGAATGTATGTATCAGATGAATATTATATATCTATATTTTGTATTTCAATAAAAAATTTAAAAAAAAACAAAACAAATATCTCGAGGACACCTGGCTATCATATCTCCATGAAGATACAGATGTTTCAAAGAAATTTCCAGGTGCTCCTCTGTTCATGGTGCTATATGTTGGCTAAATATTCTTAGTTTAAACGAAATGTTGCTGCGAAAGTATATCAGCTACATGTGCCAGGCACAGAGCGAGATTTTGAGTTGTTTATGTCAGTCGATGAGTCTGTTCTAAAACCCTTGTCAGATGTCAGTATTGGTAGGATCCTGAAAAGTCTTGTGGTACTAACTGCATTTTCTTGTATATCAGAAGAAACTATATTTGACTGCACACTGTGACCACTATTTTTTAACAGGCCTTCCATATCTCTTGACAAATTGTAACTTTTTGTGGAAACTGTATTGAATGGAACAGACTAAATTTTGTTATTTATATTATATGCAATCCTCTGACGGTTCGACGTCTCTCAATTTGCACGAATATATGTATGTCTTCAATATAATGATAAATATACGTTTAATGCGTCTTCTAGTTATCTCTTTTGTGATTTAATTCATAGTATATCATTAGAGAAAAACGTGTATGAATTTGGTGGAATTTGGTTTATTAAATTAATTTTTGATGCAACGCTGACTCGAACAACTCCATATTGCGAAGGTGATTATGTATCCGTTTGGTGGAAATCAGCGACAAAACTATTTCACCATATTTTTTTAATTTCCCCTCCCACCAACAGCGTCATTTTAGAAAATTTTAACCCGCACCATTATCTGCCTTGTAAAAATTTACCCCTCTTAGAACGCCTTGGTGCCATCTCGATTGTACCGCGTGAAGTTATATATAGAACGCACACAGACAGACAAAAAGACAGACAGACAGCACGATTTTATTTCTTGTATCATTTGAGAAGAACGTGTCTGAATTTGATGGTAATTGGTACTAAAAATATTTTGTATCATTTTTGGTGACCCCCCCCCCCACCCCCGTCACTATTTCGGACTCAAGCTGCACACACTAAGACTCAGTATAGATTAGAGATGCATATATATGAAATTGGTGAAAATTGGCGATAGGGCAACAATTTGGTGTATCTAAACCACACGATAAGATTCCTCGTATCACGGAGAAGAATATGTATCAATCTGGTGGAAATCGACACTAAACATATAGATATAATTTGTTGTGCCCCTCATATCTCTATACACCACTGACTCGAATGGCCCTACTTGTGAATCCTTAAACCACACGATTACACTCCTGATATCATGGAGATTATTGTTTATAAGTTTTGTGATAATCGGCGACTAAACAATTTTTTATCAAATTTGGTGCCAATCCCTCCCCTCTTCATCTCTCACACAAACAGCACCACTATGGCGTCTTTAAATCACGATTAGATTCCTCGTATCATGGATAAGAACGTGTATCAATTTGGTGGAAATTGGCGCTAAATAAATTGTGCATCAATTTGGTGCCCCTGTCCCTTTCAATGCAACCCTGACTCGAATGAGGCCACATTTGACAGATAAAAGCTACACCATTAGACTCCTTATACCATGGGGATGATTTTGTATAAGTGTGGTGATAATCGGCGACTTATTATCAAATTTAGTGCCCACCCCCTCCCAATCTCTCATCCAAAAACAACAATTTGGCGTTGTTAAATCGCACAATTAGATTCCTCGTATCGTGAAGAAGAATATATATCAATTTGGTGGAAATCGGCGTTAAAATTAGTTTTATCAATTTTGGTGCCCCTCTCCCCTTCCGTTCAACCCTGACTCAAACGATGCCACTTTTGACATATTTAAACCATACCGTTGGATTCTTCATATCATGGGGATGATTATATGTAAGTTTCGTGGCAACCGTCGACAGAAAAAAAATATGCCCCCCCCCCTTCCGGGCACCCCTGACGCGAACGGCGCGACTTTTGCCATATTTAAACCACGCCATTAGATTCCTCATATTATGGGGATGATTATATATAAGTTTGGTGGAAATCGGCGACAAATTTTGTTTCTGTCCCTCCCCCTTTTCTGCCCCTGACAACAACGGCGTCACTTTAGAAAATTCTAACCACGACCATTATCTTTCTCGTAAAAAGCTACTCCTAGTAGACCCCTTTGGCATCATCTAGATGGTCCCCTGTGAATTTCTATAGAACACAGACAGACAGACAGACAGACAGACATTCGCAAATATAGATATAGATAATAGAGGCGATATAAAATACCCCTGTCTGGCTCCCTGCAGGATATTGAACCAGTCGGATGTAGATTGCCTATATTTCACACAACATTTTATACAAGATAAGAGCGATTTGAATACATGCCACATTTGGCCACACAGAATCAAAATCCTTACGTACGTCTAAAAAACAAGAGAATAATTTACTATATGATTCTTTGGTATATGTTATGCACTCCTGTAATAAATAGGATGTTGCCATGCAACTAACACCACGTTGGAATCCATGCTGTAGTGAATTGACTGTTATTAGTGTTGGTGTGTATGTTTGCATGCGCACAAGAAGGACTTTTTTCAAATAATGTATATAACGAAGGCATAATGGTGATAGTTCTGTAACTATCAAATGCATGCATGGGCTTCTTGCCACCTTTGTACAAAGAAATCATTACTCCTTTCTTTGCACTCTCAGGTACATGTGCATATTGTAGCATTTTACTGTACATATAACTTAGCCTGTGCACGAGTGGCGAGCCACTATATATGATGTGCTCATTGGCTATTAAGTCATATCCCATTGTCTTATTTGTATTGAGCTTTGGGATAATATTGGTGAGCTCCGATTCAGTAATGGGATTGCAAAGAACATCATCTACAATATTTGTTGATTTTGATTTTTCCTGCGAAGATACGAAATTGTTGACAAATTCAAAGTGGACTGAGTCAAAACTCTCATCTTGCATGGGAAGACACAAGTTTGCGTAATATGAGCCCCATGCAGTTGATATGTCGCAATTGCTGCGGACCGTTTCTCCATTATGTATGAAGTGCGGCGATGGAAGAGTATTACGCATTTTGCGTTTTGCATTAAAAATGCGGAAGAATGAATCCTGATCAACTTCTGCGCATTTGTCAATTTCTGCATCACGTTCGTGCATGAATTTTTCTGACTGTTTACCCTGTGAAGCCAACGAATTAGTAATTTAGGAGCGTATGATCGGATTGAGTACCTTTAAGCGGGAGCTCGGTCAGCAGAGCTAGCAACTACGATGGCTATTTGTGGAAACATTATTAGATATAGCCTTGTGTACGTTCTATTGTCGACTTAACATATTGGAATCATCGGTTATGCTATACATAATAGTTCCGATGCCAAGCTGGTGGAACTGTCATGACCGTCTACATGACTCATGAGGCAATTCCAGATGGTCATATAATTTGTTAATCTGGCACCATTTTCTTAGATCATGCCATGAATCTATATTCTAGCTAGTACATACAACATGTATGCCCGTCAAGATTATATATTCCACCAGTACGAACCATGGGAACTTTTTGCTGTTGCGAAAGGGAGGTTTGTAACAATGAAAAAAAAACAGTACAAGTAATAAATTATAAAATACCGGTTCCTTAATAAGTTAATAATGTATTTCAATGTACGTGATTACTTGAAGGTCCAAACTTAAAAGTGCATGATTTAAGTGACTTTGTGATTTATTTTGCTTTCCGTCACTTACACTCATGTAATTTATCCCGTGCAATTAATGAAATGTTAATATAGGCCTACTCTCAGATGCCTAACAATATTGTCAGTATGTGCTGCATGATTGTAAATTTTGGATAAGATTTTCAACGATCATTAAATTATTTGGCATCATAGATACATACAGTATATAGAGTTAAATTGCTATTACTATTATTAATTTCAGCCTCAAATCCCCACTATCACTATTATTGGCCGTCACAATGATTAGGCACATGAGAGCATCAGATCACAAGTCACAAACGAACATGCAATCTCGAGCTTTACCACCCCTACTGTGAAACAGATTACTGAGGAACAAGTATTAGCAATTAAGAGAAATATATTCCCGGCTTGTTTGTTCATGTTATAAAGTTCGCTGTCAGAACATAAAAAGCAATTTGTGTAATATGATCTCTAGTAATCTGTACGAACATAGCCAGTGAAGAGATTCAAGACAGGATATAGTATTTGTTGTGGTTCGATAGTCTATTATTGATATGGGAATATTGTTTTATTAAAATATTTTTGTATATAGACAGGCATCTCCTTGGCGTGAGGACTATAATTATGTTGTCCAAAGTGGTATATAGACAGGCATCTCCTGCTATGAGTAACATAATTATTTTGTGCAAAGTCGCCGAAGCACCGTCAGATCAGGTAGGGAGCACCAAAATTAACAAGGACGGGGTTGTCACAACTTTACTCCATTCTCATAATGTATATATAGGCATTCCCATGAAACATACATTTTTCAGTTTATAGATGGACGTGTTTTGGGTTGTCCATACGTACTGACGTAATCATATTATCATGTTCAAATTATTAGGTATTCAAATGTATTTAAAATTAAGTTGCTATTAGCCACCGATTTCAAACAACCGTGAATGTTTTAAGAGACATGTGTGAAATTTCATCATTTTCCCGAACTTCGGTCGCCATTTTGGCGGCCATCTTGTTTAAATGTGGTCAATTTTTCTGTCAAAGTGAAGCCTGTTATCATAGTATCACAACAGTAGAGAAATATTATATTTCCTACAATAAATTCACTACTAGCTATTAATCAAACTGACTCAGTGCCTACTCTGAAATGTTGGATGGCGGCCATCTTGATGACGTCATAAATCCACCCAGTCGCGACCCCCAGGTGTCTAACATTTGTTTTCTGGTGGCCCAGATATCAATCAACATCATGAGCATATTGGCTATATTTCTTCACAAAATGCACACGGGAGCCAACAAATGGACATAAGAGCCTCTACTATATCGCTTAAAGTCAAAACTAGCATAACCAAGATACTGTCAAATTGTCAACGAACATATCCGTGTGCTCTCTCGACCAATACAGTTCATGTACTTTACCGGTGTTTGATGGGTTAATAACACCGGCCATGTGTGCGCGAGTGTGTCAATAGTTGAATGTAATACTCATGTAGTATTCCATATACCAAATAACATCAAACTTTACTGTCAAACTACTACCGTGCATCATCAAAATATACTGTCCGAAACCACACGAAGACACCAGGCTCCCCGGGCTCTTTTAGCCAACATCGGCATTTGCGGGGTTAATAACACCGGTCAGAGAAGAGCGAGCGAGTACAATTTTCTAGTCTGACTTCAGGTGGTATGTTGCTACCTTATAACGTCGATATATAGTGTCCACGGACCCATGGGGGCGCCCGGGTGGTCCCGGGTGGTAATTAGTCACACACTGCATGATGATACAATGTCAAGTATGGAATCTGAAACCGGAGTCTTCATATTTTTAACGTAGCAGCTTTTAGACCCACGAAAACATCTGATGGCATTTTTACTCGAAACTATACTTTACCATACAACATTTCTAGTAAAACTGCCAGTACCGGTACATATTGTTTACAAAATACCAAATTAAAGGCATATAGCACTCACTATATAAAAGCCAATTGTTTGTCCGTCTGTAACAATTCTTTTGCAGTGTCTCTAATAAACCCACATATGACCATATAAGTAGACCTGGCTAAGATATGTCTGGATATGATACACGTACTGTGTCGCAATTGGTACCGACAAAATCGCAATTGTCAATTTCGTTAACTGGAGAAACAAAGATAGATATATAGAATCTGTATTTTATGGTTCACTGTGGTGCCTAAGTATATCTTCTGGTCATAATATCGATCTGAAAAAGTATGTTACAGGTTATGAGAAACATCGACCATTTCATAAAGTGGGTCGCGGATCCCCTTATATTGTATTGTGTCACACCATGTGTTATGTTGGAACATTGGTGCACAGAGGTAAAAAATATCTCTTTAGCCCTTTCAGTGCCAAGTCCGTTTTTTGTATCAACCCATATTTCCTTGATCATTTTTCAAATGTATTGATTATAATAATGTGATACATTGATGGAAAGATGGAAATATGGGTTGATACAAAAATCGGACTTGGCACTGAAAGGGTTAATAAGATAACTAAATTACTGATATTCATTAAAACATTCACTTCTCGTCAGCAAACTAATCACCACCTACACATAGACAAGACCCCCAAGTTGACTGATAAATTTAATGATTAATAAAGAGCGTTTATTTTCAGCTCAGAAGTTATGTTGGGAATTGGTGCATAGGGGTAACATGTTAACGTGAGACATGCAGTTTTAAATAAGCCACAAACGGTATAGGTTTTCCGTTTAGTTTTGTTCACAACATCCTTATGCTCAAGATACTTCTGGTTTACAGCAAAGCGGAAAGGGAATTTTGGACATCCATGCAATACATGTACTACCTTTTCGCATACATGTTTGCCAGGATGATTTAACCAAACAGCTGCCTCAAAACATAATATTACATTACCCATTGCGACTTACTGTGGTCCAATGGTTAAGTCAAACTGATCTACGTGTAACCGCACATTTACCATTCACTATTAACGACTAAATCGTTCCACTAAATTATGTTTTTGGCTCAGGATTACACCACTGATTCTGCCCAACCGATATATTCATATATTACCAGATATCACACACTTACGGTGGCTGATTTGCGACATACTCAATACATATATTATCTCGAGATCTCGAGATAATATCTCGACATAACATGCATATTTAAACATCTGATGTAGTGATAATGTGACAACAGCCAAAATGGAACGCGAGCAAATCGCTCTCTGTCTCTCACTCAAACTGTCAAAAATTAATAACCACAAATCATACATATCAGGAGACTTTAATATTGACCTCCTCAATTTCAACTCGCATACAAATACGAATGATTTAATAAATAACATTTTCACAAGAGGATTCGTGCCAAGGATACTAAACCCACTCGAATGACTGATCATTCAGCAACATTTATCGATAATATATATACCAATAATCTACAAGGCGAATGTAAATCTGGTATAATTACATGCGATGTATCCGATCACTTCGGCATATTTTATTCAGAATCTAACCAAAAGAGACAAAACAGCCCCAATAATAACGACACTATCACTAATCAAAGAAGTTTTAGTCCTGATAACATAATTAAATTTAAAAATCTTGTAAAATATTGTACCTTTGACTCCGTCACATCTTGTAGAAGTGTCGACCAAGCATATGAAATCTTCTTAGATATCTATATGAATGCATATGAACTAGTTTTCCCCATCAAAAGTCGACATATACCCAAAAAATTCATAATTAACGAACCTTGGATGACATTTGGATTGATTAAGTCAAGTTTTGTTAAGAACCAGCTATATTTACGCAAATTGAATAAACCCACAGAAACGAACGTAAATAAATATTTAAGTTATCGTACCTTATATAATAAACTAATCAGAAGGAGTAAAAATATATACTATACAAATATTCTAGAAGTAAATAAAAATAACTTAAAGAAAACATGGGAAATACTTAAGGGTGCATTGAAGATAAATGGAAACACAAATAATAGCACACAGACCTTTACTGAAAACGGAATTGAACTTGAAAATTCCAAACTCATATCGGAAAAGTTCAATGACTTTTTCTCAAAAATTGGGCGGGAAACTAGCCAACTCAATGAAAATGACTCTCATTTTACAGATTTTCTTCATAACCGCAAACCAGACGACATCAATTTCAAAATAATTCCGACCTCTATACAGGAGATCATCCTCACATGTGTCTCTATGACTGGGAAAGTATCAAGGGATTTCAACGGTATATCAACTAAACTTATCAAGGAATCAATTGAGGAGATAGCCCCAGCATTATTGCATATTTTTAACTTGTCCTTAGAGCATGGAATAGTCCCTACCAAAATGAAAATTTCTAAAGTAGTCCCGATCCCAAAAAATAATACCACTCATGAAATCTCCAACTACAGACCTATCAGCATTCTTCCAGCTATCTCTAAACTTCTCGAAAAAATAATGCATAAACGATTACTAGACTTCTTAAATGAACAAAACATACTCTATAAACACCAATACGGCTTCCGTCCTATTCATTCAACCTTCCATCCTGTATTACACCTCCTCGATCAAGTTGTCTCAAATAATTACTAAATGACAAGAGATTCCACTTTTAATAGCTCTATTTCTCGACCTCTCAAAAGCATTTGACACGATAAATTACGATATTTTACTTCATAAACTAGATCACTGTGGCATACGGGGCACAGCATACTCATGGTTTCAGAGCTATCTGCAAAATAGAAGGCAATATGTTGAACTCAATGGTACCAAATCTAAATTAACGGAAGTGACGTGTGGAGTGCCCCAGGGTTCAATACTGGGACCGATAATTTTCTTAATTTACGTTAAAGATATGTCCAATTCGACAACCATGGATATCTTATCATATGCGGACGATACGACTCTAGTAACTGGTGGAAAAAATGGCGTCCTTGTAGAAAGTTATGTGAATAATGAGTTACGCAACATATTCGCTTGGTGCTGTAGCAATAAGTTAGTGATCAATACTAAAAAAAAGCAACTATATGCTAATACACCCAGAGAACAATGGTGACAAATGGAACTTCATAAAGGTTTACTTACATAATACGGAACTAAATAAGATAGGAAATCTTGAGCACGAATCCTCCACAAAATTCTTAGGAATCAATATAGATGAAAACCTAACCTTCAAAAAACATGTGTCCTCTGTTTGTTCTAAAATGGTGAATGCCATATACCACATCAATAAAGTTAAACACTTCTGTCCTGGTAGCGCACTTAAAACATTATATTATGCTCGAATACAAAGCCATATTGTCTACGGTGTTCAAATATGGGGACACGTCCCGGCGGTCAAAAAAATGTTCATGCTTCAAAAACGCGCGATACGAGTTTTATGTAATAAGAAATATTGAAGCCACACAGAACCTCTTTTTAAAAAAGAAAATATACTCAAAATCTACGACATCCACAAAGTGCAAGCGGCTGTTTTCATGCATGATTGGTATTATATGCGCTTAATAAAATCATTCACCGACATGTTTACGAAACGCAAAACCGGACCAGACACCCGACAAAAGCACCCACTATTTAAAAAAAAAACAAGAACATCTTGGTCCCAACAACTACCATTCCATTCTTATCCAACTCTATGGAACAACTTAGATAACGAATTTTCATCATACCAATCCAGACACACATTCAAACGGCGTTTACATGCGGACTGCATTAAAAAATATGCTGCAACAATTAAATGCAACAATCAAAGATGTCCCGACTGTGTGGTAGCTCGTCAATAAGTGACTTCCCCTATATCGCAATCCACAACCTCACTCAGCACATTCCTACTCGACTTTCAAGGAACATCCCACTGACAAGAAAGAGACAAACCATCGATTAACCAATAATTTATCTAGACGTATACCCTCCATGCATATAATCCAGTTAAATGCAACCATTGTGAGATACATAATTATTTACCCATGCATTGTACAATGAATCTTGACCGCCTATCGTAACATCTTTTCATCTTTAAGGGGGCGGCAGTAAGACAGTCTAGCCTAACTATGCCACACCCTCGAATATACAATGTAATATTTGTCAACTGTATCATGCATTAATATCTGTATATTGAAATAAAATATCCTATCCTATCCTATCCTAACCATCTACAGTATCAAGGTTATGGATTCAAACATATTTTCAAAATATGTCAACTCTAGCTGACTTGAAGCTTAACAACTGATACATGTATACAGGGACGTGGCTAGAGTGTTTCCGTTTGGAAGGGATGTTCACCTTGGGAAATTCCAAATGCACCCCCCCCCCATTGATTCAGAATCAGACCAAACACAAGATTTATATAATTCCACTTGCACATCAGTGCTTATATAGGCATAATACCCTATATATTTGAAATTTCCAAACTGATACTCCCTCTCAGGTTGGAAAATTCTCCAACTGATGACCATTTCAGTCCACAAGTTTGACCATGTATCGGCCCGGTGCGCGAAAATTTTGAAATCTAAACAAGAAAATCGCAAAATCCTGGCATCTAGACCAGCCTCAAGCCTTCCTAGAGTTGGAAATTTCAAACCAGGCACTTAGGTTGGAAAATTTCCAATTGATGACAATTCCAATGATAATGTTGACCATATGTATGACAATAGTCTTTTCTTAAATTAACTAGCAGTTTTTGACTGGCCACGGGGGAGGGACCAGGACACAAACTTTCCAAGTGTTGGAAATTTCCAACCTGTCACCCCCCCCCCCCTTAAGGTTGGAAAATTAATAACAGTAATAGGAAAATATGCAAATATTGGTCCAAAAACAATTAATTCCCCCCAATAAATTGTTTGAAAATCAAACTACAAGAACATTTTCAACCTATTGTTAGTGTGAAATTTCCAACTAATTTTTGGCAGGTATGACATTTCCAACTGTTGAAAATTTTGACCAAAGTTGGGGGTGAGACACCCCACCCCTATCGCCACATCACTGCGTGTATGTCATGAATATCGGCTGAAAATGTATTCATACAGACAAATGGAATATTCTATACATGCATTAAGTTATAGAATAAACGCCATGCACTCTGCCACAAATACCTTGTGCAGTCATAGGTCATCGCCACATCATAAACAAAATGTGACATATCGCAATATTAGCTCTTCTGTAAAGGATAATGTTCGAAGCAGAGGGAATTCGGTAAAAGAATAGACGAGGGCTTGCCCGAGTCTATTCTTTACCGAATTCCCGACGCTGAGAATATTATCTGACTTAAAACCCACCAATTGAATTGTCATTGGAGCCAACTATCCATTTTGTCTGACCCACAGATCTGGCTTGATTACCTGAGTACACGCCCACAGTTCAGCACGGACAGTTTGTGATGTCCACACCGAAAAGCAACACATTTCAATTATTATTTAATTAGAATTAGGACTCGCCAGTTGAGGGACGTTTCTTCCGAAGTTTGTCGTTGCGCCATGGATTCGGACAGTGTATGTGAGCAATATATTACTATCCAATTGTGTTTGTTTATTTTTTTCTTTCTTGATTTAAAGATGCCTCATCTAATTCGACATCAAATACGTTAACATTCCATAATAATTTATCAGGAAATAAAACATGAAAAAAAATGTTAATGATGTAAAAACGCTCTTTATACAATGTGATTTTTCGAATATTCTGGCGCCAACAACACGATACCTGGTAAAAATGTCTCATTATTAATAAGTCGAAAGCACACAAGAAGCTTGCATAAATGTGTTTACTGATTCTTTCTCTCTGTTGTCTTGTGTAGAATACGCATGCATAGACGTATTATAGCGTTCAATCGTATGGGGTATTTTGAATTTCCAATTATTATCAGAAAGAAACCTACATGATGTACTTGCTTGAATTTTAAGTATCATCCTATGGTTTATACACAGGGGCGTGGCTAGACGTGACTCAGAACAACATGACAATTTAATTTCGCACACCAACCCCCTTCATGATGTTTCAAACTGAAAGGTATCATAACATTTCCAGTTATTGGACACTTCTTACATGATATGGGCCACCCCCGTTGTTAGCAATTTCCCATCGTATATGCATGATTTCCAAATATTCACTCACCACTATGACCGTACATGTAACTTTAAGTATCACCCACAGAAGTTAACAAATGGTTAGTGCGCAAATGTATAACATGTATTATCTTTTCTTCGAAACGGCATACAATCGCGTAAACAGTGATTATATATCGTTCCAATATATAGTTGATTAGTCACCAGCGACGTGGCTAGAGGGCTCCTGTGATTTTCCGGCTGCATCCCGCCCCCTTTAACCAGACCGAGCTCGCGATGTCGTGTAATTTCATTTGCTTCCCACCCCGTGGTTTGGAATTTCCTAACTGTACAAATTGTGGGGAGGAATCATGAAACTCCATGAAAACTCAGGCCTCGATTTGTTTTGTTTTGTTTTTAAATTCAGTTAATAATGGAATGTGGTATGCCAGCATTAAACATGGGGTTTTCGCAGTGAGTAAATGTGCACACAATTTTTTTTTCAAACACCAAAACCACGTTTTAACTGGATCGCTGATGTTCAACAACGACACTTTCCATGCATTTTGCATACTTATGTGAACAGTACTGTAACATTGATAGTCATTTTATCGCCAAATATTGCTTGAATCTCGGTTCTGTTGACCATTTACCAAAGAGATTGTATCGATTGTAAAACGACTCGTGCTTCAAGAAAAGTTAAAAAAAACAACGCATGATCACGTTATCCATGTCTTATCGACAATCAACACAAGAACAAAACCAATCAATTGTTCAACATTTTCTCTTGGTGATAATGAATTTACAGACCAATGCGAACGCCTTACGTACCTATAATGTTCACCCTAAAATGTTCCAGTTCGGCACACATGTTAGATCATGCCGTGAATCTTTACTCTGGCTATATACCCCCGTATATATTATTTTCCATATGTTCAAACCCTATGGACCTTTTCTATTATTTTCTGATGGGGTTGAAGATTGAACAAACCACGCAGGAAATATATTTCTGTGTTAATACTTGTTCCTTGAAAATAAATTCCCAGCTCGATGTTGCAAGATTTGTGTAGCTTTGTGAGCCAACATGAATGAAATTCCAAGCGACGCATAGTACAATCGATTAATTCAAGTCCCCCAAACCATGAAAACTCGAGTTGGGACCTTTACCTGCTATAAAATACAATGTTATTACGGAACAGGTATAACCGAGCATTATATTAACTGCATTCTTTTTCAATGTTATAAAACTTCCCTGTCAGAGCAACAGAAAGTTACCATGTTTTGAACTAGTGGAGTATGATATATTGGCGAAGCCAGAGTAGACATGCATGACATGATCTATACACATGGATATTCGCTATTCTGTTTCAATTTGATACTGGATATGTTATTTTTTTGTGTGCTTCACCATTGTATTAAAATAACCATGTGAGCACTTTCTCGTTCAATAATTAACGTATAGTTAAAATCTGTATTAAACGGTTTTGTATTTATTTGACCGAATTAGGGACGTATTTAGATGTTATATATATGTGTTTTAGCCTGTCTGTGGACTTTTATAAATAGTTAGTCCAAATAGCTGTTGGTGTTTTGTATCAAAGTTTGAAGAAATATTATTTTATTTTTTGGCAATATAAAATCAAAATCGCTAAATATTTGTTAGTTTTAATCAGCTCAGACAAATTAAAGGTATTCAATCCGATTAAGCACCCCTAAATTACTATTTCTTTGACTTCAGGGGTGTCAAAATACTTGATTCGAGTCGAGGAACCCATCCATCAAAGCTCAGAGTTATTAGATATCGATTTTTGAAGTTTGCAATTTTCTCAAGATGCGTACAAGTAATTGCCCATAAGTTTGTAATTTTCTCGAGATGTGTACTAATAATTTTCACAGAAACACTTATTCAACAGGCGAAGCTGGATAACTCTAAAATCAAGTGTTTTAATAACGCAATTTTGACTGAGACCATCCTTTTGACGGCGTGTTTCTGGGCCAGAAACAATAGAAATAACGAAACTTCAAAAAACAATCTGATCACTATGAGCGTTGATAGGTATGTTTACTCGTCTCGAATCAATTATTTTTTTATCCCCGAAGCCAAAGAAATAGTAATTTATGAGGGCCTGATCGGATTGAGTACCTTTAAGTGCTCCGATATTTAATGCAGCTTGTCGACAGGCTCTTGACTCAACATACATGATTGGGGGAGGAGCCACTCTATGACGTCCCTCGGTCGATTTAATCCCTTGCGTATTCGTAAAAAATAATGCCCACGGGCATTCTTAAAAAATAATGCTCACGGGCATTCTTAAAAAAGAATGACTGTTGGCGTTAAAATAATGCACATGCGATCAAAACGCTTGAGCGTTCTGCCAGATAAGAGCCGTGTCCGGACAAAGGGACAACACGCCGGTGGGTTTTAACTGTAGATATACCACACTTCCCAAATAACACTGCCGTATAGACTCCTGCACAGACAAATATACTGGAGTTCCGAGTGGAGACATAGATTTGTGGGGCAGGGATGCTGATATAATATATCCTGTAATCGACCAATTTTGAAGGAAATTTCGTATAGTTAGAGTATTCATTTGCCATCCCTCCATGATATCTGGAGGTAGTCAACCGATGGTCAACTGGGTCCAGTTTTCGGTCAGGTGGGTAGGAATCGTGATTATGTGGGCATATAGCGACAGCTTGTGCCACTAAATACTCTAGCTATACGATATTTCCTTCAAAATTGGTCGATTTCTTATTTGCCACTCGCCCCAGGATTTCTGGGGACGGTCAACCGATGGTCAACTGGCCCCAGTTTTCGATACATCGGGTAGGAATCGTGATTATGTGGCCAAATAGCGACAGCCGATGGTCAACTGGGCCCAGTTTTGGGTAAGGCGGGTTGGAATGGTCATTATGTGGACATATAGCGACAGCTTGTGCCTCTAAATACTCAAAATATACGAAATGTCCTTCAAAATTGGGCGATTTCTTATGCACCATCGCCCAGGATATCTGGAGGTGGTCAATCGAGGGTCAACTGGGCCCAGTTTTCGTAAAGGCGGGTTGGAATCGTGATTATGTGGACATATAGCGATAGCTTGTTCCTCTATCTACTCAAATTATACGAAATTTCCTTCAAAATTGGGCGATTTCTTATGTACCATCCCCCAGGATATCTGGAGGTCGTCAACCGTGGGTCAACTGAGCCCAGTTTTCGGTCAGTTGGGTTGGAATCGTGATTATGTGGACATATAGCGACAGCTTTTTCCTCTAAATACTCTAGCTATACGATATTTCCTTCAAACTTGGTCGATTTCTTATTTGTTACCCCCCCCCCCCCCAGGATTTATGGGGGGCATCAGCAGTGGGTCAACTGGCCCCAGTTTTCGATAATGCGGTAGTAATCGTGATTATGTGGACATATAGCGACAGCTTGTGCCTTGATGATAAGGCCCCCGTTTGGGGGCATTTCAGGAACGATAACTCTATTCTCCGCAGTACTCCAGTCTAGACAGTTTGACCTATATTCTCCGCCCACGCGTCGGTTTATGATCCCCATTAGCATATTATTATTTAGATACGGTGTATATATCAGTGTATTATCTATGTCACGTGATATCGTTATAAGGGTTGTGAATGTACTATTTTATAATAATTTATTATGGAGAGTGACGGTTCTTCAGAAAAGTGGTATTGGCTCGGCCAGAAAGTACCTAGATCCGAGATTGTATATTTCTGTCAAATTATTATTATTTATACGATAGTAATCACATCTATCGTTAATTTGTCAATAGGTCACGAGGCCTCGACATTATGGACGAGTCTATTGAGTTCGTCTGTTGGGTACCTACTTCCGGCCCCTACTATAAATAGAAGAAGCGTTGTGGTATAAAAGGTAATGTGTATATCATAATGTTGTCACTATGGTACGCGTAACTAATGTAGTATGTTCCAGTCAGTTAGGATGTCCTGTGGATGTGATATATTTGGCTAATGCACTACGTAACGTCGTATGTAAGAGGGGTTTCTTAATTTGGAGGAATCGTTCTATAGGCGGATCATGCTGGCTCTATAAGACGGGTAAACTTATGTGTGCGGGAGCCGCTAGTCACGCGGAAGATGGAATTCGAAGACTGCGAAAGTATGCCAGAATAATTCAAGAGATCGGATACCCAGTATGCCTGTCCAGAGTTCGTATAATTACCATGTCAGCCGTTCATAAATGCAGCCCATTATCATTAAGGTTATTGGTCGAATATCTCGGTGGTAACTATTATCCAGAAATTTTTCCTGCTGTGACATTCTACACTGAGGGTATCCACTTCGCTTGTCACCTGAGTGGATCTATTTTAATAACGGGTATAAAGAATCAACGACAGATCGTACGTGAGGTGCTACCGAAAATTCTAGAACTCGAAATCTGCAGTAATGGATGAATATCTACATTCTCTGTATTATGACCCGAGTAAACCAGGTAGTTTCGGAGGAGTTGAAAAACTATATCAGGCTGTTAAAGCTGAAGGATCACACGTTATCAGCAGGAAGAAAATTCGAGATTGGTTCAGTTCTCAAGAGACCTATACGCTAATTAAACCATCTAGACACAAATTTCCTAGAAGTAGAGTCGTGGTTGAAGGCTTAGACTCGTTGTGGGACTGTGATTTGGCAGACTTGACTGCTTCAGGAGGTCGTTATAAATACATTTTGGTTATAATCGATGTATTTTCAAGATACGCTTGGTGTCGTGCCTTGATAAAGAAAGATGCGAAACACGTCAGTGAAGCTTTCGAAGATGTGTTTCTTCATGAAACACGTAGACCATCCATACTGAGAACGGACAAGGGGACGGACTTTAATTCAAGACCCGTTCAGAGGTTATTCAAGCGGGAAGGAATCAAATACCTGTCGACCGAAAATGAAACTAAAGCCAATTACGCGGAGAGATTAATAAAGACCCTGAAGACGAGGTTATATAGATATCTCGTTCACAATAGTATTCAAGAATATTCCAGTGTATTGCAGGATATTTTTTGGAAAGCTACAATAACACGGTACACCGTTCCACCGGTTACACACCGACGTCAGTTAATAAAGGCAACGAATCTGAGGTGCGCTATCAACAGAAACTACTTCTTCGAGAGGGTAGTGTCAAATTAAAAAAGTACGAGTTCAAGGTCGGTGACAGAGTGAGGATATCACACATCAAAGGAGTTTATGACAAAGAATTTTATAAGAAGTGGACGGGTGAAATTTTCACGGTGGTACTGCGATATAGAAGAGGAGGTGTGAACGTTTACAAGTTGAAAGATTGGGACGAGGAAGAAGTCACAGGCTCATTTTACGCGCAAGAATTACAAGCAATTAAAGTGGACCCTGATGCAGTTTACAGAATCGAGAAAATACTAAAAAGGAGCGGGAACACAGTTTTAGTTCGTTGGCTGAATTGGGGTTCTAAATACGACTCTTGGATATCGAGAACTGATCTAGTGAAATACGGAAAGTGATGAGATTATACTTATCTAGCCATCATAGTGACGATTCTTTTCCCGGAAATGAAGCGGGTGATTTCACAACGCCACTACCCGCTGATTGGTTACTAGATTCACGATGGACGTGTTGCCTGGAACAATTTTCTATAAAACCCGAGGACCCGCATGACGTTATGTACGTATGTTGTGACGTATGCGAACATTCATTCGTTTATAATAAAATGGCACCCGTACTAAGAGTTATTTATAGAGGCAGTAAATCAACTTATAAGTACGGTAAGAGTCATGACGTGCGCGTTACTAGGACTGACCCGCAGTTTATAAGGGTATACGTCTTGGATGGTAATTTGGCGCCTATAAAAATTACTACTTCAGAGTACACGTTGAACTTTAGCCATAATGGGGACTCCGTACTATTATGACTTTGATCTTTAAAAATATGTACCCTACGATGACTCGAAGTACCTACCCGAGACTGAAGCGAAACCTGAAAAACTTATAAGGAAAGCCGCAGCTAAGAAGATAAAAGTTAAAAAGATAAAAGCAGGAAAAGCGAAGAAGACAAACATTGGAAAAGTTAAAAAGGAACCCGCAAACGACATATTCTCCTCACCAAAATGAGTAACTTACCTACATTTTCGAAGGCTACTGAAAGGGCGGAAGTTATGCAAAGGGAATGGATGGGATACAACCCCGTTAACCAGATAGTAGACGGTGCTCCTATAGAGTTCAACGTACCATCGACGTCTCAGAAATATATTGATTTTCGAAACAGTTTTCTAAACTTGACTTTGAAAATTGTGAAAGGTGACGGAAGCGCTTTGAAAAAAACTTCAAAAGTAGGAATTATTAACGCACCAGTCCACTCATTGTTCTCATCAGTCGACATCGAGCTTCAGCAAACTACGGTATCAACATTAGGACCGTTTTATCCTTACAAGTCTTATCTGGACGTGCTATTGAGCGCGGATGAAAATGTTATCAACAATGGTCTACAACAGCGGATGTGGTACAAAGACACGCCCAACGAATTCGACGATACAACACCCATCGGAGGCAATCTAGGTTTTTATGAAAGAGTGAAGCTCACGGCGGAAAGCAAAGAAATAAAAGTTTCCGGACCGATACTACATGATCTGTGCCAACAGGATAGATATATAATCAACGGTGTGCCCGTCCGCATTAAATTATGGCCCGTGAAGAATGCTTTCGCACTAATGAATGGCGAAGAGAATGAAGATTACAAAGTTAAAATAACCGGTGCTAGTATCAGAGTTTGCTTTTGCAAAATGATTCCTAGTGTTACCAAAGAAATCGAAGAACGGTTGAAAAAATCTGATGCCATTTATCCCTACCTGAGATCCGCAGTGAAGGCTTTCTCTATCGCCAAAGGGTCTTTCAATTTCACAGCCACTGACTTGTTTCAAGGAGATATACCTCGGCGTATCATAGCGGTTATGATTGATGCTGCAGGATTTAATGGAAATTACAAGAAAAATCCACTGAACTTTCAACATTTCAATTGCAGTAGCGTGGCTTTCACAGTGAATGGACAGTCATTACCTAGCCGACCACTGAGCATGAATTACGGGAAGGAAGATTATCTCGAAGCTTACAGTAACTTGGTACGAGCGTATCCCGGAACGTCCATATCACGAGAGGATTTTGACGGTGGTTATGCTATTTACTGTATTGACCCGACTGGATCTATCGAAGACGGACAACCGGTGGTCAAGGGATTGACGCAAATGGATATTAAGTTCACAGAAGCATTGTCGCAGACTATAGTGTTATTGGTATACGGGACTTTTCCATCACACTTCAGCATAAGCGAGGCTCGCATTGTGTCTTCTCCCAACTAATATTTTTGTGTATATTATTAGTGTTGAAAATAAAAATTTTGAAAATAAAACATAAGTTTCGTCTCGTTATTTCAGGGACCCCCCCACCGAAGGTATAGAAAAACAACAACAATGAATTATAATACAAATATAAGTTTTATTTTGACATAGTTATCCATTTCTTATTCAATAATCTTTCCCCCGGTGGTTTATCTATCTTCTTCATCATCGATGGTTTCCGAATTGCTGAGGACGTTGTAGGTGATTGCGTCTTTACAGCCGTTTTCTTGATGGTATTTTTCAGTAAACGTTCATATTTGTCATAAGGTATGACCACATTTTTTGAATATGTTGACATTATAAATGTTCAATCGGTACGTCCTTGAGTAACAGAGGCACTGCTTTCAAATTTTTCAGCAAATTTTGTCTCTTCCTAAGCACGCTATATTTCTCGTCAGCCAAGAGTCTATAAAACTTCTTGTAAGGCACTAATGTTTGTATATTCGTAACAGTCAAAACACCCTGCAACACATTCAAACATATTTCCGATAATGCGTTTATCTGGTCCGTAGTAGCCGTCTTCAACAGAGATATTAACTGCTTCCTAGAACAGGATGCGAGTAGTGACAAGAACGCTGCATTTCTAGAGATCCTGGCACTCATCCTTATAAAGATTTGTATATTATAGGATATTCACCGGGAAAGGTGTCAGTTCTTACACGAAACTCTGAATCAGTATTAGGCGTAGCGTCGATTATGAGATATCCATAGGGTCTGTCCAACACCGCATCCTTATAACAATCAGTCAGAAAACGTGATTTTCCCAGAAACAGCTGTTGACCTAAATATTTTATTTGATTCGCATCACGCACGCTTTTCAAAAGAATGGTATAGGAAGTATTCAAAGCTATAGTTCTGGCGTGTTTACCTTTTTGGAACAAGTTTTGAGTTAAAAATATAACTGATAAGTTCTTATGATGGCAGCCTTGTGTGAATAAACATTCCATATCGGAATTGTCCAAAACTTTGTGAGCCAAATCATCCAGAATTATCATAGCCGTCGTACCGTCCGCAAATTCACTCAGTAGTTCTTTGGAGGGAAGACCTTCGTGGAAATTTATGTGTGGGATGGCTATTTCCATTTCATCGAATAAGTCCTGATGCACTCCGAAACAGTATAGAAATTTCTGGGGATGAGGGCCGTCTATCATGTCTTCTATATTTTGTAAGAAGCGGAAAGTCCATCTGGTTTTCCCGCTCTTTGTCGCACCCGCGATCACGTAGCTGGAATTCGGTAAGAACGGTATTAATGACATGCCTAAGGCGAACGAACGTGTCACATATTCCTTATAAACTACTCTCAATATCCGAAAGGGATAGTGTCCATATTTTCTAGTATCACTCTCTTCGTGTATACCACTCTGTATACCTTCTTTTGAATTCTGTTGTATAGGATAGGACGGGCACTACCTCTACATATCTTCTTTTCAGTTATGAACACCTTGTTGGGTACGCCGGATTCACCTTCCCGCTCTTTATCTACCAAATGTCGTCTCTTCGGCTCTACAACATCAGGGTCGTCCAATGCCTTTCTCTTTCTATCAATCAGGGTGCTCATGGTCTTGAAATTAATGGCCTCAGAATTGATATAATTTAAACTGAAGCCCCGCACCTTGCACACCTCATCGCAGGCAGTTGTCCTGTAAGCATAATTCTTCGGTCCGGCGCTTCTGAATTGTGTGATAGTGTCCCCCTTTAACTCATCGGTCAGATCCCCGAGAAAATCACCGCAGCTGACGTCGGGGCCTCCCGTCTTTTGTACGTAGATGATGGAATCTAAAACAGAAATGTAAAATATTTTGAGGACCTAATATCAAGCTAGAGCATAATTTGGTACGCAAAAAAAAAAATAGTACTCACCAGTGTCAAAATACAGCACACTTTCTCCTAGATGATCCAGTACATCATATAACTTGAGACGAGCCCAGGAGGTAGTGTATATGGCCAGAAATATATTAGTCTTATTTTCATCGGGTAGGAAATGGTCGTCGTGGGTGTAGGATAACTGAATGTGGCTGTCATTGATAATGTGGAAGTCCTTCACGAGCTTCTTTGGGTCGGAAATCAAACTGAAGAATTTCTTCGGTTCACTGTCGTGAATTATCTCCGTCTGCGTCATGTTCTGTCTCTCTCCAAATTTTCCCCTGTAATGGATGAATGAATTAGTAATGCGATATAGTTTATGCGAATAATAAAAATTATTTATCTAAAAAAAAAATAACTACTTACCAGAGAATGTTCAACATGAGTTTCGAAGTGGCTCTGAGTGCTGGCTGTTTTTTTACATTTTCGGGATCCAAACGAATCCCCTCGACCCTTTCGTAATCATTCAGATATCTGCACTCGTCCTCGGCAGTTTTCACCCAGGCTGGCCAACCGCTAGCTTCTTGTTTGAGTTTGAGAAAGCTGAAAACAAAAAAATAAAAATGTTTTTTTTTCATCCCGTACTCAATGATACCCCCGACCAAAAAAGGGAGGGGAGGGGGCGGCGGCGCTTTTCGTTTAAAAAAATATACTTACGAATTGACGTATTCCGAGAAGAGTCCACCTTTCTTAGTATCCTGATTGTATTGCGTGGTATCTGTCCAGTGATATACTTCGTATATTTTCGTCACCACGTAACCCTTCTCTATGGCCTTCATTATCTCTGGCGTCGTCCACGTCCCTGTTATAGATCTCGCATCGGTACCGTGATCGCACGTCGTTTGTCTTTGATCTTCCGCGCATGATCGACACAAAGGAAAGGTGAGTTTTCCGTGAGATCTCAATGGCAATACGGGGTGGTACAATTTCCTCGGAGGAGAAACCTTCACCTTAGCCAGCCCGAAATATGCGCTGATATCTTTAAAGTCCTTAGTTATTATTTCAGGATGCCCTACTGGCATTTTGCCCGATTTATTTATATAAGGATACAGGGACGTGAAATCGACGTATTTGATGCTCTCACGGGGGCCCGCGTCTTTGTATAATTTGCAGGCATTTGTCCTACCTAAAAAGATAAAAGAATTTTTTTTAGAAATAAATTTTATTTATTTTTATTTTATAAACTTCATTTTTTTTTTTTAAATATGGAAACTTACCTCCGAAGAAAGCATCTCGTGGCATAAGTCGAGGTTGTACATCCAGCTGCGACAAGAAGTCCCGCAGTATTTCATTATTTGTTTTCTGCTCAGTGAATGTATGCTCCCAAATGCATACATATTTGTAACCCGCCTTCTTCAAAAATTCACGCTTTTTGATGGTCAGTGTGTACAGTTGATTCAGTGTCTGTTTAGTCAGCGGGTGTTTGGAGATGTGTCTGTTTCGTGGATAACACGTCAAACAAGCATGATGAAAACAACCTAAAGAAGAAAAAATACCGTTTATTGTATATGATCAATTAGGAAGGATGGGACAAATGTTTTAAAATGATTATACGTTGTACTGGAGATGTGTCTGTTTCGTGGGTAACGTGTCAAACGAGCGTGATAAAAACGACCTAAAGAATAAAAATACCATTTATTGTATATGATCAATTAGGGGGGGATGGGACAAATGTTTTAAGATGATTATACGTCGTACTCACCGTGAAATTCGTAGCAGGTGTTGGTCTCCTGACAATATCCATCCACCTTGTACTTTGAATTTGGTACCTTGAATTCACCGCGGTTCAAAGCGTGTTGTATGTCTCTATTTTTTTCGTGGGCCAACCAGGACAACCATTGGATGGAGACGTTCGAATATTGGTCCTTGTCACCGTAAAACCCGTTAGGAACTTTGCCTATAGGCGTACTAATGAATTTTTCATCAGTAATTTCAATTCCAGACTCCTCGGCTGTATCCCGTTCTACCCAATCATCACCGAGCAATACTCGCTCTTTATCATTCAATTTCTTCAGCAAACTGGTTTCTGATTGATCAGAGTTAGTGAGAGTTATAGAATAAGTTTCTTCCAAGAACAATATTTTATAGGCCTTCATGCACGCAGAAGATATCGTTATCGACATGAAAGGATCTACCTTATTCTCGGTAACTTTCAAAAACAATGACCGAAACTTCAAACAAGCCTGACGCAAGATATCAATGTCAGAAATGCAGTAAGCCAATAATTCTTTCTCTAAATTGAAGGTTTCACCGGCTTTAGTTTCGTGCCAACGTAGAAACGCCTCCCTGTCTGTCGTCGACATGGTGTCAGCCCCGTAATACGTTGAATCGGGATACGGCCCCTCATACAGTCGGTTCTCCTTCCTATTGAAGAAATGAGGGAAATATCCTGAAATAAAATGTTTAAATTTAATATTTAAAAAACAAATGGAAACGATATATATATTATTGAAGAAATGGGGGAAAATATCCTGAAATAAAAATTTTAAGAATGTGTAAATTTAATATTTAAAAACAAATATAAAAAAGAAATGCATATACCTTTTTTTAGTTCCTTCAAATCGAAAGCCTTCGGGAGAGCAGCCAATCGCATCGTCAGAAAATTTAGCGAATCTATTATTCGAATCCCATGGTGACCTAGCATGTACATGACCTTCGATCCAGAATAAATAATTTTGCTAGGCCTCATCCCCTGGAAAACCATGTATTCCAGCAACAATATAGCGTCGTAAGCCTTGTTGTTATGAGCCACTACCGTGGCGTGTTTATGGTGTTTAGTAAACAGCCAGGTTCCGAAGTTCAGTAGAGTGTCCGAACCAGACGCTATGTACTGTCTTCTCCCGCACGTGTCGCTACACGGTGTCTTTTTGTAATCGCCTTCTTTATCCAGGCTACCGCAATGATCGCATCGAGTACCGCAAACGTCGCAAGTCGAATCTGAGTTCACCGGCGAGTCCAAACAAGAGTCGCAGGCTGTTTGGGCCACCACCAAATTGGGCTGATGTCGATTTAATCCGCACGCGGGTCGTTTACAGTTTGAACACCTAAAAAATGAAACAAATTTTTTTAGATTACTGCGGGTTGGTGAGACGCGGGTACAACAATAAATTTTTCGTTACACATAAAATAATGTACTTACCGGCGACATTGACTGCATCTTTCCGCTTCACTGCACGTAGAGCAAGGGAGTCCCATTTTGTATCCACCGTCACATAGGTACACCTCATCTTGTGAACATTCAAAGTCGTAGAATATGAACTTGTTGACATCTTTCACTTTCTGTTTCGGAGGTCTCAAATAACAGAGGTGACCCGGAAGTACCCATTCCTTACAAGATGAACACGACCATTCTCCGCAAATGTGGGGTATTTCTGTCAGATCCCTCTTCGCACGATTCATTATGCTTCCACACTCGTTACACTTCAAATATTTACAGCAATTGGATAGTTTATTATCAGGTGCCTCTTTGTGTCTTTGGTAACAGTTCAAAGATCTACAGTCCATATTACAATCGTGGCACGTTAATAACTTGCCCATTAATAAAGGGTCAATCAAACATCCCTCTGTTTTGCATACTATGCAATATGACGTGCAGTTATGTCTATCTTTCTTGTCGAAAGGCTTTAAACAATTTTCACAAAAGTAAGATAGGCCGTAGAATCCTGAAACGCTGACTATCGGTGTGTAGTGGTCCTGATTATGATACAGATATATATTCCTGTCATAGTTGTTGCTGACTCTGGATACTTTTTTTCCAATTTCGCCGCATATGATTATAATATTCACCTTGAAGAACGATTCATACTTTGGTAGGTCGGCGTATGATCCCGGTCGGTCGGCGGAAATACACAATTTTTTAAGCAGGGTGTTTGCTAACACTTTTTGGTCATTTCGCCCTTTTTTCGTTAGGTCCTTATAGTAGGTTTCCGTCACTTTACCGTGTTTTAGAAATATTTCGAGCCGTGATAATCCGGGATAAGCTGATATAAGATCTTCGGAAACTGTACTAATCTTGGCCATCGCGACGCCTATAGCTCTAGGCAAACAGGAGTTGTCAGTATTGTGGATGAAGACCGTCGATTTTTTGTCCAGAAGTGATTTGTCACCGTCGATAGGAACTCCACCGCCTGAGCCACTGGGTTGCCTCAGTGACCCTACAGTTATTCGAAATGATCGGTCCAAGTCAATATGTTCGTGCGATGTCAGCACATTAGCTATTTTGTCGATAATCAACTGAGAATTCAGGTCCGACCATGCCGTTAACGGTACTATGATGGGTTTATCCAACTGATCGGTATGAAGGATAACTCTTCCCAGATCATTGTCTGCCAAATCACCTCTCGTCGTTCTTAGTATATGGTCGAACATGTTGGTAAGTCGTTCCGTCAAGTCTGACAACAGTTCACCGCGCCATTGATGGTCAAATTTCACGTCGTATATACTTTCCACAGCCGATGACCTCATGAATGATTTTATTTCACGAAGATTGATCGTGTAGGACTGATTAGCCGTCTGTTGCGTTTGCTCATCGTGACTAGTGTCGAGAGTAACTTCCTGCGGTTCATTCCGTCCCGTTAAATCTAGAGCGGATGACTGGTGAGCGGCTCGGGATGAGTCCTGGGGTTGAGACGGTGAGGGGGTTGGCCCGTCATTATCGGGCGACTGCTGTCTACCCTCCAGATATATCAATCTGTCATACGTATTTCTGTCTGTCTCGGACATTGTGTCCACTCTCCCGGCGATGCCTCTTAGAAAGTCATCACTACTAAATCCCTCGGCGTGCAATTCATCGATTAACCGCTCCATCTGAAAAAAGCAAATACTTTAATGAGCTAGAGGTTCCATATAACATATTTATAGCAACTCGAAATCACGGTGCTTAATGATTGGTTGCTATTTATAGCGCATGAGTCGTCCATTTATTTAAAACACGTGACGTGTAAGAGCTATATATAGACATTACGAAATTTCATTGACCTATGATCATTATAGCATCAACTCGCTTAATGATTGGTTGCTATTTATAGCGCATGAGTCATCCATTTATTTGAAACCCGTGACGTGTAAGAGCTATATTTAGACATTACGAAATTTCATCGTCCTATGATCAAAAAAAGGGGCGGGCACTAATTATTAATGGCTCCGCCGTAGGCGCTACTCGATTGGTCTATTTCACTTTTTCAACGTCACCCATCATATAAAAAGACGGTGATTCGAGGTACTAACTCATTCGCAGCTAAATTTTCATTAAGAAAGGATCATGGATTCTAAAATTCTCGTCAAAAATTTAGGGAGGGACCGATTTCTCACAGTCGGTGAATATGAGGACCGGAAATACGTTGACTTACGAATATGGAAAGAAGGCAAAATCCCTACGACATTCGGGGCTCGTATGAGCTTACCTAGATGGCAATGTCTGACTGAAAATATAAAGTCCATCGGTGAACATTTAGTATCCAGGAGTCCTATGGATAAAGTGCATCTGGGACACAATCTACATGCGGTTTTAGACCATAATAATGGTGTAGTACACTTACGCCAGTATTTCACCCCGAAGGACTCTGAACATTTGCACCCCACGAAGAAAGGCTGTACGATTAACCAACAGGAATTTGATGTATTGTTTCAACACATTGACGCCGTTAATCATGTTTTACCTGAATTAGAGACTGTGAAAGCTTGTTATTTAACGCACGATGGACAGATGGAAGCGTTAGCGTGTACAGAATGCAATCCTGGAGGTTATGGATTTTACACTCAACGTGATTATTGAACTTTGACCATGTGAGGAATACTTATTTTCATCGTAAATAAAATATTAACTTATACCATGTTATTCTCAATTATTTCGGATCATCATATACCCGCGTTGGGGGAGGGTGTGTGTGTGCGACGATTATTCATGTTTAAATGTTTTGGTGAATTATCGAAAGATCTCTACATGGTGAAAACCGCGTCAAGATCCGACTTCTAGAACTCTAGATAAGGCATATTATGTCCATTGCACGTGCGGCTTTAATGACGTCATAGCTATTTCAAAATAGCCTATCTCCGAGGCGGAGAGAGGTACGGACGAGCCGTTTTTAGATTATTAAGTTTTTTTTATTTATTTTGTCAATTAGCGGAATCCCTCTATATTAAGTTTTTTTAATTTATTTTGTCAATTAGCGGAATCCCTCTATTTGACCCCATGGAAATAATGTATATACTCGCGAACACTCATTTTAAAGATTACCCCGAAGAACTGTTTAAACAATTTAGTTCATTTCAGAGATGACCGAGTACCGTAGGCCATCACTATCATTTACACGATACATCGCCGAAAAAGATTACAAATTCTCCAAATTGTTAATTTATTGGTCGGAAACGTGAACCCTCTTTATAATAGGGCGACGGGGGAATTTTGCTGACAAATATTCAAAACCGTGTTATATCTGTCAAGTTTAAAAGTAGAGAACTATGTTCGCACACAACTAATGTGTTATTTAATTAAGCATGGCGGTTATTTAACCTTTTATAGGACAGGCCGGCAGTATGCTAATAAGCCAATTATACTACATTACAAACTATACTCGCTGTTAATACACCGCTGCGCACATGTCGCGGAATGAAAATGACTGCTAGTGTATCGGCTAATTCCAATGAACGGAAATGGGCAGAACGTTGAAACACACATCTGGTGTAATTATACTGTAACGTGAATTTCGGTCAAGCATAGTGGCGATGATTCGTTACTGGGTATAATATAAGGTGAAATTCTTCACTTGACACAAAACTACAGACATGGAAACACCTAACGCATTTAGTGACGGCGAGACACCCACGATGGAAATGGTATGTATAAATATAACTTTTATTTCATTTTAAATTGAACATGATATTTAGTTAGAGACAATAGTAGCGTTCGTTTGAGAAATATTCATACTTGTTGAAACCAGGGATTTCTTTGTGTATGGTTTTGAATTCGAACAATTTATATAGTATACTCGTATTCTGTCAGCGGTGCGATTTTATTGGTTTTTAATTACACAACCCCAAACGCTCTTTATTATTTTCATATCGGGAAAACAGTAACTAATAACGCTCTTTACTATACCCGAGGGCTAAACGAAAGACGAGTTGCTTGGAACACGATTTTTATAGCATATTCATGTAAAGCCTATATTTTTTACTACTGGCCCTAAAATAGTAAGGAACCATGTTGATAACCCAACATTGACACACCTTCGTTAATCACTCGTATCCGTATAATAATTTGTTTTTTGAATCCGAACGTCTTTTCTTCTGTTTCCTGCCAAAAGACGAAATGAGTAATTGGGACGATTGGGAGCTGAGCGACGAGGAAAAGACAATGACTTCGTGCACGTGGGACAGCGATGACGTAGAGCCGCCGACAAAAAAAGTGAAGGGGGCGTTCGAGGACAACGCCCCTGACAATTTATAAAATAAACGGATTAATGTTTTATCGGATTTAGTTCCATTCTGTGTAAAAAAGGGTATAGTATACATATATATTTTATTCACTATAATTTGATGTACGCATTTTATAACTGTATGCGTGGGGTGCGTTCATACACACACAAATTTTACGGCAAACACTAAAACATTTCGTATATATTAATTTATGAGGACGGGGATTATAAATAAAGTTTACCTGTCACGTTTGCGAATTTATCAATGTACCACCATATACTAGTTGTTTTAAACACAGAGTTATATTTGCATATTTCAAAACAATTTTGTATAGAATATATACTTATACTCACATTATATCAAACGTCCCTCGTAGTATCTATTTTCATTGAGCCATCTATGATATCACATCGAGAAACGACCGTTTATATACCTGAGGGGGGTCGACGAAAAGCTATATATAATAAACATGTCCGTACGTGTTTATATATTTATAGATGGGGGATCAAGTCTGAACGTGTTATAGCGAATCGACTGGCATGCAGAAAGCGGCTGTGTCAGGACACGTTTTAATCGATAATTTATACAGAAGCACATGGTCGAGAGTAAATCGATATTGACTCGTAGTATATGACGTGAGAATGCGTGTCTGAACATGTCCGGCCAAAAATATCCCTTCCGTATAATAATATGCTAATGGGGACCTCAAATAGACCGACGCGTGGGCGGAGAATATAGGTCAAACTGTCTAGACTGGAGTACTGCGGAGAATAGAGTTATCGTTCCTGAAATGCCCCCAAACGGGGGCCTTATCATCAGTGCCTCTAAATGCTCAAATTATACGAAATTTCTTCAAAATTGGGCGATTTCTTATGTACCATCCCCCGATACGGAGGTGGTCAACCGTGGGTCAACTGCCCTTGCAAAAAGAAATCCAAGCTTTTTTTAAGAAGTTTGGGAATCCTAAGAATTCATAGGATTTCCTAGGTTTGATCCAAGCTTTTTGAATGAAAAAATGTACTCTATAGCAAAGTTTGGAAATCCTTGGTTGGAACCTTGGTAAAGCTAAGTAAAGCTTGGATCTAAGGTTTACCAACGTTGTCACATAAAGTTAAACCTTTGAAAAGCTTGGAAAAGCTTGGAAATCCTTGACTCAGTGTTGACCAAACCTTGGTAAAGCTGAGTAAAGCTTGGATCTAAATTTTACCTAACTTTACCAGCTTTACCAAGGTTGCACATAAAGTGGGAAAAGCTCGGAAATCCTAATCAAACCTTGGTAAAGTTAAGTAAAACTTGGAAATCCTTGCAAAAGCTTGGTAAAGCTTAGTTGTAGGTCACATGACTGGGTCACACGACTATGCAGACGTCACTGTTGTCTGTGGCAGCATTTTGAATTAACTGTTGCACTGAGTTTAAATCCATGTTTTATCACAACAATCTTCAGGTAAGTTATTGCTTGTGTGGCCCTAATGTTTTCTATTTGACTCATAGAATATGGTTGTAGTGATATTTTTATTTATGATATTATGTTAACAATTATTTTACCATTTCCAAGAATAACCTTCAGGACCACTATCTACCTTTTCATTCCAAAGGCTTGTCTCTATCATTATATATTCTCAGCTAATTTATCTAATTTAACTGTTTTATCACACTCCATATACCTCAGATCCATAAACATATACCTGTGAATATTATTCTATACATTTTACAGGGTATAAGGTACCATTTATCTCAATCTAAATAGAATAACAAAATTCTAACTGAAAAGTGAACTTTGAATGAATAATATCATGAATGTGTATATGGCATGGTTCATGACTGTTGTAAATTTCAAGAGATTGTATCATTAATGATGATAATATTGTCAAAGTTGAAGCCTTTGCAGTGTCATTAGAGATTTTAAACTTTTAAATACAAAACAATTGCAACCTTGGTAAAGCTGGGTTGCAACTTTGGCCAAGGTCATTTACAACCTTGGTAAAGCTTGGTAAAGTTAGGTTGGAAAGCTTGGTAAAGCTTGGTAAAGCTTGGAAAAGCTAGGCTGGAACCTTGGTAAAGCTTGGAAAAGCTGAGCTGGAACCTTGGTAAAGCTAGGTAAAGCTAGGCTGGAACCTTGGTAAAGCTTGGTAAAGCTAGGTAAAGCTAGGCTGGAACCTTGGTAAAGCTAGGTAAAGTTAGGCTGGAACCTTGGTAAAGCTTGGTAAAACTAGGTAAAGCTAGATTGGAAACCTTGGTAAAGCTTGGTAAAGTTATGATTAAGATTTTGTAAAGCTTGGAAATCCTTGGATAAGCTCGGTTTAATTTGCTGAGGTATTCCAAGGTTTTCCGAACTTGAAACGGGCCAATACCGCCCCAAGGATTTCCCAGCTTTTCCAAGGTCTCTAATCCTAGGATATCCTAGGATTTCCAAGGAATTTTCCTAACATTTCCAAGTTTTTATTCCTAGGATATCCTAGGAATTCCTAGGATATCCTAGGACATATTGGTAAGGGTTGTCCCACTTTTCGGTAAGTTGGGTTGTAATCGTGATTATGGGGACATATAGCGACAGCTTGTGCCACTAAATACTCAAATTATACGAAATTTCTTCAAAATAGGACAATTTCTTATGTACCATCCCCAGGATATATGGAGGTGGTCGATCGAAGGTCAACTGGGCACAGTTTTTGGTAAGGCGGGTAGGAATCGTGATTATGTGGCCAAATAACGACAGCTTGTGCCACTAAATACCCTACTATACGAAATTTCCTTCAAAATTGGGCGATTTCTTGTGTACAATCCATTCAGGATATCTGGAGGTGGTCGACCGAGGGTAAACTGTGCCCAGTTTTCAGTAAGGAGGGTTGGAATCGTGATTATGTGGACATATGGTGGCAGCTTGTGCCACTAAATACTCAAATTATACGAAATTTCCTTCAATACTGGGCGATTTCTTATGTACCATCCCTCCAGGATATCTGGAGGTAGGCAACGAGGGTCAACTGGGCCCAGTTTTCAGTAAGGAGGGTTGGAATCGTGATTATGTGGACATGGCGACAGCTTGTGCCACTAAATACTCTAATTATATGAAATTTCCTTCAAAATTGATCGATTTCTTATGTACCATCCTCCCAGAATATCTGGAGGTGGTCAACCGAGGGTCAACTGGGCCCAGTTTCGGTAAGGCGGGTTGGAATCGTGATTGCATAGGATTCCATGGTTTTTGCCACGTAATGTGGAGTGTTGGATTTGCAAAATTCATGCAATCATGTATGTTACATCCGTGAAGGAATACATCAGATTCCAGTTTCAAACTCTCCGCGTCAACTGCCGATGTGCAGACTGTCTGGTCGCTTTAAGATAAAAATCTATTCCAGCCAGTTTAAACTGGTTTGTCTGCCGGGTTCGCCCATTGTATTTCAGTTGTGATAAGCAGCAAATCATGCTGGGAGGGTCATGTTACCGAATAGCACAACTAGACGTGCGGCATCCTTTGTAGTTGCTTTCCATTTGCGAATGTATCACGTGTGAAAGTTTAATCCGTAATTGATCACTTGTTAGTATATCGGTATTAAAGACGCGTGGCATTTTTATGAGTAAAATTATCTGACTCCAGTCCATATCCAGGAAAAATATTGATCTTTGACTTCTAAAGATCTTAGCTTAGTTATGTGTTTAGATTGAATAAAGACCGTTAATTCGACAATATTTCACCCAATTTTCGTATAAATTCACTGGGCGAACCCCGCAGACAAACCAGTTTAAACTGCCTGGAATAGATTTTTATCTTAAAGCGACCAGACAGTCTGCACATCGGCAGTTGACGCGGAGAGTTTGACACTGGAATCTGATGTATTCCTTCACGGATGTAACATACAGAATGATTGCATGAATTTTGCAAATCCAACACTCCACATTACGTGGCAAAAACTACCATGGAATCATATGCATTCCGGATACACGGACGTTACTTACAGAATGATTGCATGAAATTTGCAAATCCAACCTATACCACATAACGTGGCAATGACGAATATGGAATCCTATGCATTCCGGATACACATACAGAATTATTGCATGAGTAGTACGGGGGGCTTGTTGCCTGCACATCTAAAAATATATTTTTTGGCGGGTAAAATTGTTTGTACTAAAATATTCCAATTTTTTTTTTCAAAACATTAACAAATTTCAAAAAATTCAAAAAACTTCAAAAATTTCAAAAACTGAGGCATTACGTTATGGAATGAATAACGACAGCGGATCAGAATGTGATCATACACGCAATAATAGAAGTTACTTTGATGTTGTTATGAATAGAATTTTATCAACCTTACGTATTAACAGTTTATTGAGTTATGCATACATATAGTACGTCACTTGGACATTTTATCAGTTTATCACGTGATCACTAAATGTGGCAATCGGGTATCCACCGATGCCTGCAATGTATTATTTATAATAATTGGACTCATTTATCTCACGTAAATAATACTCTTAGTTGTTCCAATAAAATAGTTATCAAATTCGATCACCAATAGATTTGACTGTGGAATATAACGACCTTTAACTTATTTATCGATCTATGTTAGAACATGGTCTTAACAAAAAACATGACCATAAAAAAAATTACCTTACCTTTATGTATGAATCTAATTTGACCATGCGTAAATATTGTCAGCTTATCATTGGATTTACTCATCAGCCGATAAGCTCAGGTACAATTGTATCATGTTTACATGGACTGACTGTGGTCATAGCGTGACGAGCAAAATGTGATGTTTACACACTTAAGCTCTGGATAAACAATACATATCGCATCTGAATGAATTTCTGGAATGTAGGTTAGCCATGCGTTCACAGACACTGGAATAAAATAGTCACTGTCTATAGAGAAGTATGACCTTGTACGTAAATAATAAAGCGCGTGATCGAGTCTATTCATTCTCAATAATAGATCGTCATTTAGTCAAAACAGTATGATGTCCTTTATCCCCCACACATTGGAGCCGCACATTACTTGATGTTCACTTATACAGTTGTATGTCAATTATCAGTGGAGTGTCAGTGTACTTCATTGTGAATTAAATCACTCTGGGTTATTTGACTATAAACTATAAACATCTTACACCACAGCAGAGGGTTATTGTAATTTAATGAAAATGTCACACCGAGGTACGCCACCTTGATTGCTTTCAAAAATAGTGCAACTTACCTGTTGGTAATACACGAATGAAGAGCGTTTAACTGATACGAAATTACTACACGAATGAACTGAGTCTTGACATTTATATTTCACATCTTTCTTAAATGTTCCAACACATACATACATAGACATAGTGTTATACAGTCTTATATGTACACACGCTACGACACCATTAAAGGTGGACAATACACTCACGATGTGACAACATATACAGACATAGGCATAGTGTTATACAGTCTTCTATGTACCAACGCTATGACCTAATTAAAGGGGAATAATGCATGCACGGTGTGGAATGTTAAAGTGACACGAAACAAGGGACGTGATGTAATATTGGTGTTTGAATCTTAAAGGAACACAAGACACTCTAAATGGACACTCATTATGAATGAATGTTAACAATACAAGCGCACGAATAAAGAGCGTTGAACATATACGAAATTACTACACGAATGAATTGAACCTTGAAATTTATATTTCACATCTTACCAACAACAGCTACAGACATAATCATAGTGTTATACTGTCTTGCCTGTACACACGCTATGACATCATTAAAGGAACACAAGGCACTCATTATGAATGAATGTTAACAATAAACGCACCGGTGTTTGAATATTAAAGGAACACAATACACTCATTATGAATGAATGTTAACAATAAACGCACCGGTGTTTTTGAATATTAAAGGAACACAATGCACTCTAAAGGGACACTCATTATGAATGAACGTTAACAATACAAGCGCACGAATGAAGAGCGTTGAACATATACGAAATTACTACACGAATGAATTGAACCTTGAAATTTATATTTCACATCTTACCAACAACAGCTACAGACATAATCACAGTGTTATACTGTCTTGCATGTACACACGCTATGACATCATTAAAGGCGGACAATCCACTCACGGTGTGACAACAGATACAGACATAGGCATAGTGTTATACAGTCTTCTATGTACCCACGCTATGACACCATTAAAGTACATTGGATGTTAGGTCTATGACTCTTGAGTATGCACCAATCAATGAGCAAATGAGCAAAACAAATGAGCAAATGAGCAAGAAAATGAGCAAATGAGCAAAAAAATGAGCAAATGAGCAATAAAATGAGCATATGAGCAAAAAAATGAGCAAATGAGCAAAAAAATGAGCAAATGAGCAATAAAATGAGCAAATGTGCAAAAAAATGAGCAAATGAGCAAAAAAATGAGCAAATGAGCAAGAAAATGAGCAAAATGAGTAAAAAATGAGCAAATGAGCAAGAAAATGAGCAAGAAAATGAGCAAATGAGCTATAAAAATGAGCAAATGAGCAATAAAAATGAGCAAATGAGCAAGAAAATGAGCAAAATGAGCAAGAAAATGAGCAAATGAGCAAGAAAATGAGCAAATGAGCAATAAAAATGAGCAAATGAGCAATAAAAATGAGCAAATGACCAAAAAAATGAGCAAATGAGCAAGAACATGAGCAAGAAAAGGAGCAAATGAGCAATAAAAATGAGCAAATGAGCAAAAAAATGAGCAAATGAGCAACAAAATGAGCAAATGAGCAAAACAATGAGCAAATGAGCAAGAAAATGAGCAAGAAAATGAGCAAATGAGCAATACAAATGAGCAAGAGGTGAGCAAGTGAGCAAGTGATCATGTCGATAATAAAAAGCAGCATTTTATAGATCGAAAAGAAATTTTGTCAGAATATTGTCATCAACTCAATCAAGATCTCAACGAAACGCATTATTGACATCGATAACTATCATGGTGCATTGGCATTCATGGCCAGACAAATTTAATTCGTGTGTCTACAATACAATCTACCTATCCAAATGTCAATGCAATTATGAGTGATTTCAATATGAGCACTCTATTATATAGATATGTGTAACCTGGTGACATGATGAAATCGATTGTGATACAAAGCTAAAGTACCGCCCCATAGGGCAGATACATAGCTAAAGTACCGCTCATAGAGCAGAAGCTAAAATACCGCTCTAACGTTGTCTGAATCTACAGCCCCTTCATTATTATATCCGTGTTTGGTCAGTTTGACCATTTTCTTCATGATCATGTTATGTATGGGTGATGTTTTCATTCGATGCTGGTATTCTATTAATCGTTCGTAACTTTTGAGAAAGAGGAACAACAACAATAACAACAACAACAACAACAACCGCCGCCGCCGCAGCGTGACGAGCAAAATGTGATGTTTACACACTTAAGCTCTGGATAAACAATACATATCGCATCTGCAGCAGTCTACTTCACTTCGAATTAAGTCACTCTGGGTTAGTTGACTACATGCATGCACACACAACACAGCCGAGGGTTATAGTGCAGCGGCCGAATCGAAAAAAGAGCTCTAGTTTTCGAGATACCCCTACCCACGGTAGAACAAGTTAAAACTAACTTTTTTTAAAGGAGAAATATATACTCTTTACGAAAATGATAGTGAAAAATAACGGAATTAATGGCGGCTATTCTCAAATCGACGATGAACGATACCCACCAGTGACTTTTCCCAGAAATTAACGATTTTGGTAAAGTGAGCCCTGCGGCTATGTCCCAAGTTATTAGCCCACACTGTAGGCGTTAAAATGACTACAGCATACCATATCTGTACCTGATATGCAAGAAGTGTTGGTTAATTTGGATTTTCATGCCATTTGGAGCCGAAACATTTATTTTTTGTTGAAAAATCGCTCTTTTTCAAAGAAATTATATTTTTCGAACATTATCATTCAAACGTATATTGCAATAATATTGAAATATTTAGTTCATATGGTGTAGTAGTTATCTAACAAGCATATGAAGAAAGAAGTTAACAAAAGTTTTGAACGGTTTGCGAGATATTGGATTTTAGCTACCCCTCCCCCAAACACGTTTTTGGTCGAAAAGAATATATATTTTTGATAATGACATTACAAACATTTTCGAATTGATCTGAATGGGACCCAATATGAATCCCAATAAAGATATATATATATAAAACCTTTGTTATAAACAACACGTGACCAACTATATAACTCATATGGATCAGTAGTTATCTGGACATCACAAGTGGAAAGAATTTGACAGAAATTGAAAAATAACGGAATAGGTGGTGGCTATTGTCAAATCGACGATGAGCGATACCCTCCATGCAGTGACTTTTTCAAGAAATTAACGATTTTGGTAAAGCGAGCCATGTGGCTATGTCCTAGCCTATTTGCCCATATTGTTGGGGTTAAAATTACTACATCATACCATACCTCTACCTGATATGAAAAAAGTGTTGGTTAATTTAGATTTTCCTGCCATTTGGAGCCAAAACATTTATTTTTTGCTGAAAAATCGCACTTTTTCACACAAATATTATTTTTTTCGAACATTATCATTCGAATGGATATTGTTATAATGCCCAAATATTTTATTCTTATGGTGATGCAATTATCTGCCAAGCATATGCAGAAAGAAGTTAACAGAAATTTAAAATAATTTGTGAAATAATGGATTTTAGCTACACCTCCCCCAAACACGTTTTTGGTCGAAAAATTACATATTTTTGTTCAGAACTTTACCAAATTTCCCAATTGATCATACTGGGACCCAACATAATTCTTTTGCTGAAAATTGAGCCCGGGACATTGCTTAAGTGATTAAAGACGGGTTCAGGCTTACAGGCCCCAAATTACAACAACAACGCATTTTATTTGCTATTACATACAATAAGTGTCGCATATCAATCAACCAATCAATAGTTTATTCTAAAAAAAACAATAATGGTATACAGAGATTACAATAATTGGACAGCTGGGAAACCCAGCATGTCCGACGAATAAATGCACAAGTACTCCATTCGCGTTTAAGATTGAAATGCAGTAGTTTGAGCTATGGCCAATTGAGTAATCACATTAAAGCGTCCCCTCTCTGTCATTGTGGCAAATAGAAAAAGCATATCATTACTTTTTGGAATACAGTGGTCCTAAGACTGAACTTCTATGCGCCATACTGAATGTAATTTTATCACAAATACTCTTTTTATGTACAGCAACTCAGTCATCGCGAAAATATTAAAATAGTTGACGGGGTTCAGACATTTATCTCGAAAACAAAGCGATTTCCATAACGCTGCCATTTGTTAAAACTTCGTGAAAAGCATTGAAACCCTGCTGAGCGCGAAATTTACCACCACCAGATCGGCTGCAATCTCACGGCCATTTGTCCAGATCGTCGTTTGACTCTGAGGGCACACCCATTCAGTTCGTGGTAGGTTTACAATGGTTTACATGGGGTAGGGGTCCCTTAAAATTCGCCTACATCGTTTGCCATCTGCTTTGTGTAAGGTGCCACGGTGTTCTCGCGAACGGCGGGCTCGCGAGACCATTGCATCTTTTCTGACAGAACAGGCATTCGGCCACAATCTCGGGTAATATGGATAGCTTACGCCTTGAGCTAGTGGTGTGTTCAAAACTTCAAATAGGGATGGAGTCCCCTGAGAGTAAAATTTAGCCATTCCATTTGCTGACCATTTGTTGTAAAGTGCCATAGGCTTTCGGGAACCATCTCATCCATAACAGATTCGTATTGCCAGATAATAATCCCATTTGTCCACAACTTCAGTTAACATTGAGAGCATATCATTTTGTTAAGACTTCAAGTTGGATAGTGAGTTCCTCAAGACATAGAAAATTCGCCTTCTTGTTTGCCAGCCGCTTTTTGTAAAGTGTTCCAGGATTTCGGGGGAACCAAATCACCCATATATCAATTAATAATTCATTGATAGCAATACCTTTCGATCACACACTCAGCTAAGTATGTGAGAATATAACTTCAGTTCATGCTCTGATCAAGATATTAAATGGGTTAATGGGGTCCCCCCCCCCCAAAACAGTGAGTATTCGCCTTTCTCTTTCATCAACAACTTTTTGTAAAGTGACCCAGACATTCAAGACCCTGGTATACTACATGTATATATACTCTTTATATAGCGTCCATTTCTCTACACACGAAGTTAATAATGGGAGCACATCCTTTCGGTTCGTTTTGTGTACCAAGACTGCAAATGGGGTAGTGTGGCCTAACACATTACATTTCGTATTTGCCAGCCGCCTTTTGTAAAGTGTTCCAGGATTTCGAGAACAAAACACCCATACAAATTGTAAATAATACATGAGAGCATATAGATTCGGTTCAGTGTGTGCTAAAGAGTTTAGAAGGGTTATGGGTACCCAAACAGTGAGATTTCGCCTTCTCTTTGCTAGCCACTTTTTTGTAAAGTGCCCCAGACATTGGGAAACCAGCCAACCCACCCATCGTGCAATGAAGAGGTATATTTCCCGAATTACATACCATTTGTCCACACCCAGTTAATATTGAGAACATGTCCATCCATTAGAGTGTTTAAGACTTTAAATGGGGTAGGGTGCGCAAAGAAAATATTCAGCTTTGGTTTTTGCCAGCCGCCTTTTGTAAAGTACCCTAGGATTTTGGGAACCAAACTACCTATATAACATGTATATTCCCTGATAGCACTACCTTTCGTTCACACTGTGATTTAATAATAAAAGCATGAATATTCGGCGCATGGTGTTTTCAAGAGTTTAAATGGGCATATAAAGGGGTCCCACAAAAAAAAAATATTCGCCTTTGGAGTTTGCCATCCGATTTTCGTAAAGTGCTAAAGGCTTTCGGGATACAACCATGCAACCCATCCATCAACACCATGTATGCGCCCCGATATTACTATTTTTGCCCACATCCTCAGTTAATATTTACAGCAATCATTTTAGTTCGTGAGTTGTTCAACTTTAACACTTCAATTGTGTAGGGGGGGGCTAAAACAGCAAATTCGTCTTTCTTATTTATCAACCACTTTGTGTAAAGCGACACATGCACAACCGATCCATACAAATTATGTATTCTCTGATAGAACTACATTCCCGTCACACAGATCATATAGCTGAATTTCGTATTGCGTTGAAGTCTTTAAATTGGGTAGAGTGCTCTTGAAAAATATAGCAAATTCGCCCTTCATATTTGCCAAGCAAAGTGCCACACTGTTTCGGGAACAAACCCATCCATAAAAACATTGTATATTTCCTTATGTAACTGTCCTTTATAATTACATGATTCTTAATATTGAGATCATATTTTTTTCAGTTCGTGGTGTGTTCAGGGCGTCTAATAGGGCGGGGGAGCAAAATGATTTTGTTCTGTATGATTATGTTAGTCTATATTATGTGTCGTTTAGAACAAATACTTCAGTTGCTCAAAGTCGATATGTGTTAATATAAAATTACATGTCATAAATAAAACATTGTGTTGTTGTTGTTGTAACTGGGGGTTTAATTGGAAACCTGAGGTCATCTAAAACCAGGCTCGCGGTGTCTACGGATCAGGTTTTCATCACACGAATAATGATTAGATGCTCATTAGAATAATTTAGAAAGGTCTGTCTTGTTATCATAAATATATAGTTTTTCTACCAAATCGCGTCCGGGAGAGCGGTACCTAATTCCAATATCTTGAAACCCGTTGACAATTTCTGTCAAATTATTTCTACTTGTGATGTCCAGATAACTACTGAGCCATATGAATTATATAGTTGGTCACGTATTGTTTATAACAAATGTTTTAGTACTTAACATCGATGTCAATACATGCAAAATTACCTGTTTTCAATAAAAATAATTGTTGTTGTTGTAACTGGGGGTCTGAAAGCCTGAACACACCTGTAATCGATTAAACGGCATCTCCGGACAACACTTCCAATACAAGATTCATATTGGGTCCCATTCAGATCAATTCGAAAATGTTTGTAATGTCATTATTAAAAATATGTATTTTTTTCTAACAAAAACGTGTTTGGGGGAGGGGTAGCTAAAATCCAATATCTCGCAAACCGTTCAAAATTTTTGTTAACTTCTTTCTTCATATACTTGTCAGATAACTACTACACCATATGTACTAAATATTTCAATATTATTGCAATATCCGTTTGAATGATAATGTTCGAAAAATATATTTTTTTTGAAAAAGAGCGATTTTTCAACAAAAAATAAATGTTTCGGCACGAAAATCCAAATTAACCAACACTTCTTGCATATCAGGTACATATATGGTATGCTGTTGTCATTTTAACGCCTGCAATGTGGCTAATAACTTAGGACATAGCCGCAGGGCTCACTTTACCAAAATCGTTAATTTCAGGGAAAAGTCACTGGTGGGTATCGTTCATCGTCGATTTGAGAATAGCCACCACCAATTCCGTTATTTTTCACTATCATTTTCGTCTACAGTATATATTTCTCCTTCAAAAAAAGTTGGTTTTAACTTGTTCTACCGTGGGTAGGGGTACCCGACCACTTTTGGCGTTTGGCCGCTGTACTATTATTGTAATTTAATGAAAATGTCACACCGAGGTACGCCATCTTGATTGCTTTCAAAAAATAGTGCAAGTTACCTGTTGGTAATTACTCATACGAATGAAGAGCGTTTAACTGATACGAAATTACTACACGAATGAACTGAGTCTTGACATTTATATTTCACATCTTTCTTAAATGTTCCAACACATACATACATAGACATAGTGTTATACAGTCTTATATGTACACACGCTACGACACCATTAAAGGTGGACAATACACTCACGATGTGACAACATATACAGACATAGGCATAGTGTTATACAGTATTCTATGTACCAACGCTATGACATAATTAAAGGGGGGTAATGCACGCACGGTGTGGAATGTTAAAGTGACACGAGGTAAGGGACGTTATGTAATATTGGTGTGTGAATATTAAAGGAGCACAATGCGCTCTAAAGGGACACACGGCACTCATTATGAATGAATGTTAAAGAAACACAATACACACGCAGTGGGTGAAAGTTAAAAAGACACAGAACAATATTATTTAAACTTAAAATTTTAGGGCTCTTAATGTACCAGTTATGTATCGTTTCTCGCTCTACAATCTCCCATCCCCACTTATAGATATATAGCGAAGACGAGAATAACATGTTGATGAAGTTTATTGAAATTTAATCATTGTCAGAATCTTCGACCGTTAGATTTATTTCTAGGAGTTTCTTGAATTTTCTCATCGCTTCATCCGCAGCCCATTCATTATTATATCCGTGTTTGGTCAGTTTGACCATTTTCTTCATGATAGCGTTATGTATGCGGGCTGTTTTCAATCGATGCTGGTATTCTATCAATCGTCTGTAACTTTTGAGAAAGAGAGAAAACTCTGTATCGATGAGTTCTAGCTGAGCTTTTCCCTCAGCCTCTTCTCCCGACACGCCCTCTTCTTCCATCAGTTGATCAAACTTATCAGACAATGCTTTCACATCATCGATGACGCGTTTCATCATACATTTGAATGTGTCCATCTCATTGATGCATCGCGCAGCTTTCTTACGGCCGAATACCGTTCTACTACCGGCGACAGTATCATCCTCTGAATCTGAAGAGGACGAAGCCGTTCTAGATTCTGATGAAGGTGAACGGGGAATGATATCAGATTCGGACGAATCTAGAACCGTTTCTCGGTCATCTGTATCTTCCCCGAAAAAATCTCCCTTCGTTCCTGACATAATTCCGTGTTTAATCTGTTTATGTCTTTGTAGATTGTAGTTCGTCGGTAAAATATTTCCGCATAAAGGGCACCCAGGCATTATCGCGAATTATTGGAATAACGATCACTCTTATATTAACGAAAAGATCGAAAAAGTTGTGTTAAAAAAAATGGCGCTCGCGCGCGGCCCCTTCCCCTTTTTTTGGAAAAAAATGTACGCATGATAACATTATATTCATACATGCTAACGATGACGTTAAGGTCGTTTTGGTGTTCTCCACTCTTGCTCATGTGCTCAGTTGCCCATTTGCTCTTTTTCCCACTCCCCTCTTGATCATTTGCTCTTTTTTCTTGTTCATTTACTCTTTTCTCCTCTCCTCGAATGCACGTTTCCTTTTGATACGTACGATCCCCCATACAAAAAATAAACCGAACCAAAAAAAGGGGAAGGGGCCGCGCGCGAGCGCCATTTTTTTTAACACAACTTTTTCGATCTTTTCGTTTTTTTGCTCATTTGCTCATTTTATTGCTCATTTGCTCATTTTTTTGCTCATTTGCTCATTTTTTTTGCTCATTTTCTTGCTCATTTGCTCATTTTTTTGCACATTTGCTCATTTTCTTGCTCATTTGCTCATTTTTTTTGGCTCATTTGCTCATTGATTGGTGCATACTCAAGAGTCATAGACCTAACATCCAATGTACTTTAATGGTGTCATAGCGTGGGTACATAGAAGACTGTATAACACTATGCATATGTCTGTATCTGTTGTCACACCGTGAGTGGATTGTCCGCCTTTAATGATGTCATAGCGTGTGTACATGCAAGACAGTATAACACTATGATTATGTCTGTAGCTGTTGTTGGTAAGATGTGAAATATAAATTTCAAGGTTCAATTCATTCGTGTAGTAATTTCGTATATGTTCGACGCTCTTCATGCGTGCGCTTGTATTGTTAACATTCATTCATAATGAGTGTCCCTTTAGAGTGCATTGTGTTCCTTTAATATTCAAAAACACCGGTGCGTTTATGGTTAACATTCATTCATAATGAGTGTATTGTGTTCGTTTAATATTCAAACACCGGTGCGTTTATTGTTAACATTCATTCATAATGAGTGCCTTGTGTTCCTTTAATGATGTCATAGCGTGTGTACATGCAAGACAGTATAACACTATGATTATGTCTGTAGCTGTTGTTGGTAAGATGTGAAATATAAATTTCAAGGTTCAATTCATTCGTGTAGTAATTTCGTATATGTTCAACGCTCTTTATTCGTGTGCTTGTATTGTTAACATTCATTCATAATGAGTGTCCCTTTAGAGTGTCTTGTGTTCCTTTAAGATTCAAACACCAATATTACATCACGTCCCTTGTTTCGTGCCACTTTAACATTCCACACCGTGTGTGCATTATCCCCCTTTAATTAGGTCATAGCGTTGGTACATAGAATACTGTATAACACTATGCCTATGTCTGTATATGTTGTCACATCGTGAGTGTATTGTCCACCTTTAATGGTGTCGTAGCGTGTGTACATATAAGACTGTATAACACTATGTCTATGTATGTATGTGTTGGAACATTTAAGAAAGATGTGAAATATAAATGTCAAGACTCAGTTCATTCGTGTAGTAATTTCGTATCAGTGTCTGTGAACGCATGGCTAACCTACATTCCAGAAATTCATTCAGATGCGATATGTATTGTTTATCCAGAGCTTAAGTGTGTAAACATCACATTTTGCTCGTCACGCTATGACCGCAGTCAGTCCATGTAAACATGATACAATTGTACCTGAGCTTATCGGCTGATGAGTAAATCCAATGATAAGCTGACAATATTTACGCATGGTCAAATTAGATTCATGCATAAAGGTAAGGTAATTTTTTTTATGGTCATGTTTTTTGTTAAGACCATGTTCTAACATAGATCGATAAATAAGTTAAAGGTCGTTATATTCCACAGTCAAATCTATTGGTGATCGAATTTGATAACTATTTTATTGGAACAACTAAGAGTATTATTTACGCGAGATAAATGAGTCCAATTATTATAAATAATACATTGCAGGCATCGGTGGATACCCGATTGCCACATTTAGTGATCACGTGATAAACTGATAAAATGTCCAAGTGACGTACTATATGTATGCATAACTCAATAAACTGTTAATACGTAAGGTTGATAAAAGTCTATTCATAACAACAACATCAAAGTAACTTCTATTATTGCATGTATGAAATTTTTGAAGTTTTTGAAGTTTTGGAAGTTTTTGAAGTTTTTTTTTTTAATATTTTAGCACAAACAATTTTACCCGCCAAAAAATCTATTTTTAGATGTGCAGGCAACAAGCCCCCCGTACTACTTGCATGTATTTTGCAAATCCAACACTCCACCTAACGTGGCAAAACTACCATGGAATCCTATGTATTCCGATTGCATGACATTAGCAAATAATAATCTTCCACATCACGTGGTAACCAACTGGAATCTGATGTATTCCGTAAACAGACATAAAAATGTCGACTTATCTATTTAAAGCGCCTGTCCCTGACGAGTAGTCAGCGTATAAAAATAGACATGAAACACTAGCTTAAAGTGACTATCCAAATTCATAGCATAGTGTCGGTCAACATTACCTCTAGTCAAAGGCGGATGGTTGGGTATACATACACCATCTTATATACAAATATATATAAAGGTATGTGGCACGGGCTCAGTGGAATAAATCACTTCTTTCTTTCGCTGTCGTTCAAGTGAACATTAAATGTAAGTCACCCCTGCGTGCTTGCCTTGAGGGCTGATTGAAATGCTACGCTGAGGAGTCATTTAAGCATACTGATGCTGGTAAATAAATTAAGAAATTGCCATTAAATAAATAAACAAAGGTTAAACAAACATATTTCTTTCAAAAAGGTGGTAAGTCTTTTCTCCTGCTTTGAGCATAATTGACAGTATAAGGTATCAGCACAGTACAGAAGTTACTCTCCATTGTAGATCCATAATTCCGTGTACAATGCTTTGAAGCCACTGACAATCCGAGCCAAAAACAATATCCAACACAAACACCTTGTAAAAAGTTATACGTTATATTATGCGGATAATTAGTTATCAGACATCTCTGACTAGCTTATCTTTAAGATTATGATTCTCAGTTTAAAGGTTTCTGCAATGCTTTTAGCCATTTTTGGTGAAAGAGCTTGGCGGTCGATTGTGTCCAAAAAATATATAATTTGTTGGCGGTATTAACTTTGTGAATTTGATTTGTCGGTAGAGAGGAAATTGCTGTGAAATTACTTTTGTCCCTGATGTTCCTCACCATGGAGTTGAATTTTGAAATTAATTGTTCTTGCGGCAAATTATTGTTGAAATCTAAGAATTGAAAGAAAATTTTGGCTTTCAGGAATTAATTAGGATCTCTTCCAAGGTTTTACTCGTATTATGTTTTGCAAAATGTATGACATTGTTGAGTGTAAAGTCGGATAAAATTTCCAAATCTACATTAGGTTGTATTGAGTCAACCAATTTACTAATGGTGCCATCCGACAAAATAGGAGATTGTTGGCTAATAGAGAATTTGGCACTGTTTATATAAAAGACATAGCTGCGAATAAAACCGCCGGTGTTTTTTTACTGGCAACTGATGCGTTCGGAGATTTGCTATTGGTTTCGCCTTTAGAAGAGGAAATTTCCTCTTGAAACCCTTGGGTGTTCTCAAGATGAGTGGTCTTCTCTTCTAAAGGGAAATGGGAGATCTTTCCCGGTGCGGCTGCAGAAGTGCTAGGTTGTGCTCGTTCAGGAGTTATATGGGTATCTTCCCTAGCGATAAGAGAGATGTTTTTCATTCTCGGCTTGCGAGGTGTTATCTGTTCCTGCGGTTTTAGAGATGTGATTGAATATGAAACCGCTTGGGTGGTTTGAATAATTTATCCGCCACAACTTGCGAGGTCTGCGAGATTGTTTCGACTAGGCTATTTACAGCAGAATCCGCTATTCTAGCCATCGTCGTGGTTACCGATTTAGTGACAGTTTGAGAATCCATATTAAGTGGCGACCCACGCCGGGTTCTCATACTTTCAAAGTTGTGCCATATTTTGTCGAATTGGTTAATTGATTCTCTGGACACTTTATGGCCTGAATTCCTATTTGCCCCTCTACAAATAATTACATACATACGTGGGTGACCCAAGATGAATTCTAGCTGGTAAAATTCCTTGAGTCGATGTGTATTTGCTGAAATCACTCCATTGGCAATTACTCTCCAAAATTTTGAAAGCCCACATAAAACTGTCTGTTTCAGAAATAATCCGAGTCCTGTCCATCACCTCATTTACTGGGATGGCTGGCTTGATACATGTTTAATGTCTTCTATTCTGCGATTGAAGTTTTGAGGCACTGTTTCTTTTTCCAAATAGATTTCGTAAATGGCCAACCACTAGTAATCTGTCTACGGTACTAGTAATAATATTTTGCGACCACTGTACTCTGCATTACTTTTTCACATGGCCACCTTACACCCAGTCCAGCTTTTCGTGAGCGCCGTGCAACGTGTTATCTATACACAACACAATATTTCAATTAATAATTTGTTTACGGTTTAATCAACATTCGAAGTTGGTCACTGACCGACATTTGCAACTGCATCATCAATGCAGCGTCAAGCCATGCCAGACAAATACACTCTGGTGGTTATAATGCTGACTTTAAAAAGGTACGAAGGTCGGCCACGGTAGGATTAATCATGGTTAATAGCATCAATGCAGCCGAGTAACGTGGTAATACCGGTGGTCAACGTCGTTAGGGAGGGGGTCAATTAGAGCTTAGCTGTATACACACATGTACATTTAGACCATTCCAATGACCAGATGCATCATGTTCTTATCAAAACATGTGTGGCTATCATTCTGAACGATTCGGCCATTTCCGCTTTGCTAGGAAATAACCTCTTCCATAATTGGAAAACATATTTGCGAAATTCTACATGATATGGCTCTGGTGATGACATTGACTCAATGACGCATAGCTGCGAATGGAAAATAATTTATTCACTATGGCTGCACCAAACTGGATTATATATTAAATACATTGAACTCTCTTTGTGTGAGCTTTGTTTGTTTGTTCATATACCGATACAGCACATCGGAAGTGTACGATAAGCAAAACACTCAACACTGTGGCGATTTTTTTTGGGGATAGTGATTCCGGTGACCCATTCAACACCAAAATCTTGTGGCGAGGAATAGTGAGCGCTATTTTGCAAACAACATGGTGCCAGTTTTAATTAACTAAAGTTAATTAGTGTGGTCTCCCCATTGTGGAGTATTTTGCTTATTGCACGCTATTTACATGTACCGATACATTCTTTACAACAGGTTCTGGAACAGACTTTGGCTTTGTTCACATAATGCAGCTTAGGAACTATGACAATTACTTACTATTTACGCGATATTTATTATGTTATAAAGAAAGGTCTGAGTGAGCCACAGATTAACTATAATATCCTGATCGGGCTAAAATAGACCGATCGGTCTTACTGGTACATCGCTCACTGTTGTAAGAGAGAGAACTCTAAATATTTTACTATTGAAATTCTGTTTGTTTGAATATTTACATATGTTTATTTTGAATATTCTCAGTTTGCGTTTTATCGTAAAGATGTTTGAGATTTATTGGAAAGGTTTGCAAGTTATCGCAAAGATGTTTGTGATTTATTGCAAAATTGTTTTTGGATTTATCGCAAAGGTTTGCTCCCATTATCACATATGCATGCTGGCTGTGAACGACCGATCGTTCTATTTTAGCCCGACTCGGAAATTATAGATTGATAGCTTGTTCACTCAGACCTGTTTAAGATGTCTGATTTATAATGTTTGCTTTTAATTACACACAAATTAAGAAATTTGGACGATTATTTCAGACAATCAGACAAAATTTACTCTACGTGCAGGCAACAGGTCAGGGAAATCCTGACCCATACCTGTTTAAGATGTCTGATTTATGTTTACACAGAAGCCCATTAGCGCCAAAAAAACCTTTGCGACAAATCTGAAACATCTTTGCGATAAATCGCTAAATATAATCACCCATTACGTAGTCTGAGAGCTATCACAAAGGTGTTAGTGATTTTTCGCAAAGTTGTTTTGTGATTTATCACAGTTTGCTCCCCTTATCCCACACCCATGCTGCCTGTGAAAGACCGATCGGTCTATTTTAGCCCGACCGTGCTATTATAGACCGATTGGTTGTTCACCCAGACCTCTTGAAGATGTCTGATGTATATTTATATTAATACAGTTCAGGCCCATTAGTGCCAATGCATAAAAATACATCTGTGATAAATCACAAAACATTGCGATTTATCGCAAACCCTTGTGATCAATCAAAAACCTTTGTACTAAATCGCATATATTTATAAGTTGTCTGCGATTCGCAAACTTAATGTTTGTGATTTATCGCAAGGTAATTTTTTATTTATCGGGTTATTATATATTGATTGGTGTTTCACCCAGACCTGTTTAATATGTTTGATTTATGTTTACTTTAAAATTATTGCACACAAACTAAGAAATTTGGACGACTATATTTTAGTCATTCAGACAAATTTTATTCCACATGCAGGGAACAGTTCAGGGAAATCCTGAAATCGAGATATTAAACCTTGAATTAAGTACAAAAACACGATCAAGGTTCTATAAAAGTAATATAATTCTGATTATTTCATTTTGCAATATGCAAGGGAGTTCATGTAACTGATAGCATGATCTCGAAGAACCTCGATCGTGGTTTTGTACTTAATTCGATGTTTAAACGCCGTAACATCATTTGGAATCTAACATGCCACATTATTAAATTTGCCATCGTCCATTTTTCGTAATTTCGAGTGCTTGGTATCTGGGCAGGTTCTCCACATAGTACCTATATATTCGGTTCTCTGAAGTACCAAATTACTAGGTGCTATGCATAGTACATAAATATTTGGTACTACAGAGAATTTGGTACTCCCGCGGGACAAGTTCAGTACCTACGTAGGTACTCTGGAGTACCTATTGTTTTAACAATATGCATAATGCCTGGATAGGTACTCCACAAAACCTAAATATAGGTACTCCAGAGAACCTAAATATTTGTACTCCACAGAAGCTAAATACAAGGTCGGATCCAAAGGGGGCGCCCCCGGCGCGCGGACCCCCTATTTTCGCCAGAGCAAGGAATTTTTGCGAGGTGTCCTGGCGCCATTTGTCTCGGGCGCCTGAAGATTCCGCACTAAATATTGCTAACGTGCATGCAAATACAGCAGTTTACATGTTTTATATTACTGAAACGTATAGTTTTTTTAACTGTGGGTTGAAATTACTTCAATTTGGTATTCCATGTGATACGTATAGCCATGCAAGGGGCGAATCCAACATCCCGAGATGAAGGCCCGCGGGCTATTTTTCGCCATGCAGAGCAAACAATTTATGCGACATTTTGTATCGGAGTGTCGGAAAATATCTCGCACGCGCCAAGTTTTGGACGCCCGAAGTTTCAACACTGAATATTTCTACCAAAAATAAATATAGCAATTCTAAAAGTGGAGTCAAAATTTAGACAATTCCATCTGTATGTAAAGAACAAATGAATGATAAACATGAGTCGTCTACAGTGCACTCTATGTTATACAATGTAGTCCGATCAACGCCCGGACAATGAAACGCACTGGCGGTAGTATCATCGTAAAGAGATTATCTAAAGGCACATACGCCATACTAATATTTGGTATACATGTAACGTATACATAGCATATTTTCGAATTATTATAGAAACACATTGCTGGTTCGTTTCCAATGGTATATATGCATGGCATTTAAAATGGGTTATATCTTCCATCCCATGTTGTGCCACCCTAATTGGAACAAATGTGTGATAACAAGACATCTTCAGGTCACGACAAATACGCATCTGCCAATGCTTAATAAAAAAAAAGTTTGACACGAACTCGTCCTTCAAAACATCGGTTTCCATGTGTCGTTATCATCATTAGTCAGTTGATTGGCTGAACATATATTTATTCATAACCCAAACATTTACACAACAGATATTATTTTACATACAATATTTTAATTAACGTTATGGATGCATCCAGAATGTAGATGAATAGGGGATTGGAATACTAGTTAATCAGTTCCGTGTCAGATATTTTTTGGTGAAAACTGTGTTTATACTAATAAAACGAAAACGTGATTGGAGTGTGATCGGACCACACGTTTGGCTTGTATTGATGACTTATTTTGCTGGTGTATCATGAAGCTAATGGCTATTAGAAGTAAAACTGAAAAAATCAGCATGTTCAATGGAGGAATTAAGTGGTTGGATAGATGCATTGTATTACCAGCCGAAACACCTCTATGCTAGTATACTGTCTAGAAGCCACGATTTTGCGATTATTCATTCTGATTACAAAATATTCTCCCATGCACCAGCCCAAACCATAGGCGACCCGGTGATTCCGGGGCTTATCCATGGGCATGTCCGGTGCGCCAAAATCATCATGGCACCCAGATAATTCACATTTGCACAGACTTTCAGAAGATAAATTCACTGTTCAAAGAAGCTTTGATCTTCCATCACTAACCTTCCATAGTATACTGTAATTGTACTGAATGTTATTGTCACTCGTTCCATATAGGCCAAATATAAAGCAATATAAACAGGGTCCAGAACACAGGAAAACGCGTCGTTTTGAATGTAGTATACGCAACATTTCCATGGGGAGGTCCTCCGGACCACCATCTACGAGACCACCATCGGCTTCGCGGCTCGGATGATGCTGTGCATCATATATACAATGACACATAGCGCCCCCCCCCCCCTTTTTCAGTTTCCTGGAACCGCAAATGAAATATATACGTACTCCAGAGAACCTATATATATAGGTACCCCCGAGTACCTAACTATTTGGGAGGTACTCTAGATTACAAACAAGTAGGTACTTATCCCCCTGGGACAAAGCTCAGTACCTACGTAGGTACTCCAGAGTACCTAGCTATTGTTTTAAGAGTGTATTGTAGGTAGGCATTCTGAAAAGCAATTATGTATTATTTTATTTATATTTAGCTGAAAAAGAACGTTGAATACCGTATACGCATTGAACAAGACTTAGGTAGCAAGTACATGATTTATCTGCTTGTAGGGGGTCTGAAAAAAATAGAAAAATAAATATCTTGGGGGGAGGGGGCATAACAGCTATTGTAGCCTGTGTTAATGTGTCATTACTGGTTTGATGGTTTCGTTATTTAAAACAACTGGGAAAGTTTACAAAAAAGTTAAAAATTTGGATAGGTAACAGGATTGTTGTATTAAGTGAAAGCCAACGGGTTACAGGAAAATATCCCGATTTCTGGTAATTTTGTAATTCTTCCCTCGCTAAGACCCCCCGGAAACAGCCGAACTGTACTCGGTTGGAATCGGTACATCTCAACTGGCTAAAATCCCAGATACAGGAGGAATAACTCTAAATTCACTCAACGCAACAACTTTTACCTACATATTTTAACCGTATATATGATCATCTTAGCAATACAAACTAGGTTTTAAATATTTATTTTAACATGTATAAATGTGAACAAAGGAGGGATAATCTGAAGAAAACAGAAAAGAACACAACATTGGGGATGTGCATGTTTTTTCCTGAATTTTTTTTTTATTTTCACAAAGAAGAGACAATAACTTCGACATGTTTGATAACAAATATAGCTACACATAACGACAGTTTGTGTTCTCCTATATCCGCCTGGACGTGTCAGTCTCCGTGAAAGCTTGGTTGGACTCGATTTCATCGTTAGTACTACGACGCACGTTCGCTGAATCGGGAGAATCTGTATCGCGCTCCTCGTCGTACTCATTGTTATTTTTCGAACGATTTTTACCTCGCTTTCCCTTCTTTGAATTCTTTTCCTCTTTCGCTTTGTCGTTCTCTATCTTCGTCAACATATTAGAAGACTGAAAACATATACATTAATATACCGTTTCAACCTCATTACACAAACTACTGAAAACAAGTGTGGTTATACGAACATGGCCCAATTGAACCTCCAAATTATGTATGTCAGTTGGAAGGAGGGGTAGGAAAGGTGGATACGTACACGAGATACCGATCTACAGTTTCATATACTCCAGATTGTGTCCATCTGTTTAAATTTTTCGTACAAAAATGAGATCAATGCTTTTTATTTGTACCATGTCAGGAATAAACTAATAATTGACGCTCTTTTGGTTCCTTGTTGAAGATAAAATGGGTTCCAATTTTTCGAAATATATGACTTGAACAATTCGTTCTGCGGCATATCAAATCTGTATAAAAAGTATTTTACGTATTCATCAACCTATTTCGATCCCCTGAACCGAACCGAGAAGTTAAAGTGAACAAAATGCTAGGCATCAAACCGCCATGTGGCTTTAATTATATATCCAACCAATAGTCACATATATTCGATTTTGACACCAAGACGAGGTTCCCAAGAAAAGAACAACAGTTATCAATTAGGAATTATAATTATATAGTACGATTAAACCGGTGTATAATCAGTGTCGATGACCGCTAATCCACTGAGCACGCTGCCGAAAATCTTTGTGTGATAGGCCGGCCGCCCGTAACTGAAATTATGCCAATTCATGCAAATGAATATTCCATTAGGGACAAATTGGTAGCTTCAGGATACCAATTGGCTTTTAAAAAATAAAATAATATTCACCATCTCTCATGATCCATCACTCCGCAATAGGCTATACTCTACGCGTAGAAAGTAACCCGCCTCGACCGGGTATATCATTCCAGAGATTTTCGTCATCAAATCCAGATCAATTACCAAAAAAATTATGATTTCGCCAGTTACTTTCGATTGTACGTCGACCAATGAAAATGGGTTTATCAACAGGCATGCAACAGCTATTGGGGTCAAGGTCAAGTGAACTCCGCAGTAAATATTGATTATTTTTCGATCAAGTTTGAGCGTCAAAAACAAGTTAGATCTTAGTAAAGGAAATGGTGTGTTGAAAAGATTTTTTTTATCGTAGTGGCATGGGTTTTTTTTTTCTTTTCTTTTTTTGGATAAAATTTCGTATTTATGAAATTCTGTTGCTGACAACTTAAGTCTTCCGATCGGGACGGGGTTTGTTTCTACGCATAGAGTAGTCTCTTGGTGAGAGATTGATGATGACAAATAGTGAATAATATTGTCATTTTTTTAAAGGAAGTTTTGATCCTGAAGCTACTATTTTTAGAAGCTGTGTACCTTTCCCAAGAATTATATAAGTATAGATAATAAAAGATTCCTGCCCTCTGTGCTCGAAAAGTATTTGGTAAACTAACACACATTTGCTGTATACAAAGAAAACAGGGACATTGCAATATTTGGGGTGTCTCACGTACACCTTGTGTTTACTGTGTTGCCAGTGTAATACGTCAAGAACAACATCAACTGACTACCTTAATACGTACAGTTAAATTGTTTCCATTATTCAAGTGTCTGTCACTCGACGAAGACTACGCTTTGTAGGTTATAAGCAACTAAATACATGAAATTATGCCCCTTGGCATTTGTGTAGGGAAACTCGAGTCAGCATACAAAAAAATACCGACAGCTGAATGGTGTATAATATCTTCAGTTGTTTAATGTGAAAGAAAAAAGAAATCCATAGGCTATGTTAATTCCTCGGCCATTTCTGTGGGATTGTTCGTCAAGTGGCTACATTTGTCACCAAATTTGGTAGGGGGTGGGGGTATTTTTCTATATTGAAATTTTGTGCACAAAAGGGGGTAGTTGTGGAAATGGCAATTTATTTCCAGGAATAAGTATGGTGAGGCACAATTTCTTTTTTGACAACTTATGTCCGACGTGGAGTTCTACACGCAGAAATATTTAAAGTTTGGCTCAGTAGGGCAATGAATCGTGGGGATGGCTTAACCCTAATACTGTCGCCTATTAGAAATATAGGCAAAAATCGTGTTTTGTGATATCATCGGCTTGTAGGGCAACGAAGTACAGATTTTGGTCACCAATCAAATCAAATCCAAGAGTGAACAAAATTAGGGACCCAAAGCGTGTCGCAGCGCCCCATAATCTGACAAATTAACCCTTTGCAACAAAATTCAGATTTTATGCCAAAAAATGGGTGTTTTGTTAAAATGAATTATTTGGAACATATAGTGCACCTTTAACGTCGAAAAGTGGACAAACGATCCCAACAGTCTCTTGTTGTATTTAGTGATCCGACTTTTCTCGATCTGTTTTTGGGAGTGGACCGGGAAATTCTAAGGGACACAGCGAACCCCAGTTTCGAGTCCAAAAAATCGAGGGGGGTGGGGTAATTAAAGTTACAAATTTGTCATTTCCTTCCATGTAATGAAATGCCACTTTTTTGCGTCTTGAAGACTGTTATTGTTGGCATCCAGTTACATTGTCAAATCGGCGTTATTATATGTCCCTATGTGTTTCCCGCGACCAAAACAAACGATTTTCGACTCGAAAATCGCACTTTTTGTGTATTTATGTTGTTTTTGAAAATATTTATGTCAAGTACACTTCACAGCCATAGGACTTCTATTACAAA